>VDFB02320329.1:0-33581 GCA_007258455.2 Sequoia sempervirens | reverse complement strand
AAGGTCATAGATATAAACTTGTGATAGTAAAATCCCATTGTAACACCTTAAATATTGCCCTCATACTAACACATTAATGAGGTGTCAAGACAACATACATCACATGGTCCACATTAGATCAAGAAAACATAGTCCCCTAATTTAACTTGACTAACTAGATCTGCAATAAAACCCACCCATAGTACACAAGAAGTTGCAATTATTCTATGCAAGGCAAGGGCCTTACACAAACAAGGTTGAGTATAGGGCAGAAGTTTTGTGTCTTTACGGATTAATTTGCAAGCTAAATTTTTAGACTATCCTATTGAAGTAGAGTTTATTATCTCAAAGATAGTTATTGCTACAAAGAAGTTTTTTTTGTTTCCTTTCCTAAATCAAGGTTACTTTAGAGGTTTTACAGTTCTAAAATAGAACTGCATCATTTTATAAACAATCTAATTTCAAAATTATAAAAGTAACAATTAATTATTATTCTAAAGAAACTCATTAAACTAAGCATAACTTTAAAAACTAGAATGAAATAAATTAAATTGCAAACTTTATAACTAAATGAATTTGATAAGATGTTTAGTCTTACAAATAACATTACTTAACAACTTGATAACAAAATAAAAAAACTAATATGATAATATAACTTAACAGCTTAACTAGCATATATATATAATTTTAATAATATATAAAATACACCGAGAGATATCCTTCTTGAGGCGTCTATTGCACTTTTATGTGACAATTTTTTAAAAATAGACGCCTCGAGAAGGATATCTCTCGACATATTTTATATATATTATTAAAATAATATATATATATATTCTAGTAGCAATCACAACGCAACATGCAATATTTTAAATAAATTATTTTTTATTTTTATATATTTAATATTAAATTATTATAATAATTAATATATTATAATATGATAGTATAATATTTGTAATTCAATTTTACAAAATAATATATATAATTTAATATTTAAATGTCAGGGTTATCATCAAGATTAGCTTAGGATTAGGGTTTGGGTTAGCATGAGGATTAGAGTTACAATTAGGTTTAGGGTTAATAGATATAGTTAGGGTTGGGGTAATAATTGCGGTTAAGCTTATCAGGATTAGGGTTATATTATGTTTTGGATCAAGTTTAGGGTTAGGATTATGATTAGGCTAGTTAAGAGGATATGCTGCTTCTATGGTTCAAGAAGCTAGGATTAGGGCCAGAGCCATAGTTAGGGTTAGGTTAGGGTTAAGAGATATAGTTAGAGTTAGAAATGCTACAATACGGTGATGAAAATGTGTCCATATCAAAATTAGGGTTAGGGTTAACATTAGGATTAGGGTTACATTTAGGTTTGCAATCAAGTTTAGGGTTAATAGATATAGTTAGGGTTGGGGTAGTGATTGGGGTTAAGGTTATCAGGATTAGGGTTATATTTATGTTCTCGATCAAGTTTAGGGTTAGGATTATCATTAGGTTGGGGTTAAGAGATATAGTTAGGTTTAGGGTTTAGGTTAGGATTAGGGCTAGAGATATAGTTAAGCTTATGTTTAGGGTTAAGAGATATAGTTAGGGTTAGAAATATGGTTAACATTAGGATGAGGGTTAGGGTTTGCATCAAAATTAGGGTTAGGGTTAGCATGAAGAATAGTTTAGAATTAGGGTTAGGATTAGCATTAGGATTAGGGTTACATTTAGGTTTAGGGTCAAGTTTAAGGTTAAGAGATATAGCTAGGGTTAGGGTAATAGTTGGGGTTAAGGTTATGATTGATATAGTTAGGATTAGGGTTAGGTTAAGATTGATTTGCAAACATTTATTAAATAATTTCTTTAAAATATAAATATAAATCTTAAATTTTAATTTATATAAAGTGCATGGAGATTTATCAAGGCATTCAATTTTTTCAATTATATAGATCTAAATCAAATTTCATGTATATGTATTTAATTAATTGCTATTATCATTTATACAACATCAATTTTTAAATCATTTAAAAATTGAAATTAACATTGGATAAAATGTGTACAAAAAATTAAACATTTGAAATATTTAACTTATATTTGAGGCACATTTAATATTTCATATAGATTTGGTACACATCCACTTAAAAAATATATTTAATACCACACATTTAAAAACACTGCGTACATTACAAATAATGAGTAGCACAAAATATGTTGTCAAAAGAAAAATTATTAGAAATGGAAGTCTTATATGTTGCCACACATCCTCTTCAAATTTTTTTCAAAGTATTATTTTTATATTATAATATAAGTTAAACAAAATTAATAAACCTTTCCTGCAATGTGTACAAAGTTTGTAAATATAAGAAGCATTGAATGTCAAATAAGAAGTGACTATACTAATAACATCTCATTGTAATGGTGTAAATACATTACAAATTCTTCAGTAATGAGAATGGTATTACGACCTTTATTTTCATAGTGATCATGATATACTTCTTTGAGCATATTTGGAAATACAACTACTATACTATATGCCTCATGAAATTTTTTTGCAACATCTTCCATTGTCATTATTTCTAGTTCTTCGACATCATCGATCATTAAGCTTGTATTTTCAATTTCTTTGACAATCCATTGCAACAACACTTGCAACCATATTCTGCACATTTGTCGCTAAAGGTTTCAACAAATCATTTGACTTTGCTAAATAATATGACTTAACAACTTGATAAATCACAGAAAACGTAATATATAAATTCCACAGCTTAATTATCAAATACTGGAAATAAGTTTTAAACTGGCTTTTATTTCACTCAAAATTCACAAAACCAAATATAAAAACAATATGTCCAAATATTAAATATAATAGTACAACCAGTTTCTTACTATAAATGATAAATGTAACTAAATAATTTATTGTACTAAATTATAAATCTAAATCATAGAATTAAAAGTAAGAATTACTCTGGGATGAAAGAGCTGCCAATTATTTTCTATCCTTTGAAAGAAGTGTAAAGATTACTCTGCTAGACAATCCAGTGGGCCACCCATAATCTTCCCATCAATTCTCACCAATTCTCAAGTTGAGGTTATGATCCCAACATATTGTTTACCACCTACAGTAAAGAAACTATTGCAAACATAGCATTTGTACCTTGTATGTACAACGTGTGAAGAGTAGTTGTCGAAGTATCTAAATCTTGTATTGGATTGACGTCATGCAGGACACACTGGTTTATCCCTTGAGTCTTTTAAAGATTTCCGCAACTCTTCATATATGGGCATCTTATTCATGGGTTGTGGAACACGAATCTTGTAACTCCCAGGAATGTGTAATGATTGTTCAATTACTGTTTCTGGAAAGTAATCTCTTATGATGTCTAACACATTTTCATCTGACATATTGTGTGGTAACTGGTTATATTTTTCCCCTGAACTCCAAAATGATAGAATAGTTGTGGTTTTATTGCTTTATGATTTATAATAGACTATGTTGTTTTTAAATGAATGAAAATTCAATAGTTATAAAGTAATTAAAAAGCAGAAAAGAAAGCAAACAAGATTTCCTTGACAACTAATCAGTTGTTTTCGTATCAAGAAAAATCAGAAATGATTTATCCATATGGTTAAGTTGTCTCTTCAACTTTTGGATCACTTAGATTATGGTTTTCATTTTTACTACCATTCTACACATTCTTATTTCACCTTAAGTTTTTTTAATTTTTGTTGTGTCTTTGATTTTTTCTTTGTTGTTTGTGCAAATTTTACTTGTTGTGAGTGGAGGATTGTTAGCCATACAGCCTGACACGAAGTTATGATAATTTTATCACATAGAACTCAATTTAGAAGAGATATTCATAGACCTCTTGAATACTTCATGATGGTGTGGGATTTTAATGTCCTTGGCTTTGGTCTAACTCAATGACAAAAATAGTAGGGAGAAAATCACTAGGGATACCAAACAATATTATTTTTACTATCAATCGATAACATAAAGAAAAAAGAAGCTGGGAAATCTTTAATGTTTCAATGAAGAAATCATTGCTTATGATACCCTCAAATCAATTCTTCTAGGGTTGTTCTTATGTGAATATTACATGGAGGTGTTTTAAATTTAAGCCATTAAAATTTGAATTCAAATAGAGAGCCGAGGACATGATATCATTTTTCCTTTTTAATTTTGCTTCAAATGAGTGGACAAAAAATTTCAGATAATTGGGATTTGTTGCCAGTCAATGGTGATAAAAACATCAAGGAAAATAATGCTAAAGCATAAAATTCAAAAGAACTCCTATTGTTTCGAATAAATTATATTTGTGGTTAGATATTTGGCAAGATGCGATTTGTTAGATATTTGTAAAAAGGCCTTTTTAGAAAAATATACATATAAAAAATAGAGAAAGCTTTATTAATAATAAGAAAAATGATGAGTTAGGAGGATCAGAACTGGTGATCCAATCCGATGGTCATAACTCACATAAATATTTTTAAGACAAAAATAGAGAAAGTTCTATTGATAATAAAGAAAAATAATGAGTCAGAAGGATCAGAAATGGTGATCCCATCCAATCAGTCCTAACTTGAAGAAAGACTCTTAATATAAGGAGTTTGAATTATTAGAAACTTTCTTGTAATAGTAAGTAGTGCATGTCTCATCGGCTCCATTTACATAAAGAAGGTTGCATACACATCTTTAGGGATTTACATATAAACTTAATAAACAAAAAATAACAATATTTGTAATATTTAAGACTACATATTTTGCACTTTCCCCTTCCTTTGGATTTGCATTGATTTCTTTATTTGATACATTTCACATGGAATCGATAAATATTTTAATTCTCCTTCAATTTTATTTACATTCACTTTTTAGGGTTGGGATATGATATTTAGTTTTACTCCATTTCCCATGTAGACTCATATTTGTAGTTGTACTAATGGTTTAGGTTGGGTGCATGATTGCAAAAGTGATCTTGATATTTTCAAAGTCAAATTTAATCTTGGCATTAAATTTTTCCCCTGGCTTAACCATTATAAGCTAACTTAAACATTAAAGGTATAGAAAATATGTTCTAAGATGTGAGTTACTCGGGGTTCAACTATCAACTCAATCATAAAATCAATATGCAAATAATAGGGAATTTGATCTTTTTACATTGTAACCCTAAACCTACAATATAGAATCTCATTAAAATATTCTAGTTACATGTGTTGTTTGTCAAAATCCCCTTCCATTGCGAAATGATTTTTTTTAAGGATCATAAACAACATGATAGATATTTAAGGAGAAAAATAGTGAATATATATTTAAGTAATAGTAACTCACCAAATCCAAAGTCAAGACACTATACATGCTAGCAAGTAGATGAATTACTATAGTATGTAAGAAAATGCATGTGATAAGTTGTAATTATTGGTGTTGCTTGAGCACCTTGTTTGACACACAAGCATTTATATTTTTCTCCTTAATTCCAAAATGATAGAATACTTGTGGTTTTATTGCTTTTTTATTTATAATAGACTGTGTTTTTTTTAAATGAATGAAAATTCAATAGTTTTAAAGCAATTAAAAAGTAGAGAAGAAAGCAAACAAGATTTTCTTGGCAACTAAGGAGTTGTTTCCCTATCAAGAAAAATCAGAAATGACTTATCCATATGGTTGAGTTAAGTTGCCCTCCATTCAACATTTGGATCACTTAGATCATGGTTGTTTTTTTTACTATCTTTCTACACATTCTTATTTCACCTTGAGTTTTTTTAAATTTTGTTTTATCTTTGATTTTTGCTATGGTTGTCTTTTTACTACCTTTATACACATTCTTATTTCACCTTAATTTTTTTATAATAATAAAAAAATTAATAACTTGATAATCAAATAAAAATAATAATATAATAATATAACTTAACAACTTAATAATCAAATAATTTGAAAGAAGTTTTAAACTATTTTTTATTTTGCTCAAAATTCACAAAACCAAATATAAAAAACAATTTTATGTTCAAATATTAAATACAATAGTACAACCACTTTCGTATTGTAAAGATAAATCTAACTAAATATAACACGAATCTTGTAACTCCTAGGAATGTGGAATGATTGTTCAACTGGAAAGTAATCCCTTGTGATGTCTAACACATTTGCATCCTACATTTTGTGTGGTAAAGCAACATATTTCCATATTTTTTTAAATGAATGAAAATTCAATAGTTTTAAAGCAATTAAAAAGTAGAGTAGAATAGTTGTGGTTTTATTGCTTTATGATTTATAATAGATTGTGTTTTTTTTAAATGAATGAAAATCCAATAGTTTTAAAGCAATTAAAAAGTAGAGTAGAATAATTGTGGCTTTATTGCTTTATGATTTATAATATACTGTGTTTTTTTTAACTGAATGAAAATTCACTAGTTTTAAAGTAATTAAAAGCAGAGAAGGATGCAGTGAGCAACGGAGTTAAATAAATGACTTGCATCACCAAAAAATAAATAGATACAATTTGTTTATTCTTCTCAAATTTTAAAATAAATATAATAATTCTCATTTATTTCCTTTTTCAAATTTGGTATGAGCTTTGTTCGAGTATTGGTTTCCCCTGAAAGAAGGATTTAAAAATAAAATCAAATTAATAAATTGCAAGCGGCAATTCAAAGAGGTGGGAAACATGAAAATGGAAGACTCCTCAGGGAAAGCCAAACATTATCCAACTTTTTGTCTCCCCAAACAAGAGAAAGCATCAAAATTGATGCTCTTTATTTTAGTTTTTTGTAGTTATAATTTCTTTGTTGACTTATGCTCAATGGACAAGGTTGTAGTTAATTCTAACTCAATTCCCTTGCAAGTCACCTTCTCTCATGCACACACTTATAATAAGCCTTGAAGATAAATTGATTTAATCTTTCATTAAAAAGTACCTTGTCTTATAGCTAAAATATGAAATTGTAATATAAATAAATCTTAGACTTTCTAAAGATTCAAAATAAAGCATTTAATTAAAATTTTCTCAATGAATTGCATGGAACAAGGTAATTTTCAAAGGTAGATGTGACTCATGTTTGTACTTAGATATGATATCATTTTTTCTCTTTTTTTATTTTGGTTCTCAAATGAGTGGACAAAGTAGTTTAAATCAACAAAGAAATTTTGTTAGGTCTAGATAGATGTTGTCACAACAAATATTTCCTAAGCTTTGAGTTACTTGAAGGTTCACTTACCAAGCAATATAAAATTAATTTTCACTCACAAAATCAATGTTCACACAATAGTGAATATTATCCTTTTCTAGTGTACCCTTAAATCTAAGATATAGAATCCCATTAAACTATTCTAGTTATGTCTATTATTTTACATAATTCCTTCCAATATTTGTAAAGTGTTTGTATAGCACACAAATTTTCATTCTCTATGAATGTAAATGATTAATAATACCAAATGTTGTTGATAAAATCTAAGATATCACATGTTAAAAAAATTGTATTGATCTTCACACCAAATTACATCAAATCTATTACTACCTATAGTGAGCATAAATGTTATGATACTTTAACAAGACTAAACAACTTATACACAAATGCAATAGATAAAAATAGATTATATTTTCTTTTATAGAAAGAAAAAATGATTTACATGCAATATTTAACTTATTTGAACATTATAATTTTATTTTATTGTAGATTACACAAAATATGACCTCTTTTGTTCAAGAGAGTTCTAAAATAGTACTAAGGTTGGGGAATTATCGCATGTATTTACTTTCTTATTGGAGTATTTTATCTTCTTCACATAATCCTTAGTCTTACACCTATAATTTTTTTTGCAATAAACACAAATACTATGAATAGTGTTGTGCCTTGCACACACACCTTGTTGAAAATGAGGACCCCCTCTTCTTTCTAGGTTTGGTCATGTTAAGTTAGTTTCCTTAGGTTGCTTGCTCTTTTTTGGCTTGGGATTTTAAGTTGCATTTTGAGAGTCAAGAGAAAGTTCTGAGAGTCAATAGAAAGCTTTGTGGAAAGTACATTTGTAAAGATTTATTCAAGGTTGCTTTGTTTTCAAAAACTCGCAGTGGAGGGTGTATGTTAAAGTCTCAAAAACTCCAAAAACATGCAATGAGAAGGGCATCTAAAAATCTCGCATACCTTGAATTCTAGCAAAGTTGAGTAGCCTTCATTTCCCAACAGAAGATTGTATGTCCAACTTTTCGCAAAAGTTTAGAGATTCTAAATCCATGTTGTTGAGGTTTTTTTTAACACATCCAACTTTCTAAGCAATAATGGGTTATTGCTCCTCTTAAAAAGTAGAATGATCTACTCCAATGTTCCTTTTGAGTTAGGTCTTGACCATGATAGAAATGTAAGTGGTTGACAGTGTTTCAACAAGGGGCCTAGATTGTTAGTTTTTCTAGAAAATATATTCAATAGATACAATAAAAAATAATATATTTCACTTTATAATAAAAAAATTCTTAGCCAGCTGCCCTAATATTGATCAGGTACGAAGTTGGGCTTTTGAGACTTGGAATCTTAAAGGCAGCATATATGTTAGTGTTATGGCTAAAGGTTTATTCCTGTTTAGCTTTGGTATCTATGAAGATATGATTAAGGTCTTCATGGGTGGCCCTTGGGCTTTTGATAAAGGTTTTAAAAATATTCCATCCCTTAGTAAGTGGAAACTAGGTTTTGATGCCTCTACTAATCTTAGGTTGGTAGCCCTAACCTAGGTCTAGCTTCCTAGTCTACCCTTAGAATTCTAGAACGAAAATGTTTTTAAAGGAATTGTTGAGTCCTTTGGTTCCCTAGTGACTATTGAAAAAGTTGCTCAACTTAAATCTTAGCTAGTCTTTGCCATAATTTGTGTGAATGTTGTTGTTAACACAGTTCTTCCTATTACTGTGACCCTAAAGTCAAAATTTGGAAAATGGGTCCAACCTTGGAATATGAAAATGCTAGGGTCTATTCCCAATTCTGCAATAAGTTTGGTCACCTACAAGATGTGTGTAACAAGACGTTGATTGACCCAAAGAGTAAACAACCTCTTGGGCTATCCAACCCCCCTCAACAAATGGTTGAACCAAAAGCTTTGGGGAAGGAAATTTCTTCTTATCCTCCTTCCTCAGATTCACCCCTTCCTAGTAAGGACTCAAAGCCTTCTCTTGACTCCTTGGTTGAGAACATAATGGAAAATAAGCTGAAACTTGAGGAGATTAATGCTCCCTCTTTAGAGTTGCTAACTGATTCTGGTAGGAGCCCTCTATCCTACCCTAAAGATAGTGTTGGAGGTTGAAGGTTGCATCAAATGGTTGTCATTGATGTCAACACAGTACTGCATATATGACTAGTTTACCAAAAGTTATTTCACATTAAATATGTATGTTATGTGTGGTCCGATATGTTGGTTTTAGGTTTGTTTCCTCCCATGTGACAAACTATGAGTCGGATATTTGAAGATCTTGGCTGACTTAGTGTGTGCAATACTTTATGGATGTTTTGGTTGACCTAAATGAAGTGTAAGATACATACATACATATATATACATATGTGTCTCCCTAGAAAAAAGAGGAGATGCAAGGATATGCAAGAAGGACATAGAGATAGAAAAGTGTGTGAATACAGTAGATCAGAATAAGTGAATCAGGAGAAGACAAAAAATTTGTGATCAAATCAGAAGTATTGAGTGACTTCTGATATGCAGTACTATCTTTACAGAACTTCATCTAGAACTGAATTCAACACAAGAAAAGGTGTAATTCATAAGTTCACTTTTGGTGGTAAGCCATAACTTTTGTATTCTGGCAGTGAGCCCTTTGGGTTGTAGCCCTATGGACATTGAGTCTTTATTTCAGGCATTGAGCCTTATCTCAAATAGTGATCCTTTTTGTAATTGATTTTGCTATTCTCTATAGTGTGAGTTAATCCTCATTGTTGTTTTTCCCTCATTGGGTTTTCCACATAAATCTAGTGTTATTGTGTTTGTGCATTTGTATTTGATGGTTAATCACTTAATCAGTTTATGTGTTAGTTTCGGTAATTGAATTTAAGGTTATAATCTATGACAATTGATTCACCCCCCTCTTAGTTGTCCTATTCAAAAATTGGTATCAGAGTGTTGTCATTTGGAATAAGTTTAACAACTTGAAGGAGATCTTGGTAGGAATAACTCAATGATGAAGGGATCTGACTTCGATGAAGAATTGAGAGTAGAGACCTCAGAGTCTGAGAATGAAGACCTGAAAGAAAATGTCAAGCAGGCAAGTGAATGTATTTAGAAATTAAGAAATTGGATCCGAAAGTTTAAATTGAAGCATAAAGAATTTTACCAGGAAGTAAAAGAAGCAAAGGAGACTGCTGAAAATCTAAGGATGAAACTTGAAGAAAGAAAAAGAATGTAAGAGAATCTAAAATTGGAAATTGGATAGAGCAAATAAATTATCAATCAAAAGACAGAAAAATGTAACAAGCTTGAACAAGAAGTAGTAATTCTTAAATCTGATATGGAAAAGGAAAAAAGTTTTGAAGAAAAATTTAAGACAAGTTTAGGAATGCTTGATGAATTGATTTCATCTTAGAAGCCTACTAAGGATAAATGTGGTCTAGGACTTGAAGAAGGACAAAGTTCAAAGACTAATCCTAGTTTCAACAAAATGAATAGTTAAAGGGAATTTCAAGGTAGTTCTTATCAAGACAAGAGTAGAATGATCAATACCAAAAGGATACCCAGTCGACAGCCTAATAATCAAAGGTACACATCTTTTAATGGCTTTTGTTACTCATGTACAATAAATTTAGACATAGAGCAACAGAATTTAGAAGAATGATGAACCCAAATAGATTAAGACAGAATGTTGGATTCTTTGGTGGGAAATTATATGTTTGCGACAAGTTTGTACATAGATCTATAGAATACAAAAGTTGGATAATGGTGAACGGATTTAATCTCGATAGAATATTTCATTCTTTTCAAGGCTACTATTATGCATGCAATATTTTTGGTCAGAAGGCTAATCAGTGCAAGACAAAGATGAATACAAACTCTCTTGATCAAAGATTTGTTGTATGTCACTCTTGCAAAAAACTAGGACATATCTCAAAATTTTGTAAGAGAAAAGTTGGGAAGAAACTGAATCTGAAACAAAAGAACAAGCTTATAAACAAGGTAAATCTAGAAGTGAGGAGAGAAATGGCAAAGATCTAGAGAAAGAAAGAAGAATCAGAGAACAAGGAAAAATCAAATAATCCTATACTACATCTAGTGCAGATACCTCTTCCATGAAATGAATCTAGTAATGGCTTTACGGGGAGTAGTCATAAAAAATCTATCAAACCCCCAGTATAAGAGGTGTCATGCAATGACACAAGGATATACAATGTGAATTTTCATCCTGAAGGCAATGAAGAAAATTTTGGTAGAAAACAAGCATTATAGAAGATTTGCAGAACCTTTTTACTTAAAGTGCATTTCACAAAATGGTTGATAACTTTGGTGGAAGGAGAAACTGGCAGACTGAAGTATAAATGATGATGTCACAAGCAATAAATTATCCTTTATTATGAAACCCTAAAAGTGATAAGTTAATAAAGAGGATTGAGTGGTCATTTTCATTTTGAAGTGAACGAGTTGAGAAATAAAGAGCTAGGGTTAATAGCAAGAAAAAGTTACAAAGAACAAGGTTGAAGCAATGGATTCAAAGGCAATGGTGGTATTTATCCCATGTAGCAATGAAGTGAAAAAATTGAGTAAGTTACAAATTGATGAATTTAATCATGAAAAGATTTGAAATCTTGAGACTTCTCTTTCAGTTGAGCAAATGCAAAAGGTCGATAATTTAGGGAACAAGGGTTTAGACATTTGGAGTGAATTTCCATACTTTTCAAATGTGGACATTATTCAGGTTATTTTAAATAGAATTCAAGGTGATCAGATGATCTTTGACAAACCCTATGATATCATGAAAGAGGCAATTGCAGCAATAAAAATATTATGTAGTAACAAACTTGTTCTAGTCAAGAAATTCATAAAGAACAAAGAGGTCTTGAAGCCCTAATTGGGGTAATAGGAGATCAAAGGGCACTTATAATTCACACCATGATCGACCGAGTGATAAGTTATGTGGTATATGTCATCTCATATAAGATTTATTTCAGGAATAGGGAAGGTTTTACCTCAACAATTATTGTTTATGTTGCACATCAAATGGTTGAGAAAAAGGAGGATTTTGACTTGTGTGAGTTGCTGAGAAATTAGTTAATGGAAAATATAACTATGATAAAGAATGACAATTATCCTTTTCACTTTGGAACCTTGGTTATATTCTTGATGATGTATTTTCTAAATTCATTACCATTAAAAGAAAATGTTGTGTGGAAGTCTGCTATACCAGTTGGGAAGCAAGTTTACTAATATTTGAATTGTCTAGTAGAAAAGGAAAAGGAAGAATTAGTTCATGTCTCCCTCTAGAAATGAAGAAGATGAAGACATAGGAGAAGGAAGAAGAAAAGGAAGAAAAAATTGCAAAAGCACTTGATCTGGTATCGACAAATTATGAAGAAGATGTGACTAAAGAAAAGATGTTAAAGTTTCTTGAGCAACCTGATGGAATGAAGAAGATTGGAGATATATGGCTATATCGACCATCATATGAACAGGATGAGATTACAGATGCTCTGGCTACTTACACAATTCATAATGATATTGATCCAAGCAAATTGACAAGTATTTTACCAGAAGTATTGATTGAACAAATTGAAGATAGATTAAGGGAACAGTCACCTGGTGAAATAGCAGAAAAAGACAAAATTCAATTGGCTCTAGAAGAAAGGTTTTGAAATGCACAAAAGAGGTTGACTGAGAGTATAAATGAATTAAATACCTACATCAAGAGTATAAACAATGTATACAGGTATGGTCTCCAGTGGCCTACTACTATTGGGAACTACAAAACAAAAATTGATACTATTGAGCATGAATTGAACTATATTGGGAAAACATGTGATGTTTTTAATGATAAGGATGGAATGCAAAAGAAAAGGATCAATTCCTTACAATCTGATCTTGTAGTCATCATGGTACAGAGGGATGGTATTGTGAAGACCTTTTGGAAATTCAAAGAGATAATTGAGTTAATATTGGAACAACTTTCTGGTCTCTTGGTGGATGCTAAGAAAAATGCACAAAATATTGATATTCCAGATACTCTTCTAGAAACAATTGATTCAATAGTGAAGAACAACAGTATTTTTCTATACATTAGGATGGAAATGGATTCCTAGAAGAAATTTCTTCCAAAATTGAAAGAAAAATACAAGGAAATATTTTAAGGAAAGAAGGATTGAGGTACAAAATCATTTTTGATAACCTTTTTGTAAAATTTTGAAGGAGAGATAAAACTTTTTTTTTTCATTGATGTCAAAGGGGGAGAGAGAGAGCATGTGAAAAAGGGAGAAAGGAAGCATGTGAAAAATGAAAATCATTTCATCTCATTAAAATATTTACAAAGGTTGTTGTTGTTGGCTTTTCACATCTTGTGTTACCATCAATGACAAAGGGGGAGATTGTTGGAGGTTGAAGGTTGCATCAAATGGTTATCATAGATGTCAACATAGTACTACATATATGACTAGTTTACTGAAAGTTATTTCACATGAAAGATGATCGTTGTGTGTGGTCTGATATGTTGGTTTTATGTCTGGTTATTAACATGTGACAAAATATGAGTCGAATATTTGAAGATCTTGGCCAACTTGGCATGTGCAATACTTTATGGATGTTTTGGCTGACTTAATTGAAGTGTAAGATACATATATATACATATTCATCTCTCCGAAAAAAAGAGGAGATGCAAGGATATGCAAGGACATAGAGACAAAAAAGTGTGTGAATACAGTAGATCAGAATAAGCGAATCAGGAGAAGACAAAAAGTGTGTGATCAGATCAAAAGTATTGAGTGACTTTTAGATCAAAAGTATTGAGTGACTTTTGATATGTAGTACTATCTTTACAGAACTTCATCTAGAACTGAATTTAGCACAAGAAAGGTGTAATTCATTAGTTCAATTTTAACGGTAAGCCATAACTTTTTTATTTTGGCAGTGAGCCATTTTCTTTGTATCTTTATGGCAGTGAGCCCTCTAGGTTGTAGCCCTATGGACAATGAGTCTAGATAGTGAGTCCTTATTTCAAGCAGTGAGCCTTTTTGTAATCGGTTTTGATATTCTCTATAGTGTGAGTTAATCCTCACCGTGGTTTTTCCCTCATTGGGTTTTCCATGTAAATCTAGTGTTATTGTGTTTGTGCATTTGAATTTGATGGTTAATCACTTAATCAGTTTATGTGTTAGTTTTGGTAATTGATTTTAAGGTTATAATCTATGACAACTGATTCACCCCCCCTCTCAGTTTTCCTATTCAACAGATAGCTTTGACTCCTTACCTGTTATTGAAATGTTTTAAAATAACTAAATACTGCCACATGAGGGGAATGATGAAGAGCTTATAGCTTAGAAAGTAAGTAATGTTATTCCTCTACGACAATAAACTTACCTCTGGTATAGTTTTGTGTTAATGAATAAACATTTGAGATTATGAGTTGTTGGCTTAGCCTCAACAGGAATCCTTGTTACCAAATTACTGAATTTGGCCATGAATTCACTCATGGGTTCATGTGCTTCTTTTCTCAACGTAGTAAGTTGTGCCAACAAGGCATGTGCATCCTCAACAAGCTTAAAGATTTCTTCAAATTTGGTTTGAAGAGTAACCCAATTAGTAACAAAACCAAGAGCAAGAGTGTGAAACCATTCCATTGCTACTCCTTGTAAGGTCTCAATGAATAATCTTACAAAAACATCCTTGTGTTCAATGCCAAGAACACCACATACAATATAAAAAGTTGCAATATGTTCATCAGGATGTTGTTTACCATCACCATGTAGAATTTTGGGGATGTTCTTATGTGAAATGTGAGGAAGTTCATGAAAAGGAGCTACCAAATTTAAAGGGCTAAAACCATTACCCCAAGGACCAACAAGTGGTCAAGCTGCCATAGCACCCTAAACAATAGTTGCTTGAATTGGTGTGATAGATAAAGCCCTTAGAAAATTAGAAGATTCACTTGGAAGCGGTGATCTAATTCTTTGAGGTGGATAACTTCCTGTACACTTTAATGGTGACCTTACTCACAAAGGAGAATGAATATTATTATGGAATTGCAACAACTCAAAAAATGGATCAACTTGACCTTGCATCCTTTGACTATGAGTGTATCTTTTGTATGCCAGAATGTAGTCCTTGAAACAAAATTAAAATTAGCAATAAAATATATTCAAAAACTTGCAATAAGACACTAGAATATGTGTCTACTTCAACCAAAATCGTGAGGCTTTGGTTGCATGCTCGTATCCCTCAGAGTCAACAAAAAGATGTTGGGTAAATATTCTATAATCCCTTTACATATTACAAAATAGTGATTTCAGCCACAATTATGATGAGATTGATCTCTCATCTCAAAAATGGGAGGCTCCCTTCTTACTATTTATTGAAACAATGTAAACTATACTAAGCTAAAGGTATTTACACTAACTTTAATCATGTGGGGGTGTGTTACATTCATCATTTTCTCTTCTTTTGGAAAAAATGTTTACAATGCTTCATAGTAATATTCAATAATGCTTCTACACTTCTAATATTAACCTAAATAGTAATCACCAATATTTTGATTAAATGTGTGAATATCAAACAATACAAGTATAAAATATGTGATATGTGACTGGAAGACATGCAAAAAAATAAAGTTTTTTCACTACCTTCAATGAGAGTTCCTTAGTAACCAATGACGTAAGTTGAAGCACAAAGTCTTCTAACTCTCTTCACAAATAGATTCACATACCAAGTGAATAATCTCAAGTACAAAGTCTTCTAACTCTCTTCACAAAGAGATTCATGTACCAAGTGAATAATCTCAAACACAGTCTTCAAATTATCCTCTAGAAATATATTGAAATAACCGTATCACCAATTGGAGCACAAATTCTATCAACTAATAATAAGTTATTGATCCATGAAGTGAATAACTACAGGCTCAAAGTCTTAATAATTCTCCACCAAGAAATGCTTCCAACAAGCACAATTTCAAGTAAATGATTTTATAGTCGTAAAATTGCACCCTTCAAAATTTCACATACATTCTTGCATCCGCTTTAGTGTCCACTCCCTTAGCATCTTGATTAGGGTTATCTTATCCCTTGCATCAACCTTTTCCCCCTCTCAGGATGCTCCAACACCCCTTTTCAGCAGCTACCCTTGTGTGTTAGCTTTCAATGACCCTAGGGTTTTTCCCATTTGTGTCATTTTGTATCGTGACATGTCCAGACACTAGCGCGCTATGAAAATGTTTGTACATCATGTTAACATCTTGTGATGTTTCAACGCTCAAATGATTGTTTTCGAGCATGATTTCCACTTTTCACCTCCTTTGGTCAGTGGTAACGGCTCGAGATGTTTTAAAACCGTCCGAGAAGCTTCCTTTTGCTTCTTTTCTCTCTTTAAAAGATATCCTCGCTTCATTTGTGACTCTTCCTCCATTTCTAGCTCCACTCTTCTAATTTCAACTTCACTCCAGCCTTGGCTTTAGCCTTCTATACTCCAATCCTTGCTTACACAACTAAAAATAGCTTGTTACAACAACTTCAAGCTCTCTCAATCTTTTACAACACCCTTTTGCAACACCATTAGCTCTTGCAAATCCATCTCCTTTACTTCGTGCTTGCAAGCAACTTGGTATTCCATATCTCTTACCCATTGCATATTTACTTTGTGATACAGGTCTTCCTCCTTAAGCGGGGATTACTTTTATCACCTCCTTTGTGATACAGGTTCTCCTCCTCGAGTGGGGATTGCTTTTATCACTCCTACTTGGTGGTGTGAGTTCTACTCCTGAGAAAGTTTTGCTTTCACCACACACTTTTTTCATTTCTCTCTTTCTCTATCTTCTTGGTTGTCTGTGGAGGTGAGAACACCAAAACGAGGGTTCAACCAAGGCAAATCCCTATACAGCCCCAACACTTTCTCCAAGTATCTTACAGACGCAGGTTTTGAAGACATTCACTTGTTAGAGGTCATCACTCACGTGATTGTAAGCATTTCCTTTCTTCTTCTTATCTTTATTATTTCTACTTCATTTTATTATAGTTCTATTGCATTTTATGGCTTTATTGCATTTTGTAAGTTGTCAGCAATCAAAGTAGTAGTTATTTAGGCATTTTATGTGATAAACTCACTCTTTGTTTCATACGAGATGCCAGTGTGCCTTTGGGATGCCAGCACGTCGCGCTATCGTTCGTGTTTCGTGCTTCTATCTTTTAGCTGAGAGCTTGTCAGTTTATCTAGAAAATCTTCATGACTTGCTCTTTTTAATTCTAAAACTTTCATGTTGTTCTTGAGGTAGTTTAGGGCAGTTCACCCCGTGAGGCTCTCTGAATGAAGTGAACTCGTGAGTAGCGAATCCCCCTCTTCTACAATGATATAACATAAAGTTCATAAAGTTTATATTGAAATTCCTCCAATTGTAATAAAGAAACACCACTTATCCAATCAACACAAAAGAAATAAATAAGAATGACATAAGAACATCTGTATTCATACAAATTCGATTCAACAAAAATTTTGATACCAAAATTTCCTTCTTTATTAATTGGAATTGATTTGCAATTTGAACTCAAAGTCTCAAAGTTGATTCTCAATTTGTGCAACACTTCGTTGCAATAGATTAAAGGTCAAAATTACCAAAGAGCTCTCTCATATTTATAGATGAGAGCTAAAGAGCTAATCTAGGAAAAGTCTAACTACTTTGACTTATTCAACATTGGAGTCCAAAATTATTGGAGGACTTCATTATTGTTACATGTATTTACAATTTTACAAATGACAAATGACATGTAAATTGTCTTTGACTAACTACAAAAACTTGAAATCTAAACTAAGGCATGATCAACCTTCTTCAGCATCCTTCTCCATGAAATCAGACTCCTTCAATGGTGTTGAACACTTTTCGATGCCTTTTAGGAACTGAAAATCCATCATTTTGTCCATTGAAGCTATTGAGAAAGCTTCATCTTTAAATTCCTTTTGAACCATTGATGTATACTCATGAATAAATGAAACATTGAGAAGAACTTTCTAGTTGTGTTTCAAAGCTTTCTTGCTCAGTGACAAGCAAGAATTCGATCAAAACTACTCAGGAACCTGGACACAAAAGATCAATGTAGTATGTATGAGTAGCTACAAAAAAAATTATTTTCCAGTGTTAGAGAAAAATATGGTCTTATGCACTAGAGGGAAAATTCTAAGCGACTACATATGCTTTGGAAATTCAGATGCAAAGGTGGAGAAAAACAAAGCTCTTGCATGGGGTATTACATTTTAGATGTAATGGCTCAATTTTTTTGAGATACTACATGTTGGATGTAAATTTGAGCAATTACATGGATTTGGCTCGAGCTTGGATGCGATGGTGGTAGAAAATGGATCGAAAGCGAGCAAATTAGCAAGTGGAATGCAAGGTGGAAAAATTTCCCAGTGTTAGGAAAATTTTGAGCAAAATGTATGTATGCTCACTAAAAATTGGTGTTGTTGCAGGTGAATGTGGATGCTTTGCAAAAAGTTGTAGTGTCATTAAAATTTATCAGCATTACAAGGGGGTAGGTCTTTGCATTTTGTTAAGTTAGCAAAAATTACTGATTTTACAATTTTGGGAAGATTATTTGTGTTTCTTGTCAAATCATTAAATTTTAACGATTATACAAGTCAATCTTTGTTTTATTTGTCAAGTCAAGGAAAAACCTTGACACTACAATTGCACAGTCTCAAAAAAACCCTGACTCTACAATTGAATTTCAGAGTCTCCAAAATTCCCTGACACTACAATTAAATATATGCAATACTCAAAATTTCCCCAACACTACAATTTGACTTGTAGGGTTGGGGAAAAACCTCGACACTACAATTTGACTTGCAAGGTTAGGGAAAAACCATAACACTACAATTTTTTTGCAAGGTTGGGGAAAAACCCTGACATTGCAACTTGTTGCAACTTTGACTTGCATGGTTGGGGAAAACCCCAACCTTGCAAGTGCAAGAATTTTTCTAACTACCAAAACTGAATTTTCACAACTTGGTTTAAAATGTGAATTCCAATGAACCAACAAAGTTTGATGCTTGGAATGAATTTATGAGGTTGGGAGACCACGCACGAGGACCAATGCAACTTTCCTCCTTTTGCATGCTTAGAGTAAGTGAGCTACAAAATAGACAAGTTTCGTAGGGGTTATCCCATGAACTAAACTCAATAGAATTCAAGGATAACATGTGTTTATTGTTATATTGATGAGATATATGCATAAAATGTATATATGTGTGTGCCTATGGTAAACTCATACATGTAAGTGAATACGTACATGAGTATACGTAGGTAGACGTACCTACGAATGCTCATGGATGGATTACCCATATGCATAGGAATACCAATTGGACTAAAGTCACACGCACACACATATACACTTTGTGTATATATGACGATCAATGGTTATAAGTGCTTTATAAAGATATTGAAATAATACTATGTACATATATATGTGTGTGTGTGTGTTTGTGTGTGTGTGTGTGTGTGGAAAGTAATATAGTGACATATATTAATATATATATATATATTTATTTATTTATTTATTTATATATAATTGTATATATATATATATATATGTAATGTTATTCTTAATATACTTATATATGTTGATAATCAATAATTAATGTATTTGTTAAACCTTGTGAAATAAGTATATATTAATATATATATATAAATCATGAAGGATATATAAATATATATACATATATATAATATATATGATTGAAATTCATTTGAGATAATCCTCAAAGAGTATATATATATATATATATATATACAGCTATTATTATTGCTAATAATAGAGAAGTGCTTAATAGAATAAAGGTGCATATGATAATATATGGTGCAGCTTTAAAGCATGGTAAACCAATGCATAAAATAATAGAAGACCAAGTCAACCAAAGTAAGAGGCATGTATAAATATTTGTAATTGTTGTGTATACGTTGCAAAAAGTAATTAATACGGTTTTAAAACATTAAGGGATAGTCTACCCACACTATTAACATGGGACGCCAACTTATGAATGTGGCACCAAATTGGAAGTGTTTGGGATGCAAAAGAAGTTTACAAAAAATGCATGTCCGATAATAGCATTGAGACCAAGTCAAGAGTAAACTTGACAACATTATATGAGAGAATTCAATTTAGGAAACTTTTTTGTGAGCTTGTTGTTCATTTGACTCAGTAAAAGAGTCTTGTCATCCTTTATAACAAGTTGACTCAACCATTTAAATGGTGAGGATTGTTATGTGTTGCAAACTTATGAGTTAGCTTGGTGATTCATTGCATGAGGCTAGAAAGGTGGTAGAAATATTAACTTGTTTATAGCCTTGGTTGCTCACAATTTATTATAAATAGAGGTTCTCATTCTACCAATTGCTACACTTATCATTTTGATTTCCTTGTGTTATTCTACTACATTTTTTGTGCAAAGTGAGTTAAGAGTTTGTGAGTTAGAGAATTGTTTTATTGTTTACATTGGTTTTGTTGAGAGATTTAGTAAGAAGCTAGTAGAGGAATTTGGGTTGTTTTTAGAGGAATTTGCAAGCGATCTTGAGCCATTAAGGTAGGAGGGAAGATTAATCAGTTGGAGCTTTAAATAGGCATGTTGATTTCTACTCCTTTGTTATTATGTTGGAAAGATTGTTTATTATGTTACCATGTTGGAAAGATTGTATTTTATGTGTGTTATGATGCTTTCATGTCTTATGAATATTCCATGATTGTTTCTTGTATTGGGAAACCTTTCTTTTTGTTTTATACGTATATAATTATCTATACTATAAAGGGTTTTGTACGATTATATACTATTTATACTATACGTAGAATGTTGGTACTATACATAGTATGACAATACTCTAGGTGTCTAGCATAATATAGAGTTGTATTGTGATTCTTATAGAAATTCCATTTAGATATAAGATAACGGGAAGGTTAATCATGAGGTTAGGATAATCCACAAGAAAGGGGATAACCTTAGAATAGAATACTAATGGTCAATACAAATTGAGCAATTGAATATGGTGAATAGATGACCTCACTTGAAGTTACTGGGCAATGAATCTTTGACCAAAGTAGTGTAGGTAACCACTGTCTACATTTTTAGTTCACTATGTGATCCAATATACATTATAGGTTGAGGTAATCATACATGAGGTAGTAGACATTATGGTAGCTCTAGATATGTAGGACACATCACTATGCTCAGAAAAGGCTATTTGAAGGATGAGGTTACCAAACAATCTCTTCGTCAAAGGGGGGGCCATCTTACCAAGTTTGGTAGATGTGCAAGAGAGCATTGTTAGTCCATGGTTGGTGGAAAAGCGCTTAAGTGATGTTTCTCCTCATGCAGTGTGGCCAAGGTTTGGGAGGACATTCTGGACCATTTTTATTTTTAGTTCATGTGAGCTTGTTGAAGCTATGTATGTAATCATGTGTCCATCTATAGAGAAATTGTAAACGTGAAATGTTATCTTGAATATATTTATGTAAAGTTAAATCATACTTATATTGTTGAAATGATTACTTGTATATATGCAATGGAAAATTTTGGAAAAAGTTATGTTTCAAATGATGCATTTATTATTGAATAAAAAGAAATTATTTTATTGCTCATTACATTAGATGCATAAGCAATTTAGTTGTGGGTAAAACTTATTAAACTTACTAGGTAGAATAATGATAATGTTATAGAAGAAGATTTAGATCAAGTCAAGATGTTAAAATCTATTTCCATGATTAGTAAGAGACCTAGAATTGAAATTCAAAATTATGCAGGAAACTTAAACCCTGAGGAATTGATTGATTGGATCAATGACATGGAAGAATACTTTGAGTATGAAGAAATTCAAGATTTGGAAAGAGTGAGATTTGTAAAAACTAAGTTAAAAGGACATGATTCTATATGGTGGAAAGAAGTTCAATTGGATAGGAATAGAAGGGGAAAGGAGAAGATCACAATGTGGGATAGGATGGTGAAAAAGTTGAAAAATTGTTTTATACTAGTAAATTATGAGTTTGAATCATTGAAAAGATTGTAGAACTTGAGGCAAAAGGAGAAGTTTGTGAAGGAATATATTAAATAATTTTACAAGATGATTGTTAGGGTTGGAAATAATGAAACAAGCAAGGAGAAGGTTATGTGGTACATCAATGGACTAAGAACAAACATTCAAGAAGAGTTGAACTTGGTAAAGATGACAACAGTTGAAGAACCATACCAATTTGCGTTGAAGGTAGAAGAAAAGTTGAATAAGAAGTTTGAACAAAGATAGAGAAGTACAAGAGGAAGATTCCACTGAAGTGGATCACAATCCGAAGAGAGAAGACCATATGCAAAGAAAAACAAGGATGGAAAATCCTATTGTAGTGAAGAAAGGAATAACAGTTCATATCGCGGAGGAAGAGAGGATGAAAATTTCTATCACAGTGATAAAGGAGGTCATAATTCCTACCACAATGGAGGATATAGGAGAGATGAAGGAAGATTTGAGAAGAGACCATTCATAGGAACTTATTTCAAGTGTTGAGGTGAAGGACATAGAGTATTTGAATGCCATCAAGGAAGTACTGACAAAAGGACTAAGAACATTGGAAGAACAAATTATGTGGATGAAGAGCCTATTTGATCCCCTCGTTCAGTTGGGAAACTAGAGAGAGGTGAGTCATTAGTAATGAGAAGAGCTTTGATGCATTAAGAAGTGACTTAGGAACCACCACAAAGGAAGAATTTGTTTAGAACAACATGTAAATCCAGAGGAAAGGTATGTAAAGTTATTATTGATAGTGGTAGTATCGATAATTTAGTTTTAGAAGAGATGGTAACCAAGTTGAATTTGAGGAGATTGAAACATCCAAAGCCCCATAAGATAGCATGGATTAGTGATGAACATAATATCTTGGTAAGTGAGTAGTGTTTGGTGAAATTTCATATTATAGGATCATATAATGATGAAGTGTTGTGTGATATTATGCCCATGGATGCATGCCATTTACTATTAGGAAGACCATGGAAATATGATAGGAAAGAAATGTGTGATGGAAGGAAGAATAACTATACAATGACTTCAAATGGAAAGAGACATATATTGATACCTTTGGGAGAAGAGGACAAGAAGGAAGTTTGTAGTATTGCCAGACTATATTTGGTAGATGGAAGGAAGTTTCTAGAAAGATTGAGGCATGATAACATGTGTTTTGTATTGATTCTAAAGAATCGTAGTAATTAGGAGGCAAAAAATTCTACCACAAAGGGAGAAGATCCATCGCATACTAAAATAGCAAAAATGTTGGCAAAGTATGAGGATATCATACTTAGAGAATGTAGCAGATGGATTACCACCAGTTTAGAGCATCAGTCATCATATAGATCTAATATTGGGAACAAGTTTTCCAAAAAAAGTGGCACATAGGATACGCATGCAGTAAATATGGATTTGAACAAACAAATATAATAATTGTTGAAGAAGGGATTGATTAGAGAGAGAGTTTAGATAGATAATGGAGGATGTGTATAGACTCAAGAGAAATCGATAAGATCATAGTCAAGTATAGATTCCCATTGCTAAGGATGGATGACATTATGGACTATTTGAGTGTAGAAAAGTATTTCACCAAGATTAACCTAAAGAGTGGATATCATCAAATTAGAATTAGGGAAGGAGATGAATGGAAGACCACATTTAAGACTAATGAAGGATTGTATGAGTGGTTAGTGATGCCTTTTGGACCAACCAATGCACCTAACACTTTCATGAGGTTGATGAACGAAGTACTGAAGCAATTATTGGGTAAGTTTGTTATTTCTTTTTAGGATGATCTTCACTAAGAGTAGAGAAGAACATTTTTGGAACATCAGACAAGTATTGCAAAGATTGAGGGAGGAGAAGTTGTTGATAAACATCAACAAGTGTAGCTTTATCAAGACAAAGTTGGTGTATTTAGGTTTTTTCATTTCTGCTGAAGGATTGAAGATGGACCCTAAGAAGGTTAGAGCAATTGTTGAGTGATCTACACCTGTGAACATTGGAGAAGTAAGATCATTTCATGGACTGGCAATTTTCTACCAAAAATTCATAATGAGAGGAGATAGGAAATAATTTAAGTGGACATCCGAAGCTCACAAATAATTTTTGAATCATAGAAGAAAAAGGTGACCAAGAAACCATTGTTAGCATTACTTGATTTTGATAAAGTATTTAAAGTTGATTGTGATGCCAGTGAAAGTGCAATAGGAGCAGTGTTGAGTCAAGAATGAAGACACGTAGCTTATTTTAGTGAGAATTTAAATGATTCCAAAAGAAGATATTCAGTTTATGATCAAGAGTTATATTCCCTGAAGAAGTGGAGACATTATTTTTTGCCTAAGGAGTTTGTGTTGTACACTAAGCATCAAGCCTTGCAGTTTTAGGGTAAGCTGAACTAGAGACATATGAGATGGGTTGAGTTCTTGCAAAGTTATACATTTGTGTTGAAGCATAGGAGTGAGAAGTCAAATAGAGTTGTAGATGGATTGAGCGGGAGAAGGAATTTGTTGACAAGGATGAAGATAGAAGTATTAGGTTTTGAGGAATTGAAACATATGTATGAGGATGATCTAGATTTTGATGAAGCCTTCCATGCATGTAATGAACTAGTAGTGACAGATAAAAGTCAATGGTTGAATTATTTCATTTAGGAAGATATGTTTTTCAAGGGAAATCAATTGTGTATTCCAAGGAGTTCAATGAGGGAGAATTTTCTTAAGGAGAAGCATAGTGGAGGACTAACGGGACATTTTAGGGTAGATAAGACAGTAGCTTTGGTGAGTGAACTCTATTTTTGGTTGCAGATATATAAGGATGTAAAGAAGTATGTTCAAAGTTTCAGAAT
This sequence comes from Sequoia sempervirens, assembly GCA_007258455.2. Lineage (NCBI taxonomy): Eukaryota > Viridiplantae > Streptophyta > Pinopsida > Cupressales > Cupressaceae > Sequoia > Sequoia sempervirens. The sequence goes on along the minus strand of VDFB02320329.1, from coordinate 8,594 downwards.
TGTCCAAGTAGCAAAAGGGAGTAGTCAGAATACTGGATTTTATAAACCTTTGACAATACCAAAGAGACCTTGGGAAGATATAAGCATGGATTTCATATTGGGATTACCAAGAACACAAAGAGGATATGATTCTATAATGGCAATGGTGGACATATTTTCTAAGATGACATATTTCATTCCTTGCAAGAATACTAATGATGATGTGCATGTTGTTGGCATATTTTTCAAGGAGATTGTAAGATTGCATGGATTACCAAAGAGTATAGTTTCAAATAGGGACACCAAGTTAATTGGATAATTTTGGAGGACATTGTGGAAGAAGATGAAGAAAAACCTAAAGTTCAGTTCATCATATCACCCAAAAACAAATGGACAAACAAAGGAAGTGAACAAGAGTTTGGGTAACTTATTGAGATGTTTGGTTGGAGATAAGGTAGGAAATTGGGATATAGTTTTATCGCAAGTAGAGTTTGCATACAATAATTCAATAAATTAGAGTATAGGGAAGACACCATTTGAGATTGTGATAGGGATACATCCCATAGGGGTTATAAAGCTCAAAGACATTAGTATGGAGGATAGAGGGAGTGCAAAAGCAAAAGAATTTGGAGGACTCATGGAAACATTGCATATTCAGGTATAGAAACACTTGGAGGACATGAATAACAATTATAAGGAGAAGGTAGATGAGAAGAGAAGGCATACAAAATTTTTTGTTGGAGATGAAGTTATGGCATATCTCAGAAAGGAAATATTTCTAGTAGGAAAATACAATAAGCTGAATATGAGAAAGATTGGACCATGTAAGATTCTTAGGGAGTTTGATTTAGGAAATGCATATGAAGTGGAGTTACCAGAGACACTTGGTATATCACTTATTTTCAATGTTGCAGAAATTTATGAGTATCATGAAGGATAATCAAGTGGCTAGTAACAAAGAGGTTGATATAAAGGAGCAGTTACCACGTCAACCACCAGAGCAAATTGAGTAGATCTTGGATAACAAAAATGGAAGGAGCACTAGGACAAGCAGTGCAAGGAGTAACTGGTAAAGTGGAAAGGTGGACTAGTGGAGGATTCATTGTGGATTTTTTAGGCTAAGGTGGACCACTTTGGTTTTCCCCTAGCCCCTAAAAAGTGAGTGACTCACTTTTCTTTCCAACCTCGAGTGTCTGATGCAGGAGCATCCTTGGTTGTACAGAAATTTTGTATCAACCAAAAATATTTCTTTTCTTTCAATTAAATTTGTAGTTGTCTCAACAGTTTCTTTTGTATTTACTGCATTATCATTTCTCAGCTCACGGAGCAATATATTGGTTCTACAAGAGGTCATCTTTGACATATATATAGATTTTAGGTGATTTGCATTCGTTTGCAAAAAGTTATTGCTCTAAAAAATTCACGGTCAATTCTTTGATAGAGCATTCAAGGCTTGTCTAGCTCATAATGGTTGTGCATACCTTTTTCGAAATGTGTAGAGCTTAATGGAACATCATAAAAGGCATTTTAGGTCCAGGGGAACTTTCTTGGAGATCCGAAATACATTTCCATTTCCCGATGGATTATCTTTTCATGTTGTTGGTTGAACTACATGTTTGAGATCTTGCATTAGGATTTGGTAGCCCTTGAGATTGGAGTAGATCATAGTTGGAGCTAGAGATTCATATTTAAGATCATTTGTAATCCATTAGAAGGAAATTAGTCAATTAAGTAGTTAGTAGTTAGAAGAATGGAATAAATCCAGTTGTCCAAGTTGTTGGACTGTAATAAGGCCTTGTGCCAATTGTAATATCTTGTAAGCCCTTGCGGCAGACCTTTGAGCCCTAGTTGTTCTACATATGAGGCATATGATGCATGTAAGATTGCAAGTTGTTGAATCAATGATAATTCATGTTTATTGAGCATTTATTGTGTTCTTTCCGTTGTGTTGAACTCTAGGCTACATGGTTGAACAGTCCTTTCTGGACCCTCCACCTATGACTGCACCAGACAAACATATATCAAAATAAATGATATGAATTTTAAGCTATCACCATCAACTTCTACAACACATGCTCATCAAAATCATAGAAATCTAAGCCTCCTCTCTACTTAAAGACGAGATGACAAGAATATTACAAGGCCTTATAAACAATGATGAGGTCTTCAACCTCAAATATGACCAAATGGTAAGGATGTTTGTTGAAAATCATAATGAACATGTCAAAATATATATATGAGATAAGATTACATGGTTATACAACTTCTACCAAGAATTTTTTGGTCTCTTTCTTTCCAATTGCATGCATAAGATAATGATCATAAACTCACTTACATATTAAGATTTAACAATAATATTAACTACTTTACAAAATTAAAAAACCCTTCAACCATTGTTTACTTGTTTAAAATTTTAATCTTTTTATAAACAACTATCAACTTTCCTTTAATTAACATATCACAAATTCTTAACATATTTTATGCCGAAGGCGTGTCCTATTTGAAGTATGCCAAGTTGAATTAACACATCCATGACATTGACTGGTCTAGGAGATGATTGTTTTCATTGGGACTGTTGAATCTGACTTCCACTTTTTCTTGACATGTGCTCGTCATCTCCACCCTTGTTGCTACTGCTTGTGGTTTGGCCCTTGCACAAGGCTTGGCAAGTTTGAGGATCTGATAATGCACGAAGTAAAGCCATGGTATTTTGATGTGGATGAGTTCTACAATGGTCTTGTAAAGGCTAGCTTAGAGCTTGACAAAGAGATGGACACCATGAATCTACCAAAGATGATGGCTAAATAGCTTGTCACTTGCATTATAGTTTTCGCACATTTCTATTCTGAATTGTGTTTTTAGTTGAGGTTGAAGTCCTGGTTTTGTTTGCATGGCGAATGTGATTGATTCATATTCTTGCCAATTTGTGGTAAAATGTACGATTATTCATTTCACACTTGTTTTTGTATTGGTAAATAATGATCGATTCATATTCACATAAATTTTATGTGGTAAAATGTGATCAATTCAAGTTTCATGCACTTTATATATCACTATCTTTGATTATGGTTATGATGTAATTGCTTTTGTCCACTGTTATTCATGGAGCTCTATAGGAGGTTCCTTTTGTTCCTACCTCTTTTCATATGCTTAATACAATTGAAATGGCTTTGATTGTGGTGGTGGTTTTGTAAATCAAACTTTTGGCAGCACTTTCTATTATTGTCCCTGCACAGTGCAAAATGGGGTTTTGGAATAGGGGTATGAACATCCATCAAATCATAAAGGATAGGGGAGTTTTTTCAAATGTTGTAGTTGCAACTACCCTGGTAGACATGTATGCAAAATGTGGAAGCATAGACAAGGAACACAAAGTGTTTGAAAAGGTGCCTCAAAGAGATGTGGTCTCAGATATGAAGAAAAATGGATTTGTTTGGAAACTTTAGGATTTCAAACTAAAGTACAGCTTATCGGGGTTAAAGCCGTTACGCAACCTTTTAACTGGCATCCTCCGCCGCCCATGCAAAATGGGAGCTTTGGAAGCAGTATGGACATCGAAGCATAAAGGACCGAAGGAACTTTGTCGGATATTATCCCCTATTAGTACAAAGATTGGAAGCATTAAGAGGCATGTGAAGCGTTTGAGAAATACTTGAAAAAGATGTAATCATAGGACGCGTGAAAATACGGTACGAATATAAAATGGATTGTTGAAAGGCTTTACGCTTTCAAACATATGCAGTGGCCCGGTGTAAATCAAATTCCACAACCTTCCGTTCCTCCTAGATAGACTTTGGAACATGGTGAATCCAAATGTACGAAGCATCACGAAAGGAGGATTTTTTTCAAATATTATAGTTGGAAATGCTTGGTAGACATGTATCCAGAATGTGGAAGCATAGAAAAGGCATGTGAACTATTTGACAGAATGCCTCAAACAGAGGTTATCTCATAAAATGAAATGATTGCAAGATATGCACAAAATGGATTATTTTAAAAATATGATGGATACAACCTAATAGTGTGAATGTTGGGTAGAAGTTCTGAATATAATATTCTACATCCTTAACTGGAGTCCTTGTAAAGTATTGTAGAATATCACTTGCACGAAAGGATTGTTAGGCAAGAAACCATTAGTTACTGACTTTTGTGTTTTCTAATGTGTTGTTTTTCAATTGATTCCTACATAAAAGAGAAGCAATTTGAATGCAAAGAGAAAAACATATATGTTTGGTGGCTACTATAAGCAATCAAAGGCATACACGTTACTTTGATGTTTCTATGAATAAAATTGTAGCTAATAAAGATGTTGTAAATTATGAAAGGAATGTCATGACATGACACATGATGAAAATATAACATGTAATCCAAGTACAAATAACCATGTGAAAAGAAGATCAATCCCTTGAGAAATACAAGGGAACCAATGGAGAGTGAGGTTGTTGATCAAAGCTCACTCTAGTATGTCAAAATTTAGGATGAAAGTACCAACAACTTCAATGTCATATATATTAGGAAAAGTACCAACAAATATTTTGAAGATGTCCATAGAAAAATGAAGTGAACTAAGAGGCCTTTGTTGGGAAATTTGAGGAAGCACGATGCTTTAAGTAAGCTAAAAGGTTTTTCTTGGACAATTTGAGGAAGCAGGATACTCCCATTAGAATCTCTCCAAACATCTAAGAACAATAAATCTCCATAGATACTAAAAAGCAGTGGTGTGTGCTTGTATTATATTTTTTTTAAGACTTTTACATAATTTTTTGTACCAAATTCCATTGATGTGGCCTTTTTTATTGTGCTTTGCATTTTTTATTTCAAGTAATGATGTAGTCTTTAGTTATTTTTGTTTGTTCATTCACTTCCATTACTTGCTCAATATAATTTGCAGGGCAAATACGTAAATTATTGTTGTAGTTTGTGGATTGTCCTTTGTGCGTATTCCTAGGCTTGGTAAGGATTGCCTCTTGCACGCTATGTGATATTTCCAGTCCTTAGTTTTTGGTCAATCTTAGCAGAACTAGGATTATGATCTTCAATGCCTCTGGTGCATTTTTATAGGTTTTCATTTTCATACAAAAGCGAGCCAATGAAGATTGCAACAAACTATGCCTACTTGAGGTTTCATCCATTTTTATTTTGTTTTCCATTGCAAAATACATGTTTCTTATTTTCAATTTGTGAATCTATGCTTTGAGAGCTTGCAACTATCTCCCTCATATAAAGTCATTCTAGACTTGTACCCTGCCTTGAAAAGAATGCTCCAAGCAATCCCCTACATATTCCTAGCCTAGACCAAGTGGACTTAAGATTCTTAAGATCATAGCAAGTGTCAATGGAGATTATGTAAAATAGGTAACTGGATAAACCATGTGAACTAAAACAAGATAGACACAAGCCAATACCAAGCAAAGGTGAAATAGAGTAAATCCAAATTAATAGAATTATCTCCAGAATAACCCATTTAGATGAAAAAAAATACACTAGATTTATCTTGATTCTAGTAGATTTAGTTAGTGCAACAATTTTAACATTGTCAAATAGGCTCAAAAATTATGGCATAAGAAATAAGACTACCCATATGGCTTACCAGTCAGAGACTTTTAAATGGCTATTAAAAGCCTCAAATATTAGGGATTAACACCAAGAGTTAGTAGTATGGGTCATGGCTAAAAGTCAATGATGGTGATAGCCGATTTCCGCATCCAACCATGGTCTATGATATAATTATGCCGAAGGCGTTCCCTCTATGGAGCGTTTCAACAAAATATTTGCAAAATATTTAAATTAACATTGGACATTTACACAACAAGCATGAAGTACCATTCAATTAATATGAACGGTTAAATCAAAGTATGGCAAGTCAAGAATAAAATATAAAATCTTAATTGAATAATAGTAAAAGGTAATATAGGAGGCTCTGCAAGTTGCCTGGTGTTGCGCTAGGGTTTTTGTTTCACGTGTGTGGGGGAGGCTCTCCTCCCCCAGGCTCGGCCTTCCTGTTTCTTTTCCTCGTGGCAGGGATTTGGAGGCAGTGAAATGTAGTATGGAGAGGGGTTTTGAACCCCCCGACTCCCCAATATCTGGTTGTGCGATGCATTCGGTGGGTGGAGAAACTGCTAAATCCTTCAAAGCGGTCATTGTTGAGGAATCAACATCGGTGGTGACAGGGGCAAGGTTTGACGTTGGCTCCTGCGCTAGTGAGGACTTCAACGACAGTGACAGGGAAAGAGGTAAGGAACCCTCTGCCCTGTCATTGAGGCTTCCAATGTTGCCTAATACTGAAATGAAAGACGTGATCATGTCAGAAAGGGAAAAAATAAAAAAATAAGGCTTTCTTTTTTGCCGCTTTCAATATCAATAATGCTCCATCTAGAAAATTTTTGGATAATTTCTTTGATATATATGCGGCGAATTTCACGTTTGCGGCGCTTGCAGAATATTTTCGAAGGTTTTGTTCCTTGTTTTGTGAAAAATGGTGCAAGAGCACCATAGGATACAACAGATAGTCTAGAAGATCATGTTTTGGCAATTTGTTTAGGCCAACTTATCATCTATTCATGTTCATTTTTGGTTGTGCCTTAGTGGAATTTTTGATTGGGTGTTGATCATCTAATGAAGGTCATGTTGACCATAGGATAGGTGACATAAAGTTCTAGCTCTAAATGAGGTCTTGGATTTTTACGAATTATTGCAAAATATTTGAAAATGTTGCTCAATTGGAGCTACAAGTGGCCAAGAAGAGCCTAAGGGAGAGGATAAATGAATTGGAGACCCTATTTAAGGGATTCCTTAGCATTGGAGTGGGGTTGGAAGCATTTTTTATGTTTTGAAGTTTTGTGAATTCAAGAAAAGCAATTGTGTTTGAGAGTGAATTTTCTGATTTTTGCATTGAAGTGAGGTTTGAATGGATTGATCATGGCACTGTAATTTGTGTAGGGTGTAGTGTAGTTGTTCTTCTAGAATTTTGTGGCATTAGTTGGTTTCTTTATTCAATTTCAAGCATTGTTTGTAAATAGTTTGGTTTTCTTACTGTTGCTGGTATGAACAAGGCAGTTTTGTGAAAATGGAGTGTTAGTTGACTTTCCCACTGTACAAATTGTATGGTCCTTTGAGAATAGTGACAAGACTTCATTTATGTACATATGGTAGAGTTTAGGGCCTTTTAAAATTGAGGAGCTATTGTGGGAGTGTTTCCCTAGGCAAGCCATGAAGAGTTCGGCTAGGGAAGACAAAAAGTGCAGAGCACTTGATTTGTAGGGGTGTACATTTCCTGACAAGTCACAGTGTGGAGAGGGTAGGTAAGTGCCTTTCCAAGACATAGCATGGAGGAGGAAGCTCCATCAGTCCATCTGGTGTGAGGAATACCTAACAATTTGCAGTGAAGTCAGGGAAGGGTTTGTAAAGGCCTAATTTTGCCAAATTGTGGGTTAAGCCTTTGTACGGATAGATGAGACCCAAGACCCCAAAAATATTTAAGAGGTGTGCATATGAACCAGGAATCCTAAGAAAATATTGTAGTGCTCTTTGAAAAGATTTGGAAACAAACTTGATTTCGCAGAGGAGGCCAAATTGGGGCTCCTAGGGCTAGTAGCCTTTTTAGGCCTAAATTAGGGTTTGGTGGAAGCGACTAGGAAATGGAGTCAGGTGGACCCTCAAGAACCAAGGTAGGATGGATTGAATTAATTAGAAATACCTCCACACCCATGCAAATTTAAATTCAAGATTTGGAGGATTTGTAGCCTTTAGGGTGGATTAAGGGCTAAGGCAAGTGTTTCAAGATTGCACCAAGTCTTGACTTGGTAGGAGGAACTAAGTTCATAGTTGGGTTGGCAAGGAGAAAGTAGGGGACCCTAAGAAGGAAGAGGTCCTATAGGTTTCAATTGGTGGAGTGAAACACCTAGAGGTCTTCCTAGCAGGACCTAGAGCATGAAACAATGTTTGTTTCATCCAACCTCCCTATCAATATCCTTCCAAACACTTATTAACAACCTCAGTTTTCCCATCTGATTGAGGGTGGTATGAAGAGCTATGATCCAATTGAGTACCCAAACATGGGAATAAATCTTTCCAAAAGTGACTAGTGAAGATAGGATCATGATCACTAACTTTAACCTTAGGTGTACCATGTAGCTTTTGGATATTCTCCAAAAAAACCTTTTCCACTGCACTTGTAAAAGGATGTGATAATGCAATGAAATGTGCATATTTAGTGAGGCTTCAACTAATGCATGATGACATTATGACCTTTTAGATTTGGGAAGCCCTATGATGAAGTCCATGGATACCTCTTCCCAATGTTGGCTAGAATAGATAAGGGTTGCAAGAGACTTGGTGTCTGAATTGTCTCCCCTTTATTCCTTTGACAAACCAAACATTCAGCCACAAAATTTTGAACATCACCTTTTAGCCCTTCCCAAAAAAAAAAAAATCTCGCTTTGAATTGATGATATGTCTTCAAAATTATTGAATGACCACCCACTGGAAACTCATGCAACTCTATGAGAATATTGTGTTTGAGAGTGGAATTCTTGCAAAGATACAAACACTCTTTATACGAAAGAGTATCTCCCTTCCAACAAAACTTATCTAAACTACTACTATCACTTTTTAAT
>VDFB02320328.1:212929-239661 GCA_007258455.2 Sequoia sempervirens | reverse complement strand
AAGTTCCTCTTGGAGTTTTTCTTTTGTTTGTACTTTCAATTCTTCTTTTCTTTCTTCCTTGTGTATGTTTCTTCTTCCTCTTCACTACTTTCACTATCATTTTCAGTACATTTAGAAGAATAATGTCCAACTTTTCCACAATTGAAACATTTAAAAGGAAATTTTCATTTATACTTTCCATTTCCTTTCTTTAGCTTCCTCATGAAATATGTTTCTGCCTCATTACTGCTTGCATTATCGCTTGATGCATATTGTTTGGTTTTTCCTTTCTTGGATGCTTTGAAGGAAATCTCTTTTTGTGGTGTTCTCCTTTCAATTCTCATTTCATAAGAAGCAAGAATCCCATGTAGTTCATCTTTTGGCAATTTTTCGAGATTTTCCAATTATTCTAATGTCGACACCTTGGAATCAAATCTCATAGATAAGGATCTTAATATCTTATCAACAATGAATGCATCATCAACATCTTCACCAAGTCCTCTCATAATATTTAAAATTTCATCAACACAAAGAAAATATGATGCTATGTCTTCATCTTCTTTCATTTTAAGGCTTTCAAACTTCCTTCGATGAGTTTGTAACTTTGCTTTCTTCACTTTGGAATCTTCTTCATAAATATTTTGAAGTTTGACCCATATTTCTTCTGCTGACTTGCAATGCATGAATTTTGTGAACTCAGAATCTGTTAAACTACAAAGAAGAGCATGCTTGGATTTGGCATTATTTTCACTTCTTTTCTTTTCGGCTTGACTCATTGGATGGGTTGATGGAGGTGTATAACCATCTACTACATATTTCCAAACATCAAACCTTCAAGTAAGCTTCCATCTTAATACTCTAGAATGCATAATTAGTCCCATAAAAAAATGGGTGCCTTGATTGTATTATTATTTTCCATGTGTGCTCTTTAGGATCTCCCTTCAAGCGATTAGGCTCTCTCCAAAGGAACCGTCTGATACCAATTGAAGAGCACAAAAATATACTGAGAGGGGTGGGGGGTGAATCAATATATTAACAAATTTTTACCCTCTCATCTTTAATCAACTTCAAACTCTAACACAATATCAACTATGCAAGAATATAACAATATGAACAAGTTGACACCAAGATTTTACATGGAAACCATTACAGGAGAAAACAATGGTACAAAATTATGTACTTTATAATAAAATAGGTTTATAATGGTAGTAGGAGAAACCTACTAGAGGCACCAACCCCTAACTTGTTTTGTAGGCAGCAACCCCCACTTGCCAAGCACCAACTTAGCAAAAGATGACCACTTCAAAAATAGTGTTTCACCTTCAATGTTGCTTCTTCAATGGATGATGGACAATTCTGCTCAAATATGTCTCTTAAACTTGCTCCAAGTCTGCTACAAGGATCTGTCTTCTATATATTCTTCAGATACACAACTTCTCTTAAAATTCTGCTATAAGGCTTGCTCATAAATTTGTTGTGATGTTACATAAACCTCTATAACATCTATATATGTATTTCCTTGAAGATTCTGCTATAACTCCCTTCCTTCTTTGCTACAATTCTCTTCTTGAATATGTTGTAAGATGATCATAAACTTTCCACACAAATTTGATCACAATCTCCTTATAGGTTCGCACATAATCTTCTCTTGAATCTACAATTAATCTTCACAATCTTGCTCAAATAATCTTCTTCATGAACCTAGTGTATATGATGTATTTATCCTTTTTCTACACACAAATGTATTCAATATAAATCATTTTTTTTTTCATACTTCTCCTATCCCTCTTATTTATGCTCAAAAATATTCATTTCACACTCTTTAAGTTTTCTTACAAATGATAATACATTGTCCATATTTAAGCTCTCCTTCAAATCTGTAGGTGTATGTTTGATTTTTCTCTTATTTCACATACATCATTCTCTCACACAAAAATGATATGTTGCTCTGATTTCTATACAACCATTCACTCTCATTATTCACTTGCAAATCTAGAATAGACCTAATCTTATATCAATCTCAAACCATCAAAGAATGCAACTCTTGATAAAAGATACAACCCTTATAGGCATTGTGCCTCTTGGTAAGAGAAATCACACCACTTTAAAATAAATCTGTCTTTTTAAATTAAACTGATTGATGCTCTTTATGTATCAATCGATGCCCTTTATGACAATTAATTTATGTTTTTAAATAACAAACTTGTGCCTTTTCACATTATATAATTTTGTATAAAAATAGATCTTGCTTTTTCATTTGAAGATCATACCATTTGAAATGGACCACTTCATATCTGAAATCACCTCTCTTTAATTTTTGAAGCATTTTAATTAATAGAGAATCACATCATATCAAAAAGTTGTATCACCATCAAATCACATCATTTCATAAATGAATGCGATTAGCATTTGATATTGTTTTACTTGTGAAATGAATTGGACTTTTTAGAAGATCGTGTCCTTTTATTAAGTTGTATATTTTCCCAAATGAATCGCTTCTCTTCTTAAAAATGTATCTTTAAAATTTGCAGATCATTAATGTTAGTTAACATTTGTTTATCACTGCTCTGGTTTGTGATCGATGCTTGCTTTATCTTATGCTACGTTCTCTTAGTTAATGATTTTGATGAACGTACTTTACCAACAATTTGATTTTTGATCACATCGATGAGAAAATACTTCACATGATATGGAGAAATTGATGCAAATTGATGCTTTGTTCCATTGTAACCAATGATGTAAAATACAAGTCACGTCCTTCACTTTCCAAACTCTTGATCACTTCTTTTAGACTCGATGAATCTAACCCAGATTACATACTCATATCCTTCTTTTCTTATATCTAATCGTCTTCATATTTGATGCTTATAAATAGCGAAATCATCTTCGATTTAACATTCATATCTTCATGAGTAGTTGCCCATATGATCATTGTTGCTCATGACTTTACTGTGATCTGCTTGAAATCTTCTTTCAAATATGTTATCTTCATCCATGCTTATGTTATCATTCTATCTTGACATTAATGACAATATGAACCTTCTATCTTCTCAACTTGACATCAATGACAATAATTCCAACATGTTGATGCTTTCAACACATTGGTACATGTGTAGATCAACATGGTTGATTTGTTGATGGTATTTTTGGTATGAAATTTACTGTTGCGGAGATCTGTGGAGTGATTGAAGGTGATTGTGTCAACAAAGTGAGGGATTGCCAACTTTTCAACCTAAATTTATTTACTACAGTCAATGCATTTTAGGTCATCCAAAAATTGTTTATATGTGATTTCATATATAATTAAGTCATTTGTGAACGAGAATTTCAAGAGCGAAGAGCAGAGCAAAGGAAATTTGAAGCATTTGGTGTGAAACCCTATCTAGCAAAAAATGTTGTTTGGTTGAATAATGTACTTGTTACTAGACAAATTAGAGATCATTTGAGAAGGTTTCTAGATTTTGAGTCCTAGAAATAAGCCTTGTGGGGGTTTTTCAAGTCATTTCAAGAAAATATGCAAAGCAAAGAGAGGATTCTAGCAAGTGTGGTAGATAGATACAAGAAGGACATTACTTTCATGGCCAGTAGAGATTACTACTATATGGAAGTAATGGAACCCATAATATTTTGGATTCCAAAAATGGGATATGAAGTGGTAGAAGATATAGTCATCATACTTGCAAACCTTATGTTGAACAAACCAAGAGATCCTGTAGTAGATAGGGTTGGATACCTATGAGGAGAAATCTAGTGAAGTGCACCTGAAACCAAATGAAAAGGAGATAAAGAAAAATGTGGAAAATATGAAGGCACAGTTGGAGGAGATTGTTGGTTCTTCAAAGGGTTTTACAGAGAAAATAAAGGCCCCATTTGTGGATCCACAGGGTACTCCTAGCACTAGAAGGTCCATCAGGACCTCTACCCCCTCTCCTACTATTTTGAAGTCCTCCTAAATAAAGCCTACAGGGAGTTCAAAGAAGAAGGTTGCACCTATTGTCCTTGAGCAACCAAAGGTTCCTAAAAGGAGAAGAAAGGAAATGGCCACAAGGGAGAAATATATTAGTTGTGAGGAAGAAGAGGATATAGAACAAGAAAATCCACAACTAATTCAAAAAAAGATTATGTCTCAAGCCTACATGGAAGGGACAAGTGCAAAAAGAGCAAAGGTTGATACTGATAGTGAAGAAGAAGTTGAAAATCAAAAGAAATCTTTCAAGATCCATGTGAGGGAGAAGAAGTCAAGGTTAGAAAAAGAAGAATAATCTCCTAAAGGTAAGGGGAAGAAGAAAGAGAAGACTCCTCCGATAAGAAAACATAGCCCCCTAAGGTTAGATGCACTATTTAATGATATTGTTGAGCATAGGATGTTGGAAGAAACTGCTAAAATGTATTCAAAATCAGATGATGTAGACAAGGAAACAATAGAAGCTATTGTGAAATATTTGGTAACATTTTGCACCAGCTTAGCATAGATTGAAGATCAGTTGCTTGATGACTTGAAGAATGTATTGAGTGCTAGAAGGAAAGAGGTTGTTAATGAGGATGACAAAATTAGGGCATTTACCTTGGAGAAGACTGGTTCTTCTCTTTCTAATGAAGATAGAGCTAAATTGGCTCAACTATATAATTGGAGGTTCAGAACAAAGAAAAGATTCAACACTTTAATGAGCAAGGACAAATAATATATTGAAAGGTTGAAAAATGAGACACTATAGAAGGTTGAAGAACTTTCCAAAGAATTGGGAATGTCTCCAGATAGTGGAAGTCAAATGCAGCTTGATAATTTTGTACCGAAAATCAATGAACCTAGTATTGAAAAACATGTGTAACATGCCAATTGTTCACATAAGTAAATTTCCTAAGTTTTCACTTTTAAGTAAATAAACCATGTTTCTTAACCATTTCTATAAAAAAAATATTTTTCAAAAGAGAACAAATGAACATAGATCATAACAAATTCCAAATATTGATTTCATTTCCAATATAATATTCCACATATTACAATATTTCCAATGATTGTATACAAAGTACATACATAGCTCAACCGAGCTTCAAGGCAATAGATATAGATGGTCCAAGAATATCCTTTCAAATCTTGGTTGTTAGCTAAGGAGGAGAAGAATCACTCAAGCACTTTTTTGCCAACCACTAACTCAAATGTTGTTCCCTGCACATCTATCATCTGATTGATGGCCCTACCCTTTGACAAAGAGAATGGTGGAGTAACCTCATAATGACAACCAATCTGAGCTTACTTTTGTGCTCTACATAACTAGAACTTGTAAACACTACAATCCTAAACTAGCATGCATAAAAAGGAACATGATGAATTGATAGTGGATCCAAAGGCAATCACACTACTTTGGCCAAAGTATTCTCACTTAGTACTTCGAGTGATAGTCATCCTATTCACATACACTACTCTAGCTCGATTTAACTTTAGACCATTATAAATTTGTATAGGTAATTTCCTTCAATAGGTAGTCATTAACCTAAGAAATAACCTATTCCCTTTTCCCAAAACATAATGGTATCTCTACCAATAAAGCATAAGCAAAAAGCATAAGTTCCCCCCCCCCCCTTCAATGGATATTCTAATCCTAGGTATAACATATGAGTTTTCTAAGTCTACAAATTAAATTTGTATGAATAACTTAACAAGCGAGTCCCATTTCATCAATCTTAGTATGTAATACTATAGACGATAATCAATCACTCCTTAATATGGAGTAAGTGCAACCACTTATAAGGAATCCATATCAATAAGTCTTTTCCTTTCCTATAGAAAATAGATTATAACACTATTTCAAGCAAACAAATGAAATTTCCAATTTAAACACACAAGGTAATCAATCTTTTGAATAAAAGATAAAACACAAAAATAATAGAATCTCATGCCTGTTAGTCTCTTATTCCAATTGACTCACTGGATCTCAAGCTTGATCCCCTCTTAAAATCAACTTAGCAACAAATCCCTCTCAATTTCTCTCACCAAAGCTCCCTCACAATAACTCACGGAAAAATAAGAGTCTCTCAATGAAAATACACAATAGAATGAAGCAACGTAATGTTGCATAAAAGAATTGTATTAAAATGAGGTGAGAATGCCTCATATTGTACCCAAAATCTAGCATCCTTAGGCTATAAACAAGGATTATGATATGACACTTCTTAGTCAAATACCATCAACTCATCTTAGTAATGAAAAGGTGGCAGATTTCTATCTCAATACTCACTCACAAAAGACAACAAATCAACTCAATGCTTGCCAACAACAGTTTGATTGGTTCATAAAGCACATGCTTCAATCTGGGAATCAACTTACAAGTTAAAAAGACTTCTTAAAGGAACACGGGATTCATAATATGGCACCAACTATTCATCACATTTCCTATTCACAAGCTTGTTTAAAATAGAGGAATCACTAAGAATTTATCTAGCTACGTTGCACATAGTTGACTTGGTCCAAGCCAAGCATTCAACACATCTCAATGTGTCGGCCTCCTACATTATAGCATTGTTTAATGTTTGTGTACGTTGCATTATTTAGTGTGCAACACTTTATCATTGCATTCAATAAACTTTACACAACATATTAATACTTATGTATTTCCATTGCCTATTATCAATAATGATAAATGCGGATTAATACTTAGTATTGCAGTATTACATGTAGCGCTACATTCTCATTATATCGACCATAGCATATATTCTATGAATTGACCATTAGTATATATATATATATGTGCATACATATATGTGTGTGTGTGTGTAGACACGTAAATTATCTTGATTAATAATGCATGCTCGATTCCAACTTACTAACACCAGTTCTTCTTTAATCATCCTCTTTGCTAAGTATTTAATTAAATAATCCTTATTTGATTAAATTTATTAAATTCCTCTTTTAATTGAATAAACTAATCTTGATCATCATATTTGTCTCTTTAAATCAAGTTTATTTAATTAATCTCCAAAAGTTATCTCTTTAATTAAACAAATCAATTTTTATTTAATTAATCTCCTAAAGTTCCTTCATTTAATTGAATAAATCCAAATATTTAATTAAATCTCTAATGTTCTTTATCTTCTCATTTAATTTAAATAAATCCAAATATTTAAGTTGAATGTCACAATCAACTAACCTCCATTAAAATTAATCAAAGATCATGATTAATGCTAATCTAATCCCCTAATTCTCTAGATTTTGCAACTTGCACAATAAATCAATTTATTGGATTTATTATTTCTTCTATTATCATTCAAAATGGCATCTTTGAGGGAATATTCTCTAAATTTGAATTCTCCCTCCCAAGTGTCTTATCCTCCAACATGGCATTAAGTCCTCTTACATTGTCTCTTACATGTCTCCCACTTAGCATTTAAGACTCTTTCTTCTCCCTCCAACAAGCCAACTTTCAAATTTCAAAATCCACCTAATAGCATTTATCATGCACAATGACCAAAATGTGCACAACCTCCCTCCATTGGAATGTTGACAAGTGGCACAATGCCATTGGACTATATTTTATCCCACATTCCTCCTATCTATCATTCTTCCATCACTCTTTTCTATATTGATTTGAGAGACACAACTTGATACACAATCTCAAGAATTTTCATCTTGGTCATCATCTTGCATCTTGTTTATCATTTCATCCAAGAGCTTATCAAGGATTGGGAAAGGGCTACTTTCCACATCAAAGTAGCACCATTCCATTATGAGATAGCGTTTGATCATGTTTTTATGTGGTTTCATTTAGTTGTCTTTGTTATATTTATCTAGTTTGCATATTTTAACATGATTGAATATTTCATAGGAATGTTGGGTTTGCTTATTTTAAATTGACTAACTAAACTAATGGTGGTGATTGTTTGAAGTATGCAGATTTAGGGTTCACATTATGGCGCCCACCTTGGGGCTTTTCGAGCTCCTCCATGATAGCTATTATCAATCTTAAAGTTGCCCTCTTTGCTGGTTTTACATATATGTGTTATTTTTTATCTAATACCATTTCTATGTCAAAACCGTTCCATTTGAAAGCTTGTGGTGTTTAATTTCTATTAGAAATTTGCTAATAAAATATTTTGGTTGTAAGGAAAGGCCATTCTTAGCCATCTCCACCATCATTCTCCATTCATTGCGTGAACAAATAGAAATTATTGACCAATGTTCTGATCATATTGGGTTCACTACGGGTGCTTGTTTTTTTTTGCTATTGATACTGACATATATTTGGTCTTTTCTGCTAAAACAAATATTTATACTGTAAACTTGTCATTTTTGCTTTTTTCTGACCATTTTATATGTGTATTGTGATAGTATCCCAGCAGGAAAGGCATCAATCAAATCTGTAGTCAGTATCTATCGTCATTGTAGATGAGCTTCGGTGCTTGGTGATTGAGTTACCAATCCCTTTTGACAAGTTTGTTCAGTAAGCTTTTTTAAATGGTTTGAACGTGGATTAGAGGATTTCCTTTATGGAGACTATATTTTGCAATTTTACAATAGGTCTTTTCACTTGGTGAATCTCTATTCATATCAGATTTGATTTTTCTTTCTGTTGTGACTTGATGAAATGTGCACTCCTTTATATGGCATGGGTAAACTTAAAGCCAAAATCACTTGGCCCTTAGAAAGATGCAAGACTACACATTGCATTGTTTTTTTTGTTTTTTCTCTGACTAAATGAAAATACCTCCGAAGTTGCGAACAAACAAGTGGAAAGCTTATTAACTGAAATGGACAACATGTTTAAGTTATTTGTTATTTTGTATAAGTTTGGTGTGTGTGAGATCACGTGGTGGAGTTTCTTTGGCATCTCCTCTCAACTTTTGTGCTCATTGTTTGAAGTGTTTTAGCGATCGAAGGTACACTCTATCATAAATTAAGTCACCCACTGCGATCTTTTTGGGTGGGATAAGATTGCATTCCATTCAAGTGGAAATTTTGGGCGTGCAATTTCAACGTTAGTCCCTTGTAATCCATGAAGTGGGTGGATTGACGTCATACTATCATATTCAAATATAACAGTTGGTAACATTTCCCCTTCCATTATGTTTTGAGGGATGTCATACCCTATTCAGATCGCATGCTAACACAGGTTGTGGACTTTGGTTCACACCTGCCATTTGCTTTTGTTTAAAGTTTCTAAAGCCTATTCAAATAAATCCATTTTGTGCATATCCTACAACTATTGTGTTCCATGAGATAACATCTGATTGAGGCATTATATCAAAAAGTGGCTATTCATACTCTTTCAAAAGAGCTATGTTTTTTTATAGGGAGATTTCTAGTCAAAGGTTGTGGAATACGGCTTTGCACATGCCAATTGCATTTTAGTTTGAAAGTTTTTTTGGAAAGGAATTAGGGGTGCAACTTTATTCTTTCAAATTGCATTAGCTCAAAAGTTTCTAAAGCCTTTTCAACAAGCCCATTCTGTGCATATCCTACCATTAATTACATTACAATTTGATATTTTCAACCAGTATCTATAAATAGACAGGCAGTCCAATCAATCCATTCTTATTTGATTATAAAAATAAGAAAATTGTTAAATTAAATGTATTAATCTTCTTTATCTTCTTAGTATGTATCTCAAAGTACTACCAATTCTAGTGGTTGGAAATGTAGTGGCAGTCTACTCAACTTTTTTCCATTATGGATTGATCCATGTGACTTCGATTTTTTTTTTAATAATAGAACGAGTCCCCTTCATTGGTTTTTGAAATCTGGAGTGATATGTTTTCTCTGTGTAAACCTATATTTTAGTTTGCTTCATTTAATATCATCAACAACCTCCACAAATTTAGTGTCCTTGGTTGCAATGATGGAAAATAGTGCATTTAAAATTTACAAGTTTTGTCATAACAAGACCATCTATTATTGATGTTGCAATGGGGCGACTAGCACACTCTCGTTGGTCTTCACAACACATCATATTACATCTCTTTTCTATTAACAGTTTACATCAGATTTATTCGCTATTTTGAGTCGAAATTACCTCGACCAGTGGGAATTGATAGTTGTGTTTGTTGTCCTTAACTATGTTTAGTGCTTTGCATTTAGCTAACAGTGATATCATTACATTGGAAAATGGTATTATTACATCTGACAGTGATCTGTACATTATAAACTTTCCATTGGACAGTGGTATTATTGCGTCTGGCAGTGATCTATACATTATAAAATTTGTGTTTGACAGTGGTTGCAGCTTGTCAAAAAATTGGAGAAGCGAGAGGTCAATAATTCATAAAGCAAGGCGTGAATGATGCACTTTCACAAATCAATCAAATCTTTCTAAAAAGTGAGATTCTATTGACAAAGGCTGAGGTAATTGATGGTTTTTTCAAGTTTGATCTACTTGTGAAAACTAAAAAGTGGAGTTAAAGAGGAGCAACATCAGGTGGAAATGCATCGCAATCTTCAAGGTTGGCATCAGGAAACAACGGTGGTTTTTCTCTCACATTGGAATCAAAGAACACAAACAAATTGGAGTTGAAGAAAATTGAGCATTGAATTTGAAATTGACAAAGCATTTTTAAATGCTTATGGCTTCTATTTTTTTCTCTCATTTTTTGTTTTAGGCCAACTCACTTCAATTTTGGGTTTAAAATTAACCATTGATTTTATTTCTTCAAGTTGGTTAAAATTGAACTTAGACACTTACTAGCTTTTCAATTTGGTCTAAAAAAATTGAGCAAACAAATTTCATATTTTATCTTGGTGCTTAAAAAGAATCCACGTTTGCTTTAAGGATAAAATGAGCATGTGTCTTTTATGCTTTGCAATCTTTTGTACAAAGTAATATCATTTAAAGGGCGTATGTCCTTCTCTCGTGCCTCACGGTGATCTTGAGAATCAAAAGTCTTTTTGTGATATTAAGTTGTCAAAAATATTGCCTCCACATTTCGATTTGGGTTTAAAATTGACAAATCTTGTCAGTGTGAGTGGAACATATCGCGTGTGTTCTCTCTTTGTTTCTCAATAAATATCGATCGAACTACAGATGTGTTTGCTTGCTTTTTTGTTATCTTAGAGGGCCTGCCTTGTGGGAAAAAGTAATCATCCAACCGGGAACACACTAAATCCAAGCGACTTCCAACTGATATATAAGTGTGGGTACTTGAGGAAAGACAAGTATCATGAGGATTGTTCCGACGAGAAGGGTAGCAATGGTCTCTCGCCACATGGATGATCCCCCACAAACAAAATGCCCCTACTAGAATATTTGTTTAGAAAGGCCAAAATCCTTGATCTATTTGTTGGTACAAGAATGATCATTTTGAAGTCGTCCCACATTTTTATGGCTCTTAGTAGAGATGAGAAGTATGCCATGGGAGTTTCATGGGTACTGATGCTTGGCTGACCCAAGAAGCGAGTGCACTATAAGGGGGATCCTGTGTGGTCAAGCATCTAATCATCCACTAAGAGTAGGCGTAGATGGATTTATCCAAGTGGGAACTCAACAAATACTGCCTTTCATATCCATAGGGTTATGTAGGAATTTGGAAACAAAACACTTTGCTTGATCTAAAACATTGGAAAAAACAAACATTCAATATGAGCATCAAATTTCAAACCCTTTAGGAGGAGCAAATACCCTTGAGGAATTTAAGTGTTATTGCTTTCCCTTGGGATTCTCATCCTTAGAGGCTTCTAAGCATTTGGATTTTTATCTCAATTTTCTCCTACTAAAGTCAACATTAGGAAACTTTTTCCTTGATTTTCTAGATTTCCACATAATGGACTTTGTGGGATGAAAGAGAATTGGGACATTAGACATTTAGTTTGAAACCTAATCAAGAGAGTGTTTGTGGTAAAGAAAACTCATTAAGCAAAGTTAAGAAACAATTGGACCCCACACATATGCTTGGTATCTTTTGGTCATATGGTTTTCATGCAAACATTGGTCTTTTGGTTTGAACTACTATTAGGGAAAAGCATGTTCTTCACTATCTTGGTCTTATAAACAAGGTTCTCCTTAGGTTAATTTAAGATAAAATCAAACACTTCATTCATCCAATTATTTATCATCTCCATCTCACAAACAACTTTAGAGCTTTGGAAACATCATTATCTAGACTTGGGTACATCCTTAAACCAAATCAAAATCATTTGTTTAGTTAGGTGTGTTTGGATGAATCCTTCCTCACACACTTAGTTAAATTATCACTTCTTTGAACAAGTTCATTCTAAGATAACATCTAACATCTTAGGGTTTACAAGTTCATTATCCAATCAAACCAATCAAAATCAAACCCTAAGTCTAGCATTGATCCAAAGTTCCTAAAAGTTCAACACCCATATCATGCACCCCTTTCATCCCTCACCTCATCATTGGTCCTAAATCCCTTAGAGTTCAACAAGGGCAAAACACAAGAAGAACATGGAATATAAACTTGATCCATACATCATGAGTAATCCAAGTCAACCAAACTATCAAAGCCTTACAATGCCACTTAGTTATCAAAACTCACATTTATACAATCCATACATGGGATCATAATCTCCTACAAACCTCAATGGTACAACAAATGTGAGTATGCCCAGTCAAAATTTTGGAACACCTTTCCCAATGGTAGATTTAAATCCAATACCAAACCTACAAATCTATCAACCAAACACCCAATGCATGAGTCTTCCACAAACGAATAACATTATCCAGCCAAATCCATACATGCCAAATGTGAATATACCAAGTACAATTTTACCAAGCATGAATATTTCAAATCCACACTTGGTAAACTTTGGGATAGTTATGTTTGTGAATCATACAAATATTGTTCAAATTTGCATGTATTGATCCAAGTCAAGGTAACACCATGCAAAATCAAAGTTACCTAAATCAAGGCAATGGGATTCCCAACCAAAAAAATGTTCAATTTCAACCTATAATGCCAAATCTGAACACCATCCCAAATTATAACATTTTCCAAATTCAATTTCTCTATGATCCCATACAAAAACCACAAGTATACATTCCAAATCTGCTTGAAAAAAAACAAATCAACTATATCAAGGATGTCAAGATCAAATTTTGTGAGATCAAATTGCTACACTTGCCAACATAGTTGATCCATTGTGCCAAGAGACATCTCCACCCCAAAATCAATACACTCTTCCATTGGTTAAACCATGTCATCAAAGCATTGAGTTGCCTCCACAACCACATCAAGAACAATATCTCCAATGTCAAAAAATTGGATATCAAGATCAACAACAAACCCAACCTCCACATCTCGAAGATCAATCACCACATCTCAAAGATCAATCATCACATCTCCAAAATCAATCACCACAAGGTCAATTTAAAGTACAAGTCTCGTAGGGTAACAAAAAAAAATACACACCACTTGGGAAGCCAATCGAATCGGTCATGCAACATTTGGTTCAGGAAAAACTCATCACAATTATTGTATATGAGAACTATGAGGAACCCTTGGTAAAACCACCTTGGTACAACGAAAATCACCTTTGTGATTTTCACAAAATAAAGGGACACAAAAAATCAAATTGCATTCGACTCAAAAATACCATCCAAGACCTTATTGATCAAAAAATAATAACTATTGGGGATAATGATGAAGATTCAACCACTAGTGATAGCATTGACAATCTCTCCACCACAATTGTTGAAAACAATGATCAAGATCTATCCATCAATGATCCCCTTGAAGATTTTTCTACCTCATCCAAAGATCAAATCAACATATATCAAGAGTCACTTTTCAATCATGAACAAAATCCACCAACAATACCCAACAATGATCCAATTCAAGAAATGTCAACATCAATTGACCCTATGGTTGAAGACATTGACAATCTCTCTGCCACAATTGTTGAAAACAATGTTCAAGATCTCTCCATTAATGAGCACATTGAAGATGTTTCTACCCCATCCAATGATCAAATCAACATGCATCAAGAGTCACTTTTTGGTCGTGATGAAAACCCCTCAACAATATTCGACAATGATCTATTTCGAGGAGTGTTAGAATTATTTGATCCTATTGACATAATCCATGACCCATCTACCAATGATCATGTTGGAAATACCTCTACCTCATCCAATGAGTTTGAGGACATATCTCAAGAATTTATTCCAAAGCATGATCAACATCTTTCAACAAAGTCTAGCAATGGTCCTTCCCAAGACATATTGACATCCTTTGACCTCATGGTTACAGATACTGAAGGAATCTTCAACTCAACATTTGATCCAAGTCCACTCAAAGATCAAGAGGATATTGAGCCACTTCCCATGCCTAATGAAGATATTCAAGAACCATTTATAAGCAATCCATCCTTTGAAATTGACACGTCAAGAACTTGATCCAAATCATGTCAAAAGCAATTTCCAAATCATTCAAGATCAAGAATTTGTATCTCCAAGCTACTACAATGATCTAATGGATACTCTCCTATCTATACAAGATGATAATATCCACATAGCACATACTCCTCCATCTACCCATGAGATGCTTTCTGTGGATGGACACATAGATGATCTTCATTCAGAATAGGATTCCTTTACTCCTGACATTATTACACAAAAAGAGCAGTTTATTGATTCCTATAGTCAAACTAAGTTGTCAACATCAGGATCAGATATATCCCAAATTCAGACTGAGGACACCATGTATGAAGATATCCAGTAATATCCACTCAAGGAAGCAAGTTAGACAAAATAGGATATTCCAGAGTCAGTAGAGTGACAAATTGAAATAATGTCATCTACAGTGGTCATTTATCAGAGAATGCTTACTGAATAGGACATCTCAAAATAGGTAGAATAAAAGAACAAAGATTCTACTACCACCATATTGGGGGCAACTATGTCTCAAGCAAACGTCAGCATAGGGAGCACGAAGAATCCTTATGATGAAACTGATGCCAATACTACAACCAGCCACGTCCGAATCTTCATCCACTCATCACCCCATCCACGAATTGGGACCAACATCAAAAGAAGGAAACAAATCAAAGCAAGAAGAATGTCATCAAGAGCAAAAGAAGCAGAGAAGCATAATAGACAAATCAAATACAAATGGATACCAAAAAATACAAAGAAAGATTACCCCTATCAAACTCCATTAGTCAAAGAAACTATGGGAAAAAATAAAAAAGGGAAAAGTATCCATCAAAGATGTCCACAAAAGCAAAAGCAGGCTTCCCAAGTGACATACAAAGTATATCAAGCAGTTGGTCCTAGTTCCACACACACTTCCATATCCACGCATCATTGCTCATCTTCCCAAGTTTGGATAGTCAAAGGTTCCAAACTATCAACCAATCCATCTTTTGTCCCTAAACATAGTCCATCCATGCCTCCACACATGATATCCAATTCTCACATTAACCATGTATTGGTAACAACCCTTCATCATAAGGATTCAGAAGGCACTCTATTGCAATGTGCACACAAAGGCAAAGTTAACTCCAGTATCAATAAAGTAGATTAGAAATCTCAAAAGTTGTATTCAAGCACTGTATCTTGGCAAAGCAACTTCTTCAAGCAGGATATCGATGGGCATTATGAGCATACTGCATAACCCACTGGTGGTTCAACATGAGCTTAAAATCTTTCCGAAAAATTAGAAAAAAAACACAAAAGTATGAAAATCCAAAAATTAGAAAGAGTTAAAAATAGTAAAAATAAAAATGGTCCTCCAGTGAAAACCACTATGGTGGTGCTTTGGACAAGTACCATGATGAAAACCTGGCAAACAGGCGTCATGTGTAGAATTGAGCATCTACGTGCGCCACTTTAGGTGAAAGCATATCATCACATCCATAATAAAGCCAACATTCCACCCATCTTATCCATAGTAAATCCATTCATCCATGAACCATTTATCCAATCCATTTGCATATATTTGCATCCATCTTCCAAGTTATCTTGATCTTGACAAAGTTTGGTGCACACTTTACACTTGCTTATGGTAAACATCTTGACATGGGTCATTTTCATTGATCCTATCCCATCCAACATTATCTAAGCCATGAAACATTATCCAAATGAGCATTCTTTATTTGGGCACCTTATCTTATCGCAATATAATCCATATCCATCCAACCCTACACCCATCCAGGCATCCAGCCATGACATTTCAAACATTGCTAGACACTGGGGGCAGATATTTACATCTTGCTTCAAGAATAAATCTTGATCTATATCCTCCAACTTATGTGGTGATCAAACATTGGAAAACATGAAATCAAATTGGTCAAAGAATTTGTGAGCCAAAAATCCAAATCACTAGCCCATGGAACATTTTGACGAGAAGATGTTCCTTATCAAGCTTTATCTTTCATCGAACATCAATCCAAACAATCAATATCAGTCACATCTAATTTTCACTTCAATATGCATCAAATCATTCAAACAATTTTGTTCCAAATCAAGCTTCATCCTCTTGATCAATCAAAATATAATCAATCCATCATCATCTTATCCTTCCCATCCTTGTGTTGCTTAACACTATCCTTGCATTGTTGTGTATCCTCAACAATGTTATCATCATCAATCAAATTCAATCAATCAATCATCATCTCGGGATATCCATCCTAATCCTTGTGTTTCTTAACACTATCCTTGCATTGTTGTGTATCCTCAACAATGTTATCATCATCAATCCATCAATCTGATCAATCACCTTAGCTTGGTTTTCAACAAAATCCCAACAGATCACTAATATCATTAGAAATATCCATATCCAAATCGTCAAAATCGTAAATGGAATCATTCAAAACCAAGAAAATCCAAAAACATCCAAAAACATTCATAAAATCTCATAAAACACAAAACATTGAAAATTTTGAAAATCAAAACATTTGTAAAATCTCGAAAACACCAAAAATACCTCAAAACATTTCAAAAACTCCAAAAACATCCAAATATTTGAAAAAATCCATCCATCATCTTGCTTTCACCCACAATAAGCATCACTCATAATAAAACAATCGTCATCCTCAACCTTTGGTAAAACAATCGGAAACAAGTCTGACAGTTCAAGAGTGAAAACTCAAATGTTAGGGTCTCAAGTCTAGGTTAGTAAGTAAACAAGTTAGTCAACTCTTTGTGTCAATAGCCTATCATCCAATCAATCCCAAATCATCATTTGATAACATCATGTCCTAGGATGCATCCTTCCTACAATGGACATCAACATCAGGCATCACTGTAGTTTAGCCTTGGCTAGTGGTATGAAGAACATTAGCTTGTTTGTTTACTTTATCTTTGTCTTTTGGATTATCTTATTGTGCTCATTCAATGACCTCTTGATGATGTCCAAACAAAGGGATTTAGAGAGAAAGGAATGGGGCAATGATCATTATATTTTTATCTACTGTGCTTGTTGGATATTCTTGTAATATAACTTGGTTATGTGTGCTTTGCTTGGTTTGTAGGGAGGGTGTTTTAGGTGTCTTGTTGACCACATAGGACGACTTTCTTTTCTATGTCTTGGTCCAAGATATTTGAAATATCTGAACTACATTTTGAATAAGGTTTTGTATGCTAGGTGTGAACATGGATACTCCTATCTAGTTGTCAAGTCAAAGTTCATCACACTAGGTGCAATGCCATCCTGGTTCTTTATACCTTGATGCATCATGCCTATGTGTGTTATCAAACATAAGGTAAGTAGCCCTTTTAAAGTCCCAATTCCTAATAAGAAAATCATCCATCTCTCATCATCATCTCTAATAAAGTTAGCTTGTTGAATCCTCTTGCCATCATCTCATTTCTTCTTTTCCATGCTAACATCATACAGGATAGTTAATCATCATCGCCAATGCATCCATCCCGCATCACACAAACCATCGGCATGTGGCATATCATTCATATTATTCACATGTATTACAATTTCATCATTGCATAATATAGATCTATTAGTATAAGCATATCATAAACCATACATTTGCATAAAACATACATTGCATAATCATATAGGCATCATCACATCATCCATCTCAAATGCAGTGCATCATTTTTTTGAGTTGTTTAGGATAATATAGATTGCTTATTCTAAGCATCTTAAAACCATCTCATTTGCATCATCATCATAACCATCCATACATCCATCTTGAACCTCTTTGTCATGAGATCGAACCTCAAATCAAAATTTTTGCTCGATCTCTCAATG
Organism: Sequoia sempervirens; assembly: GCA_007258455.2. Lineage (NCBI taxonomy): Eukaryota > Viridiplantae > Streptophyta > Pinopsida > Cupressales > Cupressaceae > Sequoia > Sequoia sempervirens. The sequence continues at coordinate 221,532 of VDFB02320328.1, read as the reverse complement.
GGGCAGTGTACCAGTATGCTTCTTTGCACTAGGGCATCCGAAAAAATCTGAATTTTTTTGAATTTTGATCTTGGCAGTTTATTCTTTGAACCAACACAACAGGTACATTACTTCAAAGAGGGGGAAAATGTAGACACATAAATTATCCTAATTAATAATGCATGCTCGACTTCGACTTACTAACACCAGTTCTTCTTTAATCATCCTCTTTGCTAAGTATTTAATTAAATAATCCTTATTCGATTAAATTTAGAAAATTCCTCTTTTAATTGAATAAACTAATCTTGATCATCATATTTGTCTCTTTAAATCAATTTTATTTAATTAATCTCCTAAAGTCATCTCTTTAATTAAATAAATCAATTTTTATTTAATTAATCTCCTAAAGTTCCTTCATTTAATCAAATAAATCCAAATATTTAATTAAATCTCTAATTTTCTTTATCTTCTCATTTAATTTAAATAAATCCAAATATTTGAGTTGAATGTCACAATCAAATAACCTCCATTAAAATTAATCAAATCATGATTAATGCTAATCTAATCCCCCAATTCTCTAGATTTTGCAACTTGCACAATAAATCAATTTATTTGATTTATTATTTCTTCTATTATCATTCAAAATGGCATCTTTGAGGGAATATTCTCTAAATTTGAATTCTCCCTCTCAAGTGTCTTATCCTCCAACATGGCATTAACTCCTCTTCCATTGTCTCTTACATGTCTCCCACTTGGCATTTGAGACTCTTTCTTCTCCCTCCAACAAGCCAACTTTCAAATTTAAAAATCCACCTAATAGCATTTATCATGCACAATGACCAAAATGTGCACAACCTCCCTCCATTGGAATGCTGACAAGTGGCACAATGCCATTGGATTATCTTTTATCCCACATTCCTCCTATCTTTCATTCTTCCATCACTCTTTTCTTTATTGATTTGAGAGACACAACTTGATACACAATCTCAGGCATTTTCATCTGGGTCATCACCTTGCATCTTGTTTATCATTTCATCCAAGAGCTTATCAAGGATTGGGAAAGGGCTACTTTCCACATCAAAGTAGCACCAATCCACTATGAGATAGGGTTTGATCATGTTTTCATGTGCTTTCATTTAGTTGTCTTTGTTATATTTATCTAGTTTGCATATTTTAACATGATTGAATATTTCATAGGAATGTTGGGTTTGCTTATTTTAAATTGACTAACTAAACTAATGGTGGTTATTGTTTGAAGTATGCAGATTTAGGGTTCACAATATGTATATACATATATGTACATATATATGCACATATGTATGCACACACACATATATATGTACATATATATATATATATATATATGTACATACATATATATATATATATATATGTACATACATATATATATATATATGTACATATATATATTCTTTGAAAAATAATTCTGTCTAAATATTCCACTTGATATTCGAATGAATGAGATCAAGTTAACATTTCATATATATATTATCGTTTGTATATATATATAACTATATTCATGTTTGAGTACATATACATATATTGGCATTCTCGTATGGACATTCCTATTTGTCAACACATACACATATATCGACATGTGTATACATATGTATATATGCATATATCTCATATATATATATATATATATACATACATTCGATTATACAATCACACACGTTAACAATTTCTATTTTATTGATAGGTATATACATGTAATGTATATATATATACATACATGTGATGTATATATATATACATACATGTCTCATTGTCCTCTTGATATCACCATGCCCATGAGCAACCCGTCCATAAGCATGTGTAGGTACACCTACCTATGTACTCTCATGTATGTGTTATCTCACATGTATGGGTTATCGTCAAAATGCATATGTATACATATATATACATTCTATGTATATATATCTCATCAATCAAGTATAGTAATACGAAGAAGAAATTGCATGCACCAAGCACTAAACACAATCCAAGAATTCTCTTAACAAAAATCAAGATCCTTCCTAATGCAAACACATCATACTTAAGGATGACTTACCAATTCCCAAAAATATGACTTGACTCAACCATCCTATAAGTGAGTGTGTGTGTAAGCTCAATTAGGTTTCGTTACAGGTTACACGACCAAGTTCTTCTCTTGAGTGATACTTCCCCTTGCTTTAGGAGGATTGACTCTGAACCTGCATCCAACTTAACACATTTTCATGGTAGTTAGCCATTCATAAAAAAACAAGCATTTATACATTTCATATTTAGAACATTAAATTCAATAACCATTCATTCTAGATTTGCATTCCATTATATAACATCAAATTAAATAAACATTCATTCATAAATTTCCAATGATTTAGTAAAAAAAGTGCAACCATATATATATTTTCCATTTAGAATTCCAAATACATTCACATATGCAATAATTTACCCTATCATAGTAATGGTAAATAGGTAAATGCACAATAGGGTGTAACAACATGAGCATGCTTTGAAACACGAGGATGAACAACAAGAAGAGATAGTGACAGATAATGCCTCTCTAGTTGTTGAGAATATTGATAAAGAAAAGGGAGAGAATGTTCAAGAAGATGTGATGATAGTAAATATCCCTCTGGATGTGGAGAATGTGATTGCAGAGAAACAAAAGAAAGAGAGACAGGACACCCCAGAGAAGGATGAAGCACAAAATGAATAGAAATTGTGCTCTCTGAATAAGAAGATAGAACAGAGCAAAGAAGAGGATACACAAAAGGTCCCAGAGAAATTAGAGGCACAAAATATTGAAGACTTGCCTCCTTCGGATAATGAGAAATCTGCCGAAGAAGAGAAGAAGATTGAGGAACACTCTGGCAGTGATGAAAAGGAGAAAAGTGTGCAGAAGGAAGGAGAAAATACAAATATTGTTGGTGAATCCTCTGGAGCCTCTGGAGATTCACTAAAGGATATACTGGATATGCAATTGCAATTTGAACTAGTAGTATCTACAAAAGGCTTACAAATTCCAATGCAACAGGGACAAGTTGATATGGCCAAGATCTCTCCCCTGCCAAAAATTCAACTTGGTGATGTTTTTCATGCCTCCGCAAGGAAGGAGATATACAACACAAAAAGAGTGCATAATTGATTGAGGAAGTAGTCAAGGTGTTGCAAGAAGGCATTCCCAGTGCAACCATTGTTGAATCTTTTCTTGGTGTACAAAATTTAAAGTTATTGTTAGATTCTTTCAAAGATTATTCTACAAGTTTAGAAGAAAATATAGAAAAAGAAATGGCAAAGAAGATCAATGACAAGAGATTGGTATATGCTTCTGACAAGTGAGTTGTTTCACATGGTAAGGTACAAAGTAACTTAAAAGATATTCAAAATTGTGTGGAAGAAGCTAAGGTTCTATTTCAATTTTCTTTAAAATGGCCTAATTCCACAAGGAGCATTAAAGACCAGATGGACTCAACAGAGTCATATATTGCTCAGGCCTCTAGTGTCTATGATCTGATCAATGATGTAGATGGTGTAACAAGGATAGCAATAGAAAATCTACATGGATAATCTTCCAACTACAAGAACAAAAAGAGAAAATCATTATGCAGTATAGTTAGCTTAGTGACTTGGTGAGTGCAAAGCTTACATCCTTGACATGAGTGCTTGCTAGTGTTGAGAAGATGTTGCAAAAGAATCTGGTGCCCAATTCTCTAGATGAAGGAGAAGATATCCTTATGTAGTTTGAGGGACAATGTAGTTCGCTTTCCTTCACAAAGAAGGATTGGGAGATAACAAAGAAATATTGGGAGGCACACCTTGCAAAATTGAAGGTGTCTAATCTGGGCATTTTTCCCTCCACAAGTTAAATTGTACATTTTTTTTGCTTTGTGTAGATATCTTTCCTAATTACAATGTACATATGCGGAAGTATTAGAGAGTGTTGCGGTACAATTTTGGTCAATTTTGTTAGGGGGAATCTCCTTATAATTTTTTGGAGAAATGTTGAGTATAGGAGTAAAACAATAAGGGGGAGTTATTCTCATATATATACATATATTTTGCAAAGAGGAGAACAGTTGAGTAGTTTGAGAAGTCTGATACTTTGAGCCCTTTTCCCTTGATGTCAAAAGGGGAGAATTTTGAGTAGTTTAGGAGTTTTGAGAGCATGTTTCCATCAATGACAAAGGGGGAGATTGTTGGAAGTTTGTCATTGAGGAGTTTGTTGGATACTTGAATTGGCAACATGAGCATGATGTATAGTGTGAAGAGATTGTTGATTGATGAAGCATGACAATATATGGTGTTGTCATTGATGGAAACCCATGATAGAGATGCATAGTGTTGATCCAAAGACCAAATGGTTTGATAATTTCCTAAGTCCTAGAGTGCAATTTTAGTGTTCAGTGAACCAGTTTTGTGGTCCGCATTGCTTCGCTATAAAGAATTTAGTTATCAGTTTTGAGGAATAGTGATGAATGTTGGAAGAATCTAAATCTAAATTTTCATTGTTTGATGTCTTTTGCAGTCAAATTTAGAGTTGACATAGTATCGGACTTGGTAATGGTAGATTTGTAGTGACATAATGTATGTTGGAATGCTGCATTCCACGGATGAATATTTTGCTATGTAGTTTTTAGGATGTGTTTATAGATGTCAAAAGTGTGTTTGCTTCAAGTGGCAAGTGCTTTGGATATCCACGTGTCGAGTTGTGAATGAATAGTTGATTCATTCTCTTGTTGCTTCACTAGCAGCATTGACCTAAAGGGTTTGGGGTCATGTGGAATTAAAGCATGTATGGATCAGAATTATGAGAGTAATTATAGGTCATGGTGAACTATTTTTATGTGTCACATGTTTTGGCTTATTTTGTGAAGTGTGTGTGGTTGAGTTTTGAGGTGACAGGTTATTGTGTTGCATAGTACATCTAATTAGGCCAACCTAATTGATGTTTTTTGGGGCGTTGTCATATATATACAAGGATGATTCATTGTGTGAATGTGGTAAAAATGATTCATTGTGCTAATGTGGTGAATAGAGTGTGTAGTGTGTGTGGTGTGAGATTTGGTGCAAAGAAGTGTGAAGTGAAATTGTGGTGAAGTATGAAGTGTGTTAAATCATTTTTCTAAGCCTAATTGGAACTGTCTTCAACATTTTGTAGATGCATTGTAATCAGCTCAATCTCTGGTAGTGAGCCACCCTCTTTTCTATCCTGGTAGTGAGCCATCTCTTCTATTTTTTGGATAGTGAGTCTACCTGGTAGTGAGCCATTCTGTAATATCTTGTAATCAGTTATAATATATTGTGAGCTAATCGTCACTGTGGTTTTCCCTTTTTGGGTTTTCCATGTAAAATTTTTGTGTTCTTGTGTTTATTGATGTGATGCATTCTTTTAATGTTTCTTTCATTACTGCACATTGAATGAGATATTGTGAAATGCATTTTAAGAATGAATTTCAGGAAATACTGATTCACCCCCTCAGTGTTTTGGATGTTCAACATAGCTTTTTCTTGAGATACTCAAATGTATCTTTTGGAAGAGCCTTTGTGAAAATTTCTACTATTTGATCCTTTGTGGGCACATACTCCAACTTCACTTCATTCTCAACAACTTTCTCTCTTAGAAAGTGATATTGGATAGAGATATACTTTGTCCTTGAATGCATTACCAATTTTTTTGAAATGTTGATAGCACTTGTATTATCACACAAGATAGGAATAGGTTCATCATATGATACTCTGATATCCTTCAATGTTTGCTTCATCCATAACACTTGTGTGCAACAAGATGTTTCTGCAATATATTCTACCTCTGCAATAGATAGTGGCATTGAATCTTGCTTCTTACTCAACAAAAAAACCAATATGCTTCCAAGAAATAAAGCACCTCCACTTGTACTTCTTCTATCATTTGTACAACTTTCCCAATCTACATCTGTATAAGCACTCAGAGAGAAATCAATATCCCTAATACCATAGAACAAAGTTTGGAGTGCCTTTCAAATATCTAAATATCCTTTTTACTGTTGCCACATGTGATTCTCTAGGATCTCTTTGAAATCTTGCCACAAGACATACTGCATGCATGATATCTGGTCTAGTAGTAGTTAGATATAGCAATCCACCAGTCATGGATATGTACTTGCTTTGATTTGTCTTACGAGATTCATCATTTGTGCTCAACTTACAACTAGTAACCATGGGAGTACATACTGGTTTAGATTCCTCCATTCTAAACTTCTTTAACATTTCCTTGACATGCTTTGATTGTGAGATGAATATAGCTTTATCAGATTGATTGGTTTGTAGTCCAAGGAAGAAATTCATCTCCCCAAACATTGGCATTTCAAACTCATTTTGCATCTCCTCTGCAAACCTTTTACACATTTCCTTGTTTCCTCCAAAGCTTATGTCATCAACATACACAACCACAATCAGAATTTGATCTCTCGACCTTGAAGTAAAGTTTACTATCTGTAGTACCCTTTTTAAATCCCTGCTACAATAAGTACTTATCCAATTTGGCATATGAAGCTCTAGGAGCTTGTTTGAGTCCATATAAAGTTTTCTTCAACCTGTAGACCATTTCAGAATCTTCTAATAATTGAAAACCTTCTAATTGTTCAATGTACACCTCTTCTTTTAACTCGCCATTCAAAAATGTAGACTCGACATCCATTTGATACACTTTGAAGTCTTTATGTGCTACAAAAGCCAAAAGCATCCTAATGGATTTCATTCTTGCTACTAGAGCAAAAGTATCTTCAAAATCTATTCCTTCCACTTGTGAGTAGACCTTATACACAAGTCTAGTCTTATTCTTGATAAATTCTCCATTCTCATTCAACTTGTTTTTGAAAACCCATTTAATTCCTATCACATTCTTGTTTGTTGGTCTTGGGACTAGTTCCCATGTTTGATTCTTCTCAATCTACCTCAATTCTTCTTCAATAGCTTTGATCCAATTCTCATCCTTGCATGCTCAGTTATAGTTTAGGTTCTACCTTAGAAACTAAACAAAATTTTACATGTTCCACTTCCATAACATCTTTTTTTCTTGTCAGTACACCTTTTCTCTTATCTCCAATTATTTGATCTTCAAAATGGTTCCTCTGCACATACTAGGAGTCTTAGGATTCTTTTTGGAGCTTCAACTAGCATCTCATTTTCTTCTTTCTCTTTTTCTTTTTCTTCTTTTCAAGGGGGTTCATCTGATTCATATCCTTCTATGAGCAATGAACTTTGGTGTGATTCTTCATCCACTTTGACACTTGCACTTTCAACTATCTTCTTTAATCTTTTTTGTAGCATCTGTATGCCTTTGTCTTTGTAGAGTATCCGAGGAAGATTCCTTCATCATTAGATACACCACTATCTACTTTAACATAATAAATTTTCTTGACAAATTTACCTTTATGATCTTTATGTTTGTCATTTGAAACTTTGATTGGACATTTAGAAGCACAATGACCTATCTTTCCACAATTGAAACATTTGAAGGGTAACTTACCTTTGTATTTTCTAGTGCCCTTTTCAATCTCCTTACAAAATTTGCTTCCACCTCATCAAGATCATCTAGATCAGATTCATTATTCTCTTTCTTCCCGACTTTAAAATCAGTTTCTTTCCTTGAAGCATCTTGGTCAAACTCTCTCAATTCAAAAGTAGTTAAAGCACCAAACATTTGTCTCTAGTATATTGATCCAAATTTTGAGCTTCCTCAATAGTAGAAACTTTAACACTATAATATTTAGGAAGAGTTCTCAATACCTTTTTCACAACTTTGTTGGAAATTATGATTGATGTCAAAATAAGAGAATGTAATAGATCATTATATACACCAGCAAATGAAGAGATCCATTTGTTGAGGAATGAAGATGTAATGTCCCCAATCCTTTAGAGTTTGATTTTCTCATTATTGATTGATTGAATTTGATCAATAATTAATTATTCTAATGGATGATCAGATATTGGTCAATCAAATATTTTTCAATACCTTTTGGACGAAACCAAGTATAAGGGAAGTCAGACTTGTGGAATTCAGCCGCTACAATCTTATGATATTATTATTCCCATTGCTCTTGAAAGAAGACTTTAATTGTGGTAACGTGGTATTCAATCTCCAGAAAAGAAGAATATAATATACATAAGCTAGTTTGTGTGTAGCGAAACTATTATAAAGAAGGATTTAATACTTGGTATTAAATATGAGGATATTGTCGCTTTGTCTGAAGTTGTGAATACTTGGAAGGATGGCCATGCCTAGCTTATCATCCTAATTCGATGCTTTGTCTAGTCACACAAATGGGGGAATCTGTGTTGTTTAAAGGCATATTGACAGTATAAAGAATTTATGGAGGGGGGCACTATCTATAAAGACGATATGTAGCAATGAAATAAGAGCGTGGCAAATAAAGTAATCAAAGGCGAGGAATTAATATGGCGTGTCGAGACTTTTGTGATTCCTAGACATTGTAGCTAGGAATAGAATGTATGGCCAACTATATATATTAAATTGAATGATTATTCTGATCTTATGAAATCATGAATCAGAAAGAAATCTTAGAGGTGGGTGACTTTGGGATTCTGACGTAATATCAAAAAGGTTGAGTTTGAAG
>VDFB02320328.1:110043-212909 GCA_007258455.2 Sequoia sempervirens | reverse complement strand
TTATATCTAAAATATTATAAAAAAATATTATCATTTTATTGTGGTTAGGGTGGTTAGACAGACACCTACTTCTTAGTACTGATTGAAATTTCAAATTTTCACCAAATAGACTTTTAAAAAAATAAAATAAACTTAGTAGTTTAGAAACTACATTCAATTTTCCATTGATTCTATTCTTACATATTTTTGAAATAATATAGATAACTTATTCAAATTTTTATGTCAAGTTGCTTAACTCTAATTTTTCTAAATTTTCATTGCCACTTAAGGGCCTGTTTTTTCCATGATGATCCTCCACATACCCACTTGGTGGTATTAAATATGAGGATAATGTCGCTTTGTCTGAAGTTCTGAATACTTGGAAGGATGGCCATGCCTAGCTTATCATCCTAATTCGATGCTTTGTCTAGTCACACAAATGAGGGAATCTATGTTGTTTAAAGGCATATTGACAGTATAAAGAATTTACGGAGGGGGGCACCATCTATAAAGACGATATGTAGCAATGAAATAAGAGCGTGGCAAATAAAATAATCAAAGGCGAAGGAATTAATATGGCATAACGAGACTTTCGTGATTCCTAGACATTGTAGCTAGGAATAGAATGTATGGCCAACTATATATATTAAATTGAATGATTATTCCGATATTATGAAATCATGAATCAAAAAGAAATCTTAGAGGTCGGTGAATTTGGGATTCTGACGTAATATCAAAAAGGTTGAGTTTGAAGGAATGTCTTAGCATGAAGTTAAAGGGAGGATGACTTCGATAACATGTGGGATTAGATAAGAACAAACGATCAATCAAAGACAATGATTAAGACAATAAAAAAAATGGGAGAAACAATAATGTGTTAATCAATAGCAAATATACTAAGGAGAGCGATTAAGTCATAATTAAAAGATGTGACCTTTCAGACGGTCATCTCATTTCCTAAAGTTGCATCTCTTCCTTTTAAAATCCTAGATATATAAAAAGGAAATAAGTAGAGTGTTGTGTGTGAGGATTAAAGATAAATATTATATCTACACCTATAGATTTGCATACAAAAATGTAAGAAGAAGATCATTGTAAGAAGTATAAATGCAAAATTAAGAGAAGAGTTAATAAAAAATTTGTGAGAAGAGTTCATGTAGATATAAAGGAGTTTAAGAGGCAGAAAATTATGAAGAATAATTCAGATTTGTATTGAGGAATTAATGCTGCATTTTATGAAGAACATGTGCAATCATTTATCAAGAGGTATAGGTTGTTTTGACAAGAGATATATACTGCTCGATACATGCAAACTTGAAAAGAAATTTGTGCAAACCTAAAAGGGAAATGTATGCTGACTTTATAAAGAAGGTCTAGGAGAATAGCCATTTGATAGAAGGCATATTATTGGGAAGGAAGATTGTTACCTGAAGCGTGGATCAAATTCAGTTATAGAGTTTTGACTTTGATAAATCTTATACACCAGCAAAAATATACAGATTTGACAAGACTCAAAAGGAAATATATGCAGATATAGAAGAGGAATATATGACAGATCCATAGAGAAGATTATAGCATATTTGTAAGAAGGATATTTGAGCAAAATTGTCCATCATCCATTGAGGAAGCAACATTGAAGGTGGAACATTGTTCTTGAAGTTATTATTTTTGCTAAGTTGGTGCTTGGAAAGTGGGGGTTGGTACCTCTAGTAGGTTGGTGCCTACGAACTTTCGGAGTTGGTGCTCCTTGTAGGTTGGTGCCTACTAAATCAGAAATAGGAGTTGATGCTCCTTGTGGGTTGGTGCCTACTAAAGTGTGAGAGTTGGTGATTCAAGTAGGTTGGTGCCTACACTCATTGTAAAACTTATATAATTCATAAAGTACATTATTTGTACCATGGTTTTCTCTCGTAATGGTTTCCACATAAAATATTGGTGTCAACTTGCTCATATTGTTATATTCTTGCATGGTTGATATTATGTTAGAGTTTAAAGTGGATAAAAGTTGAGAGGGTAAAAAGTTGTTAATATATTGATTCACACCCCCCCTCTCAGTATATTTTTGTGCTCTTCAAACTTCACTTTCCTCCACTTTTCCACCAAGACCTTTGATGGCATTGCAATTGATTTCATCCACTTTGAGCATGTAGCCAACAATATCTTCATCTTCTAACATCCTTAGGGTTTCAAATTTGGCTTTGAAATTTTGCATCTTTTCTTGCTTGACCTTATCATCTCCTTCATAAATGCTCTGCAACTTTGTCCAAATCTCTTTAGTAGTTTTGAGGCTTATCACATTCACAAGTTTTGAATTAGAAAGCCCACTCAAGATAGTATTCCTTGCTTTTCCATTTTTCTCATAATCCTTGATCTCATCATCACTTGTCGGAGGAGTAGTAAGCATAGTGTATTCATTTTCAATTGACTTCCAAACACCAAACTCTAATGAGACAAGAAAGGCTTTCATCCTAGCTTTCCAAAAAACATAGTTTGATCCATCGAACATAGGCACTTTGACACCATTCTTGTGCGCCATCCAAATCTACCTCAAGCAGTTAAGTTTCTTCCTATGAACCACAACTTCGATACCAATTTTTAGACACACGGGACAACTCAGAGGGGGGATGAATCAGTTGTACATTAAAACATTCAAACCCTTATTATGCATCAACATGAATGTAAACTAATGAACCATACACCATAGAACACCGGATTTACATGTAAAACCCTAATAAGAGAAAAACCACAGTGAGGATTAACTCACATATATATGAATAACAACATCAATTACAAAAGGCTCACTGTCGGAAGGGCTCACAACCCAAAAGAAAATAATGGCTCACTACCGAAAGGACTCACTATCTGGAATAGAAAGAGAATAGAAAAATAATTAAAAGGAGGTTCACTACCTCAAAGCAATAGGAAGATCCACCAAAAAAACTTTACACCATCCACAACCTTTGGCTCATTGGCCTCGACAAATTTAGGTACATTGAAAAATGTAGACTTCTTTTTCCCACTGCTTTTGATAGCCTTAGGCATTTAAGCTCACTCATATCACAACACTTGATCAAACTTACATCTTTTTGCATCACACAACACACCACACACATCTCCAACAATTAACCTTGATTATATATCTTTCGCGACCTCAAACTTCTCTAGGTCAACCTCAATGAAACATATGTACCTCAAACATTTAACCACCAAATAGCTTGGCACCAAACACTTTCGTGATGGAATGATGTGAAGGAAAACCAAACCAAGGGTTAACTAGGACCTAAATCTACATCGACATGCTATGCCATGCTTCCACAAACAACAAACCATCTCCGTAATTAGCGCTAGCACGCAGATTGGCCAAACCTGCACTAACACTATCAAACAATCACATTCACACTTCTCTAGGTTTGGAAACATCTTGTGGAACACATAGAAACATCACACAACATCCCAAAATATTCAACAACATTGCTGCAAACACTTGAAACTAAGAATACTATCATCATGTGCAACCAACCACACTACCACAAACATGCAACTCACTAACCATCCTTGCGAAACAACCAAACACCAAACACTCAAGGGGAAGGTAGATACAAACAATATTAGCATGCTCCCAAATCTGCAAGACAAGAAACCTCAATGTGGAGAAATGTAGAGCCATTCCATTTCTCCTAGACAACCTTTTTCACACTGTGAGACACATCTTCCACTGCCGCACGATCTAGAACCTAAAACTCTGGATATAACACCTCTGAACACTTCTGATCATCTCATCCAAGTTGCACAAGCACATCTTCAACCATGAAGAAATGCGGAGCACAATGCAAAACATAACTTTTTCACCTTGTACACTCTATATTCAAATTTTCTCAAAAACACTTGGAAACCAAGTGAACTAGCTGCATCAGCAACACCTGCTCAACACCACAAGCACCTTCTCATCACAGCCACACTAGAGGTTGACATAGTTTGACATCAATGAAAACACTAATGACAACATCGTGCAACAATCTCCAATAGAGAAGGCTTAAATAAGACTCACATTGGATTTAAATGGTTAAGGTCAACCAAATAGGGTTCCCTATTATCGATAGAAAGTGATGGGCTCACTTTTCAATATTCCCAAGGTGTTTAATATAGGAGCATTCTTGGGGTAGACAAATCAATCCCACATCACCAACATTTTCTTAGTTGGATTGTAGATTTGGTTCACTAAATAGTTGTAGAGGATGTCACTACATTTTACCACATTCCACAATCAAGCTTTACAATTTTATTAGAACATTCAAGATAATTATTCAAAGATCATATCCATATTTGACGATGATTGTATGCAATAATAGACTTTTTTGGTTTTGTGAACATGTATCAGACTAGTAGACTATCATAGTTGCAAAGTTACTTTTGACACCATAGAATTTGGAGTTTGCAACAATTAGAGAAGGCATAGGAGTTATTGGATCTAGTGGAGTAAACATTAGGCATAACATTTTTTTTCCCTCTTTTTTTGGTTTGGTTCAATAAATTAACCAACTACATGTTTCAAGGAGTGTTTAGCTTTGTATCACCTTGTGGGCTATGCAAATCATTGAGTAAGTTGGAGAATGATATATATAGAGTTTTGTGATCATTGAAAATAATTAGAGAAAATATAAGAGATATTAGAGTTAGGTTTGAGGTTCAAGAATAATTATAAGGAGAATGGATAAGAGAAGAGTTCAAGGTTAGAGGTATTAGATCCCATAACTATCATAAGGTTGTAGCTTGAGGTATATGTCATTGTGGCATATTGTAATTTATTTGAGAATTTAATAAAATAATTATGGATATTTTGCAAGGTAGATTTTCCCCTATTTTAGGGTTTTTCTAGAATATGTCATGTTATTTGATTGTGGTTCTTGGTTTTTGTGTGTGTATATTTGTTGGCTACACAATTGGATAGTCATTCATTAGACTCTTCTATTGTGACTACAATAAAAGGAGTAAAAGAATAAGGTATGGTCGATTGGCCCTTAGTCTACTAGTGAAATTTAATCTCTCACCAAGTAAAAGGAAGAAAGAGTGCAAAAAAACTTCCTAATCTAATATTTGAGGAGGTATGGGCAACTAAATTAAATCTTTGGAGTTACAAGAAAAAATGCACAACAAAAATATACAATAACATATGTTTACACAACGAAAACCATTTTGGGAGAAAAATCCAACTCCAAAGAATGAACCAATTGTATTATTGACAAAAAAGGTTGCAATACAATAATAGAAACATGCTCTTATAGGAGTATCACAAACAATAGATCTAGAACAATTTTGAGAAGATAATAGTACCTACAAAACTGACTATCCAACCTATATCATAAGTACCTAATAAATAAAAGTAATGCATGAAACAAATAAATGATAATTACAACACCATGAGTTAAAACCACTCAAAAAATAATGCTTAAATTCTTTAAAAAAATCAATGCCCAAATTTGAAGACGAGTCCACAAGCTAAAGATAACATATTCCTTCCACCTACCATAAGTTCATCATAACCCACTCACCAACTTGGATTCTCCATTTTAACTCCATTATCTCCATTCAAATATGTTTTATGACATGTTATAACATGCATCATAAGTTGGTCAAGTGTAACTCTCTTTTACAACTCTCTTATGTTTCATAGATGCTTTTACATTTCCAATGTGGAACACCCAACTTCTAGAGGTCATAAATTTTTATTTGAGAAGTTGATTGAATCTCTTTTTTTAATTGTACAATTCAAAGAGATATACATCTCTTTAAACAAATAATTGATTATGGTCCATTCAAATAAATTCAAGGCAAAAATCAATCTTTATAGCCCAAAAGTTAAGTTCTTTTGTTCTATAGTCCAATTTATTTATTTTTGTGTGTTTTTTACATTATGATGCAAAGTTGAAACATTTCTTAACATTTTCCCACTTGTCAAACACCTTGCAAGAGAAAAGAGAGAACCGACACTATCAATTAATTTCTAAAAACCAAGAGACCCATATACTCACAACCTGAGCTAATTTTTTTTGTGCTCACTAGCTTTAGTAAAGCATCTACCATATAATAAAAAAATGGTATTGAACATCAATATGTTTCATCCTCACATAAAATGTTTGATTTTTTGCCAAATATATAGCACTCTAACTGTCACAAAGAACTCTAATAGCTCCCCAACTTAGTGCCACATTTAAACATAATCTTTTAAGTTGAATGGCCTTCTTATGGGCATGAGTAGCTACCATGTACTCCATCTTTATAGTGGAAAAAACAACTACAACTTGTCACTTATTCATCCAACTAATAGCATCACCAAATAAATTGAACACATATTTGTTGGTCACTCTTTTGCAATTAACATCTTGTGCCTAATCTAAATCCATAAATTCATGAATATACATAGTGCAAAGTCCCCTATAGAATCACCATGATAACAAAGAGTACTTTAAGGTACTTTACAAATATTTGAAGACTCTTTACTACATCCCAATAATCTCATTTAGGATTAGCCATAAAACAACATAAGAATCCTAGTGTTTGGGTAATTTTTGGTCTACTATAGGCCATTACATACATCAAACTCCAAATAACACTAGCATAAGGTACTCAAGATATGTCCTCCATCTCACTAGGTGAGTTAAACACTATAGAAAATAAAAACCCATTGAGATAAGAGCACAATAGTCTATAAATTGTCGTGTTAGATCTAGTATGTTTGCTTTGGGCTAAGAAAATGATGCAAGAGCATCTAGGGTGTAAGAGCAATCTTGCATCCAAAAACAAATGTTTATTTTTCTTATGTTAGGTTTGGTGAATAATTTCTCAATAAGGGTTAAAAATGGTAAGGTTACTATTTTTAGTAAGTTACATTTGTGCATGTATGGATATGAAATCATACAAAAAGTTTCAAAATGGTGAAATGAAGCCAATGGTGAAGAAAACACTTTAATACCATTTGTCATTTGTGAGATATTAATGTTTTTCTCTTCAAAATCCCTTTAAAATATTTAGTCAATTTTGAGGCACCTATAGGTTCCGAATGGGCCTAAAAAATGGCCGAAAATCCAAAGATCCCTATAGGAGGTCTTTGGTGGAAAGAAGGTGAAAAATATTTGAAAGAATTCCAAATCACCATGAAGGAAAGTTGTCTCGCATTTTATTTGTTTTATTTCAAGATCAAACATTGCTACAATAAATAATAAGAATCAAATGGATGTAAACTAAGTAACTAGAAAAAAATCTCACCATAATCAATTCTCTCAACCTGAGAATGTCCCTTTGCGACTAACCTGGCCTTTACTTTTCAACACTACGATCAAAACTAATCTTCCTTTTGAACACCTATTTACAACTAATAGATTTTCAACCAAAGTAAAGGTACAAAGTCTCATGTGTAATTTTTCTTCAATATAGTCATCTTGTGCATAGCCACTTTTCAAGACTCATAATCATCTATACCCAATGCCTCTATAATTCTAGACTTGTCTATGTTAGTAATCAAAATAAAAATACATCTCCAGGTAAGAGGAGTATACTTATTTGGTTGTTGTTTGTGCCAAGTGGACCTCCTCAAAAGTTGACATGGAGGTTCTCCCTTCTATTTGGAACTGTTTGCACTCTTTATTGAATTAAAAACCAAATAAGCCCCTTTTTTCTTAATTGTAGAGCTCAAAGAGGTCTTTGTCCTCATAATTAAGAAATTGGTTATGACCCATCCAAAAAATTCAAGGTCGAAAATGAAATTTATATTCAAAATTGAACTTTATTGTTTTATTGTCCAAATATTATATTTTTTAGTGTTCTTTAACATTAGAATACAAAATTAAAAAATCGACCAAAAACCAAATCTTATTGAAGGCAAAAAATAAAATAAAATAGAATACTCTTAAAAACAAGATTATAATAAAAAAATGAATAAACCCATAAAAAAAAAGGTAATTTATTCTCAATAGAATATAAGTTCCAGCCAAATGTCAAATTGGTCATTTCTATATATATGACCTACCATTATGTGCCCAAACACAAGTTGGATAAAAATAATCATTCTCAAAGCTATCATTAAAAGACTAACACGCCACTTAGAAATAGACAAGGAAGAACACTATATAGTTTAAATACACTGAATGAAGGTTACATCAAGCAATGACCATGCGACTTTCTTATGTTAAAATAAACACTCCATCAAATCATTCTTTTCTAATTTGTTTTTAATATTTTTCAAATATTGATTGTTATCTATAAATATTATCTAATTCTATACTTGAAACAGTGATTATAATCTACAGAATATTAATTGCTTGAAATACTTGTTATGGTCCATAAATTTCATCTTATTTTATATTTGAAATATCATAAATTTCATCTTATTTTATATTTGAAATATTGATTTGAGTTTAAGAACATTCCAGGAAAACCACTTCTCATAACTCAGTTCCATCACGCTACCCACCTTAGGAGTATAACTATCATTGTGCTGGGTTTTTCCTGTCACAATCAATAAAAATAATGCCAAAAATCTGTCATCTCTTTAGAACTTATAATTGACAGACTGGTAGCCTGCAGAAAAGACTGAAAAGGACCTATACAAAGGGTTTTATAAGAAATTGTTTACTAAACTCAGCAAGCAGAGGACCACTGGTTTTAGAGTCAAAGCAAGCAGAGGACCACTGGTTTTAGAGTCAAAGTGGCAGTCACTCTATTTGGAGTTCAAACCTGGTTCAAAAAGCATATTTTCAAGATCACTTGAAAATCAGGCCAAACAAAACCTCAGTTTCTTATAGTTATGACTGATTGTTTTCCTATTTTCTTCAACAATCTTACTTTAAGATTCTTTGAAAATCATTTTTGAGCCAAGCAATCATAAAAAAGCTGTGCCCAACTTCTAGAATTTAGGAATATCATTGAGGTATTTAATTCATTATAATGATAAATCATGAAAGGTGATTTATTCAAATGCTAGATCATAAGATATGATTTGATTTTTTAAAATTATATACTAATATTATGAACTGTAAAACCTATGTCATATATAGCTTATCAACCCATTTCGCTATTGTCATTTGCTTCACTCCAATAAAAACCCAGATCAAAACCCTTTGTTCAAAAAAGCTATCTACAATTTCAGAACCAATTGTTGTTCATCCACCTAAAAATCCTCAATTTCTTACCCTTACCCTTACCATTGTTTTTATTTATTTTTGGTTGAAACTCTTATTTGAAGATCCCTTAAAAAAAAGTCGTCAAATATTTTGTGCTATTTCCATTTTTTCTGTAACCAAAAGCTGACATCTGAAAGCAAGTTGTGTATAAATTTCCTTCCAAATCCATTACAATTTTGTTCTTTTGTTTTTTGTTACCTGAATTTTGTAGAAAACATATAGGTAGATCTAGAAACATTTCTATATTTTCACCTGAACCACAAATTTTTATAATTCAAATAAAATGAATTTTTCCAAAAATCTGAAACTGTCCTTGTCTGCACGTATGTATCTCAAATCCAATCTGGATATTAGACTAGAGCATGCTAACAAACACTCCCGAGTAGAAAAACCACTATCAAAAGAAAAAGAATGATTCAAAAGGGGCTTGGATGCAATTGTTTACCTAATCCACCAGGCAGAGGACA
This sequence comes from Sequoia sempervirens, assembly GCA_007258455.2. NCBI lineage: Eukaryota > Viridiplantae > Streptophyta > Pinopsida > Cupressales > Cupressaceae > Sequoia > Sequoia sempervirens. Next base: position 203,287 of record VDFB02320328.1, on the reverse strand, counting down.
TCGACTTCTACTAGTTCAAAACCAGGCCTCCTTTCTTTACCTTTCTTTACCCAGGTGTAAATAAAGCCCTAGTTTCTTGTCCAGTGGTGCAAACAGAACCCTAAATTTGTATACAAAAACCCTTTCTGAAGATTCCCCACAAAGTCTTTATTTAAAAATAAGATTTCTTTAAGATAAGCCAAATTACTAACATTCCTTTTTCTGTTAAATCCCTTAGAAACTAAGGGACCGTTCACAGTTTTTGCCACAGGAACTCCTAACCCACCTAAAGGCAAACAAAACCTTTACCTTAAGGTTCCTTGTAAATCAGCATAGTAAAAATAATCTTTCCTGCTGTTGACGATCCCTCGAATACCGAGCATCTTTTTAACAATCGCAATTATTTACAGTTACTATTTCAGCGAGCAAATCAAACCCTTTTCGAAAATCACTTGAAAATTAGTAGGGTTCTCATGAGCAACACCTTTCAAGAAACCTTGTAAATTATAAGATTTTTCGTGACAACCATTAGCTTGATCTGCTTCGCCCGGCCAGATAAAAAAACCCAGAACCCTATTTTAACTGCTTCAAATTTTCTAGTGCAAACAAAAACCCTAAAAATTGCTATTGATTTCCAGTTGTGTTTTCAGAACCAAATGATCGTTTCCAGATCTTTGAAACCAAAACCGTACTTTGAACCATTCCCTGAAAGGGAGCCTCGTGATTACTTGGATGGCTCTCCTCATCTGCACAGGTGGACGGTAAAACCCTGAATATTTTTCCATTTGAAGAGTTCCGATAGGGTGATCTATAAAACTCTTGCATCATTTTTCCCATTTAAAGAGCTTAAAAATTTTTGCAATACAATCAAATCCTAGAAACCGGCGTAAAACTCACACTTTTCCCTAGCCTATGAGTTTTTCAATCTGCATTTGTTAGGGTTCTTTTAACTGCCTCGTACTATAATTGATTTCCTACATTAGGGACTCTTTTCAACTCTATACTCAAGCGGCATACCGTGTTCAAAAATGAATGATGGTGCGCTACCGTAGCCCCAAACGTGCTTCAATTAATTCTTCAGATTTTGAAGGCATGCATTTTTCTCAAGATGTTCTCAGGTCAGGGAGAATAACACTTAAGAGTTTCCCAAAATTGGATACCCATCAGTGGCGGAGAAATGCCGGAGAATTATAATTCCATTTGAAAATCCCTTGTCAAAGCTGTCGTTGTCCAATTGGTGAGGATGCGAAAGTTAACAAATCTCCAGAGACATTTTGTACACAGCTGAGTGATGTTAGTGAATGGATCCTTTATTCAAAGATATTTTGATATAGGTGAAAGTCAAAACAAAAAAAATTATTTATAGAGAATGCTGATGTTTATTAATTTAATTGTATTAAAAAGAATTTGATGAGCGTGTAGATTTGATTTCTGGGTGATCTCAATAAATGGATTCCTTGTTCAAGGAGATCTACAATTTAGGTGGAAGCTTGATGAAAATCAATTATTTATTAGATATGTCCATATCTATTAATTCAATTATATTAAAAAGCTTCTAATTGATCAGGATGTGAAAGTGCAAATCTTCATAAACATTTTATAAACAGATTTGATCCCTCAACGAACTTATGGGTCCCCTGTTCAAAGAGACTTCTAATATAGACGAAACTTCATCAAAACCAACTACTTTACAGAGATGCTGATATCTGCATAACTCAATTGTATTGGAATTACCTGGATCATGTATATATCTGCATCTCATCTCTGCCCTTAATACAGATTATAAAATGTTGAGTATGGGTATAGCTAAATTGCATTGGGAAGGAGATCCATTGTTCAAAGTCACTCAGGAATAAACCTGGTTCAATCATAGATTTAACTTCGGTGGATGGAGTAACACATCATTATTCTCACCATTCAAACAGAGTAATCCATTTCTCCAAACCAGTCAAGAATCCAACCTAATCTGATTAAAAAATTAAACCTCCGGTGAATGAATACCATCATTCTCACCAATTAAATTAAACCCTTTCCCCTGAATTTTTACCACCCCAATTACATTTTACAATGCATTTATATTTTAAAATTCTTTCAAAATCAGTCGCCATTATAATACTCTTTTTCCTTATTCTTGTTGCCCACGCAACCAAGAAATTGATCCCAGAAACTGCTTACATAAATAAATTCATAAAAAAAATGAAATTCAGATATCCTTTCAATACATTATTAACAGACCAGGGCGAAACCCCTGGTATTCTTCAGAATCGCCTAGGCGTAAAGCACCTGGGAATTAGAGGGCACGAATCCAGCAAAGTCCTCCGGCGCCATGATAACTTCCCATTCGACAGAAACGACATCCCCAGCAGGGCGCTTCACGGTACCAACAGCAACATGGAGGCCACGCCCAACAACATAGAGCATGCCATCAATACTATTAACAGAAAATGGGCGCTGCAGCTGCGTCGGCATGGGCGTGCCGGAAACATGTTTCCAGGTATCGGATTTGCCGTCATAGAATTTAAGCCTAGAATTCCCATGCTCCGGAATAATGAAAAGGAAGTTTCCGAGCACAACACTGAGACCAGTCCAGCCCTCCCGCATGCCGAGCGACATATTCTCCCAGCGGTCGGTCACGGGGTCATAGATTTGGCCGCGGGGGCTGAAATGAAAAGGCCACGACCAGCCTTCAGTCACATGGAGCTTCCCATCGAGCACCGCCGCATCGTAGCGCGCCATATTGGCGCCCATGCAGGCAATGGGGCGCCACGTGTCGTCGGCGGGATCGTAGGCCTCAGCGGAGCTGAGGTCACACGATTCAGCGGAGCTACCGCCGGCAGCGTAAACTCGTCCCTCAATGGCAGCAGAGGCGAAGAAGGAGCGAGCGGTGCCCATCCGAGCGGCGGGAGTCCAGCGGTTAGAAAAGGTCTCATATTTGAGACACGTATCCATGGGACATTCGATATCTGAGCGCAGACCACCGCAGACGAGCAAAACCCCCGCGCTTCCGATGGCGGCGCAGCCGAACCCCGGCGGACACACAGGCTTCTTGCAAGGCATGGCAGGGATCACATGATACGACCCGCGGCGCCGGTCCAGAGCTTGCCACTGGATCTTGCCGCTCACCTTGTGGAACGCGAACACAAAGAGCCATGGCTCCGCCAGGGAAAGCGCTCGCCTTGCGTTCAGGTAGCCCCGGTTCGAGATCGCGCGCCTCCACGACCGACACACAGACCTCGCCACCGCCTGTTCCGGTAACGACAACCTTATCAGACAACTCAGCGCCAGGTCGTCCACGAGCCCCGGGATGAGCGCCTCGTGGATTTCTATTTCTCCCTCGCTCTCCGCAGAGGATTCGAACTCGAGACGTGAAGGATCGCCTTCGGCCCCCATTTTTTTTTCGTTTAAATCTCCAATCTTTTTTTTTCTCTCTGCTCTGCTCTGCTCTGTGTTTCGGCTCGCATTTAGATGGAAGCCTTTTTTAATGTTTATTCCCACGAGGGTAGACAAGTAATGCGTGCATCACCATATTATCGGCTTCAATTTTTTTTGTTATTTTTTTCCCGTTTAAAATAATATTATATTTTATGTAACCCAACTACCTAATCTCCGCATCTCTGTCTATCTTTCTCCGTCAGTGGTAATTGCTTTGTAAAGATGAGGAATATTATTGCCCAGAAGTGGTGTTAAAAAATAGAATCAACAAATATAGGTAGATGTCATACTAGGGTTTGGAGGGAGATTGGGATTACGTGGTGTTGTCCACGGGAAATTCGAGAGCATAATTGTTTTGGGGACCATCACTTATTATTCTGGAACTTATGGCGTCTTGGATAATCTTTACAAGATAATGAATAATTATTCTTTTTATTTTGGTAAATGAGGAGTAGTGGATGAAGTATATAGATCAATGGTGGCGATTAAAAGCATTGTCATCAAACATATCTTGATCATAGATTTTTTCAAACAATATTATAAATGTTGAGGGAAAAAAGCTTTTTTACTTATTTTTTAAATTGAAGCAAAGTTGAAATTACAATAAAAAATATATATAATAAAGGCAACCAATAGGCTACTAGGAGAAAGAGAAAACAAAAACTTTACTTACTTTACTTTCATTATTACTTAAAGCTTTTTTACTTATTTTTTTAATTGAAGCAAATTTGAAATTACAATAAAAAATATATATAATAAAGGCAACCAATAGGCTACTAGGAGAAAGAGAAAACAAAAACTTTACTTACTTTACTTTCATTATTACTTTTTTTTTTTTGTCTTCAATATTTTTTAAGGGATATTGTATATGTACTTCATGCTTTCTAGGATGCATTTCAACTTCTTTACAATGAAACTTTATCTTATATGTCTGAAATTTACCTTTATAATCATCAGGTGAATTTTTTTCAATTCAAGAAAGAAGGAAATTGTAGAGACAAGAAGAGGAAGAAGACGTTTGTAGAAGATGGGTTCTAACCATGAATAATTGTAGATTTCTCATGACTTGCCAATTTTGTTCTAAAATCTAATAATCTCTCTATTACAGAACTCTTTTCCTTATTGTGTCATCTACAATTATGACTCTCCCACTCTAATATACACACTCAAATTAATGAAATCTTCTCTTAAATAAAATTCTTGCTTCTATTCTTCAACAAGCTTTCTATATCATTTTATTTGGAATTTCCACATGGGTTTGTTGGTTAGTCTTGTCCTAAACATTTTCCTTGCTATTGTTTTTGCCACCCTTTGTGATTGAGTAGACACTTTTCTTTAAAAAAATTGTATTTTTGATCAACCTAGCACTTGCTTGAGCACTAATAGAATGACTTTATACGCATTTTTATGATAAATTCATATTTTTTTCGTTGAATTCTTCCTATGTTCATTATTTTACAAATGGTTGTATCTTTATTGAATGACTTTATAGTCTCTTGGTTGATAACATCATGGTCTTTCTATGTCAAAAACATTTTGTGATTCCTTCATCTTGTATGCAAATTTATTTTGATTTATTTCTTTCTCCTTTTTGCTTCTAGAAAAAATGTGAAATAAATGTGAAATAAAGGTTCAAACAATTATGTTTAACATCATGGACTTTGTGAATGATGATGAGGAAAATTCTTGTCCACTCTACATGGAAGATTGTTGAAACATTTTTTTCTAAAATTTTGAATGAATTGTTGTTCACTAAAGGAGCTCAAATTATTGAACAATGTAAGGTGTAGATTCATTCCCACAAGCTTGGAGTGCATGTACACCATCACATATAAAATTTATTTGAAGCAATTTTAGGAATTTTTCATGAGTTACAAAAAGGATTGCATTTATTTCTACATGGGATTATAGTCAAGCATTAATGAGAATATTGGACAGGCTAACATTCAAACTTAGAATGTGCTTGTTACTTTTAGATATTCTACTATTGAGCCACTTGCTCTTTCATGATGGAGACTTTTAAATTATTTAAAGAAGTGTATTTCAATTCCAACGCATACACCTCTAAAGTACATTCATGTTACAATCAAATATGGTACAATATTCAAAATTTGAGATAGGATAGAGTTTAGTTTTAATAAACTTTAGATAAGATAGAATTTAAGCTATTATACATGTATTTTACTTCTAATTATTTTTGTACTGTACTTTGTGATAAAAGTTATTGCATTGATTTATATCCTACAAACAATCCATTTAATAAACTACACACTTTCTATCATTTTTCATGTAATTAAGGTTTGGCTAATGCATAAGCATCCATCCCTAGCAAAGTTTTAGGGTAATAAAAAAAACTATTGGCAATGCCCATTGAATGTATGAGTCCAATTGCTAGTTATCTATCAAGTGTGGCTAATGCATAAGAATCCATCTCTAACAAAGTTTTAGGGTAATAAAAAACTATTGGCATGCCTATTGAACATACGAGTCCAATTGCTAGTTATCATTCAAGTGGTTGTGTTAGTGTGGAACACTTTTACTATAGATTTTGGATCTATACGTTGCTTAGTTTCATGAACATGATTAAATTTTTATTTTTTATTGTGATGATTATATTAATTTCCGTAGAAAAATGATTGCACACTAATATAGTTTGATAATTATATGATTCCCTTACCCAAAATAACATGGAATGATTTGGGATTTCAAAAATGTTTTATAGTTTTAATCTCTCATAGATAATTTTGTTGTAGCTTCTCTATTTTTCTTTTTTCGCTACAATTTTGCAATCTTCTCAACTTTTCTTCTTCTTTTAGGTTTCTTTAGTGCTCATGCATCTTATAGCAACATTTTTGGTATTTTTAACATCAACATTTCTATTGTGAAGCTCACTACTCTATTCTTCTACATACATAAGTTTTTTTAATTCTTCGTATTCTTGGAAGTATTCCTTGTCATTCTCTCTTGCATTTTTCAATTTTCTATAGCATTTTATGGCAATATCTTGGTACTTTGAGCATTGTTGTTAGATTTTCCATTGTTCTATGCTTTGTCATTGTAAAATCTCAAGGGTTTTGGTAGTTTCTATAAGGTCTACCATTGTTGCTCATTATATTCTTCTTCAAGGAGCTTCTATTTGAGAAAATACACCTTCTACTCATAGTTTTGTGGAGTTTTCTTCCCTTGAAATCCCAAAACAAGGCAATTTAGTATTTTCCTTTCAATCTGGAAGTTCTTCCTTCCAACCTTTATGTTATCCTCAAATTTGGAATCCTCTATGCCATATCCTTAAGCATGTTGGGATCTTATAAATCCCCATGCTTTTCTTATTGTATCTATTGTCACTCTTGTGATTTTTTAACTATCATTCTTAATTCTATACATATTTAGGATTTAGATTATATTGATGTCCATTTTCAAGGCTTGATACAACACTTGACAATTTGATATCTCTCACCCTATTGTCATTTCAATCATTTAATATTAATTTTATAATTATTAGATGATTTCATAGTTATTCTATTTACAATACCCATGTATTGATATTCTTGTTTGCAAACCATTTTTCCCTTGTGTAGGTCCTAACAAGCATTTTTATGTTTTAACAACTTTTGGACACTATCACAATTATGGGATTATAATACAAGTATGATAACATCCAAGAATTGTGATTTCATCCAAAACCATGAAAAATAGTTGTTTCAATTTTTAGAACTTCTAAAAGACACTTGTATTTTAGAATAGCTTGTACGTGCTATGTAACCTTTTAATTTAATTGTTGTAACATATGTGTATTTGTACTCCCTTCTTCATTTATCAAAATAAAAATATAAAAACATTTTCCAATTGTGTATTGACTAGATTAATTCTAAAATTTGAGTGTTATTTCAATAGATTTGTTAATTTAGTTAACACAAATGAATGATCAAAATTAAGGGAGAGTAACTTAAATAAACTATTTCAATGGGTAACATATCACACATTTAAAGTAGGCACTATTTACAACTTGCTTCTATCTTTAAAAATACTAGAATTAAAAAAGAGAAGGGTAAGAGAATTTGTCAAAGTGAAAAGTGGTAAAGCTCTAACTAATTATAAAAATGGAAAGATTTTGACTAAGTGGAAGATTTTGAAAACACAAAAAAATGTTGATAAAACCCTCTTTCAAAATGGGAATGACTATGATTTTCATTGAAAACACAAGTCACAAAAGGAATGCTAGTTGTAGTGTAGTAAAATGCACACCCTTGCATTTCCACACTTGTTTGGGCCCACCTTGCTTTATTTATGCTTCTTTATGGCTTAATTGGTCCTATTTTGCATCCACAAGCCTAATAAACTATATATTTTTATGGAAAATCCTAACAAACATCAAAAGATAAATGATCATTTAATTATTTTGTTTGTGTGTCCCTGATTTGTATAGTGGAACTAAAACGCAACCTAGGGCATCTTTGCCCTCCATGGGTCTTGGGACCCTGATTTTGAATGTACCTAAAAAGGTCCCTTTTTGGAGTCTGTGCCCCAAGATTTGAGCCTTGGGACTAAGACGCCACCTAGGGCGTCTTAGTCCTCCTTGTCTTATTTTTGAGATTTAATTTCAAATTCTAGCGAGATTTAGCCTCCTTTAATTAATGAATTCATATGTTGGCTTGGTGTGATGTGATTTCGAGATATTAAACATGAATAAGTATAAATACAAGATTCCTCCACTCATTTTTTCATAATAAGAGTATTCATTCCTAAGGAAAATTTATGCATTCAAGAGCAATTCATCAATCATTTAGAGCCATCATCAAGATTCAAGCATCATGTCAAGGGTTTAGTGCATCCATTCATGTTGTTGAGCCAAGATTGTGGATGTAGCATTGAAAATCTATTTGCAACCATTGGTCACATCATATCCAAGGATCCAAGATCTACATTCTTCATGGCCACTACATGGTAGATTGTAGATTTTCTTCACAAGAGATCATCCAAGGTGATCATTTATATATTTCATATTTCATGCTTCATTTCATTTCAAGGTTTAATTACCAACAAGGGGTTTGACTAAGGAAAACCCCCATTCACTAACAATCAACAAGTTTTCCCCTTCTTGCATGTTTGTGATTGCAGATTTAGGTTGAAGTCTTGAAGATCATTTGGAGTGCAAGATTGAAAAGTTACAAAAGTTGCATTTCCAAAGTTGTAATCTTCACATAAACTCACCTACAGGTCAGATTTGGAAGCTCAGATATGGAGGGAAGCAAGTGCAGACATTAGAGCTCAGGATCACATTCAAAGATTTTAGAAATCCAAAATTGGACTAAGACAACAATAAGTTTTTCTTTGTCCTCCCAAGGGTATTTTTCAAATATTCTTTCGGATCTTGTTTCGACATCTGAAGATTTTGCATCTGCCCCAAAAAATAGTAGCGGGACTAAGACAACAGTAAGGGCGTCTTAGTCCTCCATAACACTTTTTGACAACATTTTTACATTTTTGGAATCCTCACAACATCTCCAAACTTCCCAGGTACATACCTCCTAACTCCCTATTGCATATTTTCATTATTTGTATTCTTCATTTTGCTTGCATTGTTAGATTTTGTGAGTTGAATGCTTGATTGTCTTTTCCAAGCATTTTCTTGGTGGTGAACCCCTAAAATCTTAAAAATCCCCTTCCTAGGTCTTCCTTGTTGTGAATTGACTCACCTTGTGAGGTTGATAGTCAATCCAATTAGGACTCCTAATACATTTTTGAGTGATTAATGGAAAGAAGGGAAATTATCCCTCCCCCTTTTCACATTAATCACTAGTGACACATATTCCCATACAATTGGTTGCATACAAAATATTCAAGTAACTGAAGGTAAGCATAAAATATATTATCATAATAAAACATCTAAAAGTGAAACAATAAAAGTGAATTGACTCACCTTGTGAGGTTGATAGTCAATCCAATTAGGACTCCTAAGACATTTTTGAGTGATTAATGGAAAGAAGGGAAATTATCCCTCCCCCTTTTCACATTAATCACTAGTGACACATATTCCCATACAATTGGTTGCATACAAAAGATTCAAGTAACTGAAGGTAAGGAGAAAATATATTATCATAATAAAACATCTAAAAGTGAAACAATATCATGATGTGATAAGCATGCAAGAGCATAGGTAATATGTGATCATGAAAGCATATATGATGAGGGAAAAGTATTTCATCCATTGTTGCTCCCAATGAAGGAAAATAATAAGATAATTATAGCCACAAATGCTAGATAAAGATCATGCAAGCATATGTTAGATTTAAGATATAAGCATGATAAGAATTATAATATTTAACTCATGTAAGGATAGGATAGACATGTAAGCATCATATATGATATCATTAGATATGAGCACGATAACTATATGAAAACATGTATATGTCATAAACATATATGTAAGTAGCATAATATGTAAGCACAAGAAGCTTATGATTATGTTCTAACATAATGAACATGTAAGGATGATATAAAGATAATCATTATAAGCATGACATATAAATAACATAGTTATTAGACATCATGATCATGAAACTAGAAAGCATAAGAGTATCATGAACATGGAAAGCATCTTAAGAATGTAGAAGAAGGAACATAGGAAAGTATTGGCACTAAACAAGGGACATATGAAATCATAAGAGCTTACAAGGAACACAAGAAAGCATGGAACCTAAATATACAAGTTCTAAGAAACAAGAAAGGTGCCCCGAGTGGGGAAGAAAATCATAATAGGTAATATAGAAGTTGAAATGAGTATAGGAGGTAGAAAAAATATAGCATAAAATTTAAGGACATACAAGGTAGACCAAAGAATAAACAAGGAGGATCACAACATACATGACATAAGTGAAAATGATAAATGTAGAAATTGAAAGCATACCTGCTATATTTTTTTCAACATGATAAGAGTTGTTATTGATCACTTCATGCCTTGCATCATCCCAAATTCATACAAAATAGCATAAAATAAACACATACACAACACATAACAAAGAAGCAACAATGAACTAATAACACATGTTCAAAGTAACTTGTGTCAATATGAACCAATAAAGATACAATTTTTATTATCCACATGATAAATAGGAACAAGGAATAAATAAGGGTACACAATCTAATAGGTACTAAAGGAAATGAGTAAAAATCCTAACCAAGGAATTAATCCCAATCAAGTGTGTCTATAATATGCTTTGAAAATGTATTTCCAAAACCAATGTACCCCATAGGACTATCCATGCCATCATGAAGTGAGTCCTCATTAAAAAAAGAGTTACGTATGATTTGAAATAATTGGATTAAGTGTGTTATCATGTGTTTTGTCTTTTTTCTCATGTGTAACCTCAATATATGGTGCACTTTGGTCCATACACTTGTCAATAGGATATTTTATCATGCAATGACATATGATTACCCTCAACTTGTATCATCTTTTTGTTTATAATATTTTGACATGTATGGATCAATACAATAAATTTATCTATAGAACGTCCATGGATGCAATGACATGCACTTTGATCCATATAATCATCAATAAAAGAGTTATTTCATGTAATGTCATATGATTATCCACAACTTGTATCATCTTTTAGTCTATAGGATCTTGACATTTATGTCGCAATACAATGAATCTATCTATAGAATGTCCATGTATGTGATTATATACACAAAAATATTTAACCTTGTGGTGCAAGTTCCAATGTACCTATTATCTTAACCATAAGTAAAGTAACAAGATTGTGTTCCAAAAGTTGTTCCAATATAACATGTGGATGATCCTCTAATGTAGTGAATTTTATAAATTTATTTAGTTTGTTATATGTATGAGGATCATCATTAGGTACATAATCATTGTCCCAATTATCCAAATGTGAAAATTATCTTGATTCATGAGCATAAGGAAATATGTTAGAAGTACAATTATTTAAAAGAGGGTCTTTAAATAAAGCACCATCAAATTTACATACAGTAGCACATACATATAAAAATGAATTATAAGGCTTACAAGACACTTTTCATTTGATGATTGAAAGTAAACCATTAATAAAAATACATTGAATCTTCTCATTTCATAATGTGCAAAATGCATTAGTAGTTAACACTTGAAAATTAAAATTATGAATTAGCTCATGTTCTTCTTGCTTGGATTGGAATACTTGAGTAATAGTTGTCTTATGCTCAATATTGCAGTGAAATTATTTTATAAAAGCAAAAATAAGTGATATAAGAATAAGATAATGAATAAAACCATGTAAATATATGAGCACTCAAGACTATTGGAAATAACTAAGTAAACATCTTATCCTTGTGAAAATAGGGGAAACATAGAGCTTGGAAACTCCTTAAATGAAGCAACAAATCACTTATGCCATCATACTTTGTAAAGCAAGGTGTTATAAATCAACACAATGAAGGATAAGTAAAAAATTTATGGACCTTATCAAGTGGTGCAACAAATAGGGGAGATAGTGTATAAGCTCTCACTTGCTTCCTCTTCAAATAACTACTTATTTTTTCACATTTATTTCCTTAAGGAAGGTAATGGGTAAGCTATAGGGGTATTGATAGAACTTCTAGCATTGTATGAGGAGGTGTCTATCTTCTTGGAACTAAGGTGATCTTAAACAATAATGTGAAGCAACTTTGTAATCATGTCCTTAAGGAGGTTTTGATGTAATGGAAATTAATGTATATTGAAGATGTAACATCACCAACATTCTATCCAAGTTTCCTTTTTTCAAACCTAAAGGATAATGCTTTTACAAAGGGTAAGGTAATGTTAGGAACCCTTATTTTCATATATGTATTATGTATTAGTTAGTATTGGCTTAAGTGCATGTGTTTAGTAATTTTTCCTATATTATAAATTAGAATCAATGTATTTATCCCAAATATATGGATTAATAGTAGTTGTCTTTAGTTAGACTCTCTCTATATATATTTACCCCACATGTATGGGGTAGTAGCTATCTTTTTCTAGAATCTATATATTACAATGATTTAGAAAGTGTCAAATATATTGAATATATTTGGAGTTACTGCTCTATTAGAGGACTGTCACCTCAAAGTGGCATTATGAACATTAATATATTATAGTTTTTGTTAATTTGTAGATTTTTTTTCTTAATTAAGATTTGTTATTGTATATTATATTTTATAAGATCTCATATATATTTGTAGGTTCCTTATAGATTTGAATTCATTTTTTCTACGTTATCCTTTGTGTAATGGCACGTGTGCAAGTTGTGTGATTTATATAAAGAGTTATCTCATAACTCAATCCATACCCACCTCCATTTACACTCATTCCTAGGAACTAGTTCTATCTTTCATTTTTACCCTTTTCTTTCCTCGTATTAGATCCACACTTTGTGGAAGTGATCTTGGTCACTTACACAATTGTGGATATGACCTTTGAACTTTTAAATTTAAAACTCAAATTTAAGCTTGATTGTTTCCCTACGACTTAGTTGTTATATGTTGAATTGTAGCATGAAATGTTTTACTGGCACCTTTGGAGTTTTATTTAACAACTAACCCTCCTTCCCTTAAACATCTACCAAATCTCTAGAATGATCAACTCATACACATATTAATAAGCTTAAAAATAATTATCTAGTGACATTAACTCTACATCAACATTTTAGGGAATATTGTCTGACTACTTATTATCTTCAATTATTGCTCAGAGTCATCAAGACAATGCATCTTTATGGGGTTTGACAAAAGTGAGGAATGATATATATTACATATAAACTCTTGACTACACAACCAAATTTTGATGTGGATTTAAAAGCAAAGACACACAATTATAACATTAAAAATTATTATAGACCAAATTTATGCAAAAAGATTAAATCTACAATAATAAGATTGATTTTGTAATTGTTAAAAATCCATATTTATAAAAGTGAAAAAATAAAAAATATTTTTTACTATTTCACTATATCAATCTAAAATATCTTAAATTTTTATTTAAAAATAATAATTTATCATAGTTAATATAATTTAACTACTACCTAAATATTTTTTATTAATTTAAAATTTAAATATTAATATTATATCTTTATCAATCACAAATTTTATTTAAATTTTTTTTATCAATGTTTATTTTATTAAATTGTTTCATTTCTAAAGATTAAACTAGAAATTAAGAAAAAAAAATCCAATATTTATCTTATGTCTCCTTTTCCAATTAAAGCATTTAATTCCCTTCTTATGGCATCCTATATCCATTGTACAAAGTGTAATCTTTTTGTTACCATAAATGAAATATTCTCATGGCCCTTTTTATTTTATTTTTAAGATTATTTTTGTCATGTTTGGTCTTTTATCAACATTGTATGCTTTTTTTTAATACAATCCTTAATCTATTGAGGGATAAACTTGAATCTTAGATTTACTATTGGAAAAAAAGGACAATACTTGATGACATTCGAATTGTCATCTTTTCATTAATTCATATGGAATGCAACGAGGAAAGTGGGTTGTAAGTTTAGGATTTTAATTTTGTAGGTATAAAGGATGGATTATAGGAAATTTAAGGGAATATGCAAATTTATTGTTTATTTATAGAATAATATAATAATTTTATTATTTATTAAAAAATATGTTATTAATTAGTCATAGATTATATATAGTGTGAGATTTGAGTTTGAAACAAGTCTCACGTTCCTAAATAATTTTGAGTCGTTGGAAAACAAGTTTCAGTTGTTGTTAAATGGTAAAAATCTCTAAAATAGAAGGTGAAAGTCTCTAAAATCTCACTTATCATGTAAAAGTCAGATAAATATTGATTTTTCAATTGGATGGGAACATTCTATTTCCATTTAGAGTGTAAATTTCCTTTTTCATTTACATTGTTTTATCACTTTTATGTTTTAAATTTGCATGCAAATATTTCAAAATCACATAATATCTAATTTCTTTAAGGAAAAAATCTAGATTTTTCTAATTTTATTACATTCCATTATTTAATACTTATTATTAATTATTTAATTCAGCCACATGCATCTAGAACTTGCAACACATTGTATCCATACACACCCATGTACAAACACATACTCTCTAACATATTAGCATATACATAATGGCATACGAAAAATTCACTGTCAGCGATTCATCGATGGAAAATTCACCATCAACAATTCACCGCCATGACAATTCACCACGCGAAAAATTAATTGCATGAATTTTTGGTAGTTAATTTTCCATGGTGGTGGCGGTGAATTTTCCCATGATGAATTGTTGAATTACAGGTGTAAGGAAGACTAGAAAACATGGTGGTGGTGATCAATATTTTAGTGACGAAGTAACCTTTCCCTCCAAGGCAAAATAGAATAATTAACCATTTTTGTTGCATGTATTAAAGGTGGCTTCTTTTCTATACTCTTGTTATTGAATGATTCACCTATTGACTTGTTAGGAAGTGTGTTTTTTTATGCGATAATTTCTAAAGAGAGTTTATCCATGCACTTTCCATGCATTAGAATTTTATCGATCTTTTCTAATAGAGAAGACAAATCCAATTACATAGGAAGGAAACAGGGTAATTTTCCATACTATTAGAAGTAAATGGATTGTGGGATATTTTATATTTTTAGAAAAGAGAAAATATAGAAATATTCAAAGAAAGTCCTAAAAGGAAAATTATGGAACTTATACTCATTGATCTACCCAAACTAACAAGGTCTAATAGTTAGAGGAATGAAGACCCGATCAAGGTCTAATAGTTAGAGGAATGAAGACCCGATCATTGAGACAAAAACATGTAAATATCAATAAGGGGTTTACATGATGTCATAGTTATCCTCAAATATATAATAATAATGGGATTTTGTAAGAAGGAAATCAAGTAGAGGTTATAGTAGAAGATTATTGACTCTCATATAGATTTTACAAAATCTAATGGGAGATGAGACAAATCATGAGACATATGGGATATTACTAAATAGGTAGATGTGATTTAAAACAACAAAAGTTTAACAAAAAGAAGCATGCAATATTGCATTATAAGCACTAATCAAGACAAATACTTACAAGTGCCACGTAGTGGTCAGTACTTGCCTTTGTAGTATTCTAATTAGAGATTTGTAGAGTTGGAATAAAAATAAATGTAAGTCTAATTAACTCATGTAATTTTTTTTAATTGTTGTATTTTAGTTTTGACTTTTGTATTTTGAGTTTTCTTTGATTAATAGCGTTGGAAGTAGTTTATGAATTATTTGTACTAGACATAACTATGACTAATAAAGTTGAAGTTGATTTTGTTCTTTAGAACACATATTTGTTAAACATTAAATAATCAAATGAGAATTATTTGTACTAGACATAACTATGAAGTAGTTTATAAATTATTGAAGTTGAGTTTGTTCTTTAGAATACATATTTGCTAAACATTAAATAATCAAATGATTTATTATTAAAAATAATTCTTAGATTGATTGTAGTTGATTTTGAATTTGATAGTGAAATCTTCATATTATAGTTGAAGTTAAGTATACTACTAATATAATAAATATATTATATTCTAATTTAATATTAATTATTTATAAATTATATTATATAAACTAAGTAAATAGGTAATATTGTAATATTAATATATTTTAAAATATTGTTATAATTATTAATATAGTGATTTACTATTATATTTATTATATTAATAGTATTAATATAATAATATTAATATTATAATTAACATAGTAGTTAATTAAGATAGTTTATTAATATATATAAAAGGAGAACCTACAAAATAAAATAACCTATATTATATTGTATATAAATATATAATATAAATTAATATTACATATAATATAATTAATATAAACTATTATATAATATAAATTAATATATAAATAGAAATAGTATATATATATATATATATATATATACATATATATATATACATATATATATATATATATATATATATATATATATATATATATGTATATGTATACATACATTAGGTTATATATTATCTTATATACCTATATATTATAGGAGGAACACATATATCATCAAATTATACCATAAAATATTAAAAATATAGATGAAGATATTAGTTGAATGGAAATAATAATACAATTTTTTATTTTTTTTATAATTTTAATAGTGTGAATCCAAATTTCTATAGAATAGTTAATTGATTTTTGTAAGATTTTCTTTAATAAAAAAATAACAATTACATACATAAAAAAATCATTCTTAAAAAAAGTCAAAATAAATCACATTTATTTATCTTAGAAAGATTTAATGAAATGATTTTATAAAGCAAAAAATGAAAAATCATTCCTTAAAAAAATGTTTAATTTGCTTTAACACACAATTTTTTTTTAACTAATCATATGCACAAAAAATAATTTTTATAATTTATAAAGTTAAATATTTTACAAATTTAATTTAATTTTAATTTTTGTTTAAATATTGTTTTTGATTGGTG
This sequence comes from Sequoia sempervirens, assembly GCA_007258455.2. Taxonomy (NCBI): domain Eukaryota; kingdom Viridiplantae; phylum Streptophyta; class Pinopsida; order Cupressales; family Cupressaceae; genus Sequoia; species Sequoia sempervirens. The sequence goes on along the minus strand of VDFB02320328.1, from coordinate 186,411 downwards.
GAAAACTAAATTATCAATAACTAGTTAACTAAAAAAAGTCAAAGTCATTACAATAGTACTATGCCAATGGCAAGTACTAACAAGTACTAACAATGAACAACATGATTATAAAAAGAGATTATACAAGTGCTAATATGAGTAAAAATAAGCATAGATAAGATAATTTCTAAATGAAATCTTTGTTTGAAATATGACAAGCAATATGGAAAAAGAAGTGTGAATATAGAAAGGCTTATTAATTTTTATTTATAAACTTTTTCATTCTTAGAACTAGGTACCCCCTACATTTAAGTTTATGTTATATTAAAATTTGAAATACAAGTACATGTATACTCAAATTTGGTAACATGTTTCAAATATATTATATATATTATAATCAAACTCTAAAAAAGAAAATAATGGAAGGTAAACATAAGCTTGTACTTCAATGTTATTGTTTGGTGGCATTAAATTTGAGTAGAGAATTATTGAAAGCAACCAATTTAGCTACTCTAGGAGATTGATGCAAACCAAAAAATTATATAGTAATAAATTAATATTTATATAAGCTCTTTATTCTAATTAGACTAGGTATCTAGGATGGCATAAATGTATTCCAAACTAGTTAGGATGAACCAAATGAAATTATTATATTATTTTTAATTATGTTTTAGCTTTGTAGGTAGGAAAAAGAAAATCACACCTTTAGGACAAGCTTTGTTAAAATAATGTTCTAGTTTTCATTAATATATTAATAGGATTTCTCTAGTGCATGCATTTATGCTTTATGTCCTATTATAAGCATAAAAGGCCTTTATTATGTACTTAAAACTATAATTAGTATCATTTGTGAGGTAAAATGAAAGGCCATTTTCTTAATGGAAATTTGTTTTAAGTTGAAAAATGTAGTATTGTTGAAATAAAACTAAGGCAAGGATATGTATGGCATTCGTCTGCACTGTCTGCCGAGCTAGGGCGGCTGTGCCCTAGCTCGTTTCCTGTTCTTGCCTAGATCTGTGTTGGGAGGGGGGTCTGTGCCTGCGTTTGGGGGAGATGAACTACTTTTTGTTGCTATGAGGGATGCTATCTTTCTACGCCTATGTGTGGAGCAGTTTCTTGGCATCAATCAACGAGTGGGGTGTTGTTGGGAGCCACGGGTGTGTGGTGTGGAGCGGGCATTTGGTGCCTGGTTTCTTTTGGGTGGCCTCCTATTGGTGGTGCTTCTTGTTCTTTTTGCCAGCAGATAGTGGTGGGCATTGAGTGGGGTCTTTGAAACCCTTGTCTTGACCTTTTATTTCTCGAGGGCTTTGCATGCCCGCTGTAAGTTGGGTATTATGTCACCTGGGGAGACCTCAAGTGCTAACCCTATTATGAATTTTCGTTTAGCGATTGGTGCGAAGTATCCTCCGCATGCTTCAAAAGTCTTCAATAATAATTTGTTCTTGCCAGAATTGGGGCTAGATGGAGCGGGCTCTTCTAGTGGAGCTCGGATCACGAAAATCAATGGATGCTTGGAATGTTGCAAGGAGAGGCCAAAACTAGTTATCCCATTGGAGATGGTTGCAGAGGATATTGAATATTATTCGAGGCACTCTTTTTATTGCAAGTTTTTGGGTATGCGGACATCGATGCAATTTTTGGAGTCTTGGGCCCAACGGACATGGATGTCGAAGGGTGAGATGGATATAAAGCTTCTAGCAAACAATTATTTCATGGTTACCTTTGATTGTATGGTAGATCGCAATAAGGTTTTCGAAGGGGGCCCCTATTTCTATAATCAAGTTGGTTTGTTTCTTAAACCATGGCATGTTGGTTTTAACCCTACTGAGGAGCTTCCGACTTGTGTCCCGGTGTGGGTTCGGCTTTCGCGATTTCCAGTGGAATGCTGGCGGGATGATGTTTTGCATTTGTTGGGGTCGATGCTCAGGAAGCCGGTTGGTTCTTCACAGCAAACTCAATTTAAAAAGGTGATAACTTTTGCTCGCGTGTGTGTGGAAATTGATCTAAGTAAGCCATTACCAGATTCTTTGGACATGTCTATGGGTCCTTACTCTTGGGTACAGTCGTTGGACTATGAAACCCTTCCATTCTGATGTCGTCTTTGCCATGAATATGGTCATTTGCAACGAAGATTTCCAAGGGCTAGGCCTGTGGAGCCTCCAATTTCTCAACCTCCCCGCAACCCACCTAGGGAGGATAAGGGAAAGAATCCCATTCCTGGGGATGGGGATGGTTCAGATGGCTTCGTCCCTGTAAAGAATCGTAAAAGAAACCGAGGTCAAAAGAGGACCTTGAAGGAAAGACAAGATGAAGACTCTTTTAACAGATTCAAGGTTTTGGATGATCTTGGTCAGCAAGAAGTGAACCTAGGTTTGGTGAATTTGGATAAAGGTATTGTGTGTTTTGGGCAGGAGGTTTCTCTATTTGGGGATTCTCAAGATGCACAAGTTACTAGAGCAATGCAAATGGTGATTGACCTTCAAATGGATGTCCAGGTGGTGTCGGCTCCTACTATGGAAATGAAGAAGGATGGGGGAGATGGTCCTACTTTGGCTTTGCATACAGGAGTAGATGCAGGGAAAAATAACAGGTCTTCTCCTTCTCTTTTGGGTCTCCATCAAAAGGATATCAAAAAAGGGTTGGGGGAGAAATCTTCAAAGCTTGGCAAGAAAAAGGATATGGAAAAGATTAAGTTAGCTGGGGAAAATCTAGTGGATTCAGGGTCGGTTAAGACTTTGGATTCACACTTCTCGAGCTCTTTGAAATGATTGTACTCTCATGGAATGTAAGGGGCCTAAACAGGAGCCCCAGACAAAAGGTTGTTCGTGAGTTGGTTAGAAGTCAATCTCCTGATGTTTTGTTCCTACAGGAGACTAAGCTATCTGTGGAATGCATGCTTGTTTTATCCCCTAAGCTGTGGGGCAGTGGTGAATGTTAGTGTGTTGGTGCTCAAGGATCTATGGGTGGAGTGGCTTGCCTTTGGAATCCTCAAAGGATCTACCCTCTCTGGTGGATTTCCAGCAAGTCTTCTATCTCGATGATCGCTTCTTGTTTTGAGACTGGGGAGTCTATCCTCCTCTCTAATATCTATGTGCCTATCAAATTTCAAGGAAAGCAAATTTTGTGGGCTCATATTAGACTTGTTCGGAGTATGGTGCCTTTTCATCAATGGATTATGGCTGGGGACTTTAATGCTATTTCTGAGTTAGCTGAGAAGCGAGGGGGTATTGGAAGGTTGGATCCTTCTGTGCTGCTTCTTCAGGATAATATTTATGCTTTGAATCTTGTTGATGTCAAGCCTAATAATGGTCTATTCACCTGGAACAATTGAAGGATTGGGGATAATTGCATTTCTGAAAGACTTAACCGGTTCTTGGTTTCCTATTTCTGGGTTGGTGGATTATGGTCTTCTAGTTCAAAAATTTTGGATTGGAGGGGGTCTGACCATTGGCCTATCAAGCTTGTTGTTTCTTCAGTTAGTGTGCCTCGGTCACCCCCTTTTAAGTTCTAGATTGTGTGGCTTCGTGAACCCTCTCTTCATGACTATGTGGCTTAATGGTGGAGAATGGGTAGACCCGCTTATGGTACGACAATGTATACTTTTGCTAAGCTTCTCCAATTTGTTAAATATTAGCTTAAGAGTTGGAATCGGCAGTGCTTTGGGAACATTTTCCATGCAAAGGATGCTGCCCAAGCTGAGCTGGATAGCATTACAAGAGTGATCAGGGAGGAAGGTGTGACTGCTAATTTACTTCAAGAGGAGGCCAAGGTGTTGAAAGTGTTGGAGGAGTGTGAATTGCGGGAGGAAATCTATTGGAAACAAAAGGAAAGGATTGAATGGCTTCAGGAGGGAGATAAAAATATGGCCTTCTTCAATTCGGTCAAAGCCAAGCGACATGGGAATTTACTGTCTGTCTGGTGAATGACACTGGTGAGCATCTATCCTCTTTCAAGGATATTTCATGTGAAGCTGTGCAGTACTTTGTTACCTTATTTAGGGAGGATTCGTAGGGGGTTTCTGAGGAGGAGGCTCAAGTTCTATCTTGTATCCCTTCTTTGGTTACTATGGAGATGAATGAGTGTCTTATGGGTGATATCTCGATAGAAGAGCTCGAGAGAACAGTGTTCCAAATGAAGAAAGGGAAAGCTCCTAGACTTGATGGCTTTCCGGTGGAGTTCTTTCAAGAATTCTGGGATATTATCAAGCCGGACTTATTAGCTATTGTCTAAGAATCTCAGACGAATAAGCAGATGTTACGGGCTCTGAATTCCACCTTCCTGGCTCTCATCCCCAAATCTGATGGAGCAAACAGGTTAAGCCAATTTAGACCCATCTCTCTTTGTAATGTGATTTACAAAATTATCTCTAAAGTAATTGCAAATAGGCTGAAAAATTGGCTTAGAGTGTTAATCTCTGAGGAGAAAAGTGGTTTTGTTGCGAGCAGGCAAATTTTGGATGGGGTGGTTATTGCTATGGAGACCATTCATTCTATGGCTACCTCAAAAGATAAGGCAATGTTCGTTAAGTTGGACATGGCAAAGGCGTATGAAAGAGTTTGACGGTCCTTCCTTTGGAAGATTCTTGGTGCTTTTGGTTTTGGGGATGAGTGGATTTGGTGGGTCATGATTTGTGTGACTTCTGTTTCCTTCTTCGTTTTAATTAATGGTGAGCCCTCAGAGCTTTTTGGAGCTTCTTGGGGATTGCGTCAGGGTAATCTATTATCTATGTATTTGTTTTTGCTCTTTGTTGAAGGTTTGGGTTAGTTGTTGAGAAGGAATGTGGAGATGGGTCTCATTTAGGGATGGCGTTGGGGTGGTAATATTCCCCCATAGTCTCATTTGTAGTTTGTGGATGATACTGCTTTGATGGGTATGGCTAGAATTAGGGAGGCTACAAACTTGCATGTGGTGTTGGATGTTTATCTGACTACCTCTGGTCAAATGATTAATGAAGGTAAATCCTCCAACTTCTTCTTCAATACTCTTGGTCTGATTTAGAGGAGGATTGTCAATATCTTGAGGTTTTAGATTGGGTCCCTCCCTTTGAACTATCTTGGAATTCCTATTTTTGTTAAAAGGATGCCTAGGGAATCGTGGCAGAATATTCTGGAAAAGTTTTGGACAAAGGTTAACCATTGGACCCATAGATGGTTGTCCTTTGCTGGTCATGTACAGTTGATCAAATCTGTGGTTCAAGCTCTCCTCATCTACAAATGTATGCTCCAGGTGGCCCCAGTTGGTTTTCTTTAGGAACTTGATGCTTTAGCTAGACAATTTTTATGGGCAGGTAACTTATCATCATCCAAACGGAGCTTGGTTAGGTGGGAGCTTGTATGTAGCCCGAGGCAATATGGCAGTCTTAGATTAAGGCATTCATCTTTGTCTGGGGTTGTGCTTGCTGCCAAACTGTACTGGAGGTGGTGTGAGGAGCAAGATCAAACCTGGACCAAGATTTTACTTCATAAATATTTTCCAGGGATCCCTCAGATGGATATTCCCTGCTATCCCTTAGTGGGAAAAGGATCAGTGATTTGGGGTACGCTCAAGAAAGGGGTTGCTCTTGTTAAGGATGGCTTATTTTGGATCTGCAAAAGTGGATTTGAGGCTCAATTTTGGTCGGATTCTTGGGATGGTTTTCCTCCCATTGTTTCTCAATTTCCTAACCTATTACCCCTGTGTCAAAGATTCATTGAGGCCAGTTGGGACAAGGTGAGAGACTTTAAGTATGTGTTTTCTCATGGTCAGTTGATGATGGCTAGGTGGAAGAACCCTGAGGAGTGGTCGGTGGTTGGTATGGAGGAGGAGTGCATGGAATTACGAAGCATCCTTTCTAGCAGGAGTTGTAGTTCCCTTCCGGATGGAGACATTTTATCTTGGTCTTCGAGCCCTAAGGGCGTTTATACTGTTGCCTCTGGTTATCAGGTGTCGTTATCTCACAAGATGGATGGGGTGGAGGTTCAATGGTGGAAGAGAGTTTGGAACAAGTTCTCTTGGCCTAAGTGTAACTGCTTCAGTTGGACTTTGGCCTGGAACAAGTGTTTGACCTGGGACAATATTCATGAGAGGGGATTTCAGGGACCATCCATGTGTGTTTTATGTGGGGATGGGGAGGAGAATTCTGCTCACTTGTTTTTTCATTTCCCCTTTGCTTTAAGGTTGTGGCACTTGTGGTGGGAAGTTTGGAGAGTTCCTTGTGTTCATGCATCCTCTCTAGTGGATTTCTGGTGTAGTCTAGGCAGACCCCCTACTACGGCAGCCTTCTTACAGGACGTGTGGTATGTGGGGCCTACTTTCCTTCATTGGCAAATTTGGCTAGAGCGGAATCGTAGAATCTTTCGAGGTGAAAAGTTGGTTATTCAACAGATTTGGCAGAGAATTATGGGTATGGTTCAGGAGACTGTGGAAGTGAAGTGTGAGGTGGTGTATCCCTTGGAGAAAGAGGATGCTAAGAAGGTGGAGAGATTGGGGCTTCAGGAGTTGTCTTTAGCTTCAGCTTGTGTCCAAAAGGGAAGGCAAGCTAATTAGAAAGTCATGAGAGTGGGTAAATGGCTTCCCCCTCCTGGTGGAATTCTGAAGATTAATACTGATGGTTCCTCAAAAGGAAATCCTAGGCCTGCTGGAATTGGCGAAGTTGGTAGAGATTCTACTGGATCAGTGATCTTTTTCTTCTTTATTTTTGAGGGGATGAAGACTGTCAACCTTATCGAAGGTCTAGCGATATTCTCTGCTCTTGAACGAGCTTACTCTCTGGGGTGGAGAAAGGTTATATGTGAGTCTGATTCACAGGTTTTGGTTAATTTTCTTAATGATCGGAAGGTGGCTAATGCTAGTTGGCAGTTAGCTAGGTTGGTGCAACAGATTTTGTAGATTGGTTCCTTGATGGAGGAGGTGTCTTTTGTCCATATTCCGAGGGAGTGGAATAAGGTAGCGAATTGCTTGGTGAAATGGGCTTCAGAGAATCTTGATGGTTGGAGGATTGAGGGGTGGGATCAAATTTCCTAGGAGCTTCACCATGATTTGGACAAGATTATTGTGGAGGATGGCGATGGGATTGGTGATGGATGATGTTGGTTCTTGCTTTGTTTTATTGTATCTTTGCTTTCCTGGGGTTTAGGCCCTTTGCTTTGTTATAAAATAAAATAAAAAAATGTAGTATTGTTGCATTGAAGATCCATTACAAGTTAATTGCATTAAATATAGAAACATCAATACTCTTAATATTACAAAGTGAAACTCTCAATCTATTAATTGAAGATGGTTTCATTTAATTAGACAATGAGTTTGATGTTTTCAATAACATATTTATTGTAAACGAGATGTCAAAATAATTTCATTCAAATAAACTAATTATATGAGTCCACCCAAAAAGACCCCATGCAAGTATAATTCTAGTAGATGTGATTGCATATTTTCCTTGTTTATTAAGTAGACTTATTATTTACTAGCTATTCAAGAAATTACATCATATATTTTATTATAATTTGAAGGATATTACAAATTTGATGGATAATTAATTATTGTATAAATGATTGGGAAACACTTTTATTAGCCTCAAACAAGCTACATGAGATAAAGAAACTAAAACATAAATTACAAACATTTAATGAGCTTGCCTACTAAGCATTTAGGTAGCCCTTTATACTCAAATATTTAAGAACATGTTTAGATAATTGTTATTTGATTTGATTGATATCATCCTATTATCAAAATAATTTCATTTTAGAAGTAAAAAAAATAGAGGATATGAAGTTATGAAACTTTTCTTGTCATCTTAATCAAAGAATTCAAGGAAAATTTCTATTGCATAATTGTTCTCCTAACTTTGACATATGATTGCATTTTAGAGCAATAAATCTTGATTCAATATATAGATGTGCATTAAAATCAAATTATTATTCTATCAGATAATTAATCAATTATAAATAACTTTATTGATCTCCAAGTGAGTGGTTCATAATATGAATCTTCTTATGACACATGCTCATGTCAGCTACAACCAAATTCTTTGACTCATAGAGGTAAAAAAAAATGAGCAACTAGTATCATCATCATAGTCATCTTCTTCCTTTTGGTTGTCAAGATCCCTTGCTCTATCTTCCAAAATGTTTTTTTCTTTGTGATACTTAGCAACTATACCCTTGGCTATGGATGTTTGGTTCCCTTGTCAAGAAGGTGAAGATTTAGTTTTTTATATGCATTAGGCAAGGGATAGAATTTTCTATGTGCCTACAAGGGAAACTAACATTGATACATAATTATAGTTATTTGGTAGAATGTAATAGACCTTCTCACATAATTATTAGGCTTCCCTCTAGACCTTTTTCTTTGATATGAAGTGTAGACTAAAGAATCTATGAAGGGCAAACAAAATAAGTAGGTTTTCTTTGAAAATAGTAATATTAATTAGAATCACAAAAGAAGATGAAGAAATAATTTCCTTCTTAGTACCTCTAGCCATAAACAAAGAACTTAGAAATATTGAGAGCTTGCTTTTAAGGGATATTGGATACTTTGGGTGCTTAGAATTCTACCAAGCCTTAGAATTGGATTTGGATTCTAGGATCGATGTTGACTTGTACTAAATATTCTACAAAATAATTGAATTGGAGTATATGTAACTATACTTTATGTGATGGGAGATACATTGTTACAATGGAGAATAATGTATATATTTATTATATGCAGTTACAACTTTCATCTAATGTATTTAAATTAAATCAAATTGTATCTTGTAGTACCCCTTCATTTATGCTTATGTTTTCTGTTGCATGTTTTCACACTGTTAGACTATGGTACTTGGTTTGGATATTTTGATCGCTGATTTTGAGCGACAGTGGATTCACTTTGTGATTTGATTATACATTATATGGTGATAATTGATTTTTGACATGCTTTGATATAGCTTAGATGTTTTCCTTCAAATGTTATTGCAATGTATATGTATATGATGGACTAACTATTATTTAATTCGTCAGTCTGATGTGACGTGTATTGGTGTGGAGAACGGAATTGCATCACTCATTTGCGAGTGCCCTATGATGTCCATAATTTTCTCTGCATGGTGTGCCTATATTATGGATTATATGTATATGCATGTTATTTGTTTGGTTGCAGGATTGCAGGTACATGACACTGACTCCACCTGGTTATTCAGGTATGAGCATGCAAGACTCAACAGATATGTTGATTGGGAAGTAGTAGCATGGTTCATCCTAGTCTAGTCTTAAACCCAGTTTTAGTACATCGTCAGTTTAGTTTGGAGTCTTTGGTTGTCTTGTCTTTTCCTGATTGGATTAAATTGCTTTGATAGGAAAATTTTGTCAATTATAATGATAGTTTATTATTCTTTAATTTACTGTTATTTAAATTAATTTTTAAATGTTAGAGAATTAAGTTTTAATATGATATTTAATTAATTAATTAGTTTGTTTGGTTAAATAATTTCATCATAGAGATTAAATTCATTTAATTAAATTAAAATTGCTTTAATTGTGTGAATAAAATTTAATTTTAAATTAATTATTATGTGGAAATGGCATTTTTAATTGTTAAATAAATTTGCATTATGAAAATTAAAATTTTAAAAATGGCATGCAAATCTTGAAATAGAGGGAAGAAAGAATTACCCGTAAGTGGTTGGAAGATATTTTCTTCTCGACATGTGTGCCAGTTGAATTTATTGCCTTTGGTTGAAGATTTCCTTGGATAATATTTGGGATTTGGGGAAATAGAGGATTATCATTTTTCTTCACGGGAAATGAAAGAATAGCTTGCTTTTTAAAAATCATTTTTTTAAAGAAATTGTCATTTTCTTTGTTTTGGTTGTATATTTGTGGAAGATCTCTTTGCTTGGAAGATCTTTGTGGTTGATTATAGCTTTCTTTGGATTTGGTGTTTTGAAGAAGATTTGGAGGATTGCATTCTACAGGCAGAAGATTCTTTCCAACAACTAAGTTCTTCAAACCACAGGAAAACAGGTATTTCCCTTGTGTTTTTAGTTTGTTTGCTTTTGAAAAGAAATCTTTGTTTAAATCCTTCTTCTTGGAAAATTGTTTGTAGAAAATCTTTATGTTGATATTTGATATTCTTCTCCAAGAATTTTCAAGAAAGTAAGGTTTTATAAAAATTTATAGTTCAACAACCTCAAGAACATTGTTAAACAAAAGAAGTGATTCAAAACAAGTTTTAAAAGAAACCTCTGTGACAAATGTAGAAAAGAAATTGGGGATTTTATTTTGTGTGAAATGTTTATTGATGTAAAATCGAAACCCCAAAATTGAGAATTTCTGTGTTATTTGATCAAATCTATTTGAAGAAAAAATTTATTTACAAATGTTCTTTTGAGCAATTAGTTTCGTTTTAAAAAAAAAATGTTTAATATATATATGCAGTGTTGTATAAATTATGCAATCTGAACATGAACATGTATTTCAAATAAATTTTAATTTTAATAGGGGAAATCATTAAAAATCGTCGTACAGGCGAAATAGGGGTTTCAAAATTTATTTTCTTAAAAAAAAAGTGTTTAAATTTCCACATAGGACAATGGGAAATTTGTTTAAAAAAAAAAAATCTGAAATTTAAACTCGGATTAAATTTATCTATTTGAAATTTTTTTTAAGCAGGGAGGGGCTAGGGTTATCCCCAACCCCGCCGCTCCCACTGTGGGGTGCGGCCGCTGTGAGGCAACGCCCACCATAATTTTGTGGGGGCGCGGCTGCCATGAGGCAGCGTCCTCCACAGATCTATGGAGGAGACGTTGTCTCACAGGCAGCGTGCCCTCCATAGTGGAGGCTGCCTGGTGCGGCCGAGTTTGTTTCAAAAATTTCGATTTAGTAAAAAAAAAACAAAATAAAATTCATATGGTTTAGATTTAATTTTTGATTTAGTTTAAAAAAATAAATATATATAATATATAGTATATGTGTTATATATATTATATATTATTAATATATATAGTATATAATATATATATATATATATATATATTATTTATATTGGTTGATTTTGGTAATTTTGTTTTTGTTAAAGTTAATTTATAAATAATTAGGAGTTGAGGAAATAAAACAGCTACGTGAATAAGAAGAGGATATTATATTGTTTTGATCTAATAGGGAGTTGTATTTTATTATTAAACAAGATTGTGAAATTGGGATAGTTGTAGATTTGACTTTCATATTAGATGGTAGATAAATTATGTATCAGATGATTAATTTTATACTTCTAGTTCTTGATAGAAGTGAATTTGCTTTAAATTCTTATTGGGCAAATGGGGATTTTTATGTGATTTCAAGTCTTCCAGTTGTAGTCTTTTCAAGGGAGTTAAATTTTACAATGGTTTCATGTGTTTGAACAAACTAGGGTAGTGCACTTGGTTTTGTATGGAAAATAGACACCTGATTTTTATGAACAGGTTGTGAAGTCCATTGTGGTATATTTGGTATTATATGTTGATTTTTGTGCACCTTGTCTACCCTAATTAGAGAACTTATAATTTCTTTGTTATGTTTAGGGGAGTGGCTTTGTGTGAGGGCCGACACACAAAGTGGTGTCAGGGTAACTTACAAAGAGTTAGTAAGTCAGTGATAACTAAATAACACAGTAGTTAGATTAAAATCCTTAATAAGATGATTATGCCTCACTTATGGACTCTTGAGCTAGTTCAGTCTTGAGTATAAGATGAGAAGGCCTGGAATGGAAAATTGATATCTTGTTACCTTAAAAGATATTCAATTCCGCAATAGCTTGCAAACGGGGCCGGGTTTTGTAAGAGGTTACCAGGGTAACCCAAGTTGGGGGCCGGGACCTAGGAAGAAACACCAGGGTAACCTTTGCAATATTGTGATGACACTCCACCTAAAATAACAGTTAACCTTGTGTTCTTAGTATATTTGATTGTCTTAAATCTGGAAGCAATGTAACCATCAGTTAGTAATGTACTTGTGTCTAGGGTGAATAGGTTATGTCTAGGTAACCATATTTCTCCTAGCACGGGGGGTGGACCTACGGGTACCACATGGTTGGGTGGAACGTACACCTTACTCCGTTGGGTCCCCAGTTTATGATCATGGCATCTAGAGCTTCATGGATGGAGAGCTTGTACTTAGATACATATAAGTACTTTCTTTATTGCATAATTTGAAATCTTGTATTGTAACATCCCTCAATTGTTTTTGAGGTGAACATTTGTAAATTGTAATTGTAACTATTATTGATCTATCTCATCAGATGAATGAGTATTGTAATATCTTATCAAATGCAATGTAAGAAATCATATTTGTACTTTAAACTATCTTGAATGGAATTCAATGATATGCAATGTTTATGTTAATTAAATATGTGCAACGCTAAATACTAAAGTCGTCTATGGAAACTCAAGTAGTGTAACGTCGCGTAACTTAGTGAATGTATGCAACTAATTAAGTTAATACTAATACTTTTAAAAAAAAATTATTACACATTTAAACACAATTGCAACATTCCTTAGGTTATAAGACGGGGCATTACAGATTGGTATCAGAGCTAAGGTTACAAACACTGGACGCTCTAGGTAATTGTGAGCCCATTAGGTTGACCTAGTACATAGTGTCGCTATCTGTTAACCTTGGTTGATTAGTATCTAAGACTCGTTATTGTTCATGTGTAGGATCATGCCTAGACGAGATGGTAGAGGTCATGGTAGAGGTCGAGGTGGAGGCTGAGGGCCAATCCCTCAGGTTACTCCCCCTCTAAACCCTTATCAGAGTAATCAGGTAGAGCAGTTGGATCAGAGGAATGAGGGACAAAATCCTGAACAGTCAGGAATAGAGGGTTCATAGATACATCCTTTATTAGAGGAGGTCCTAGCTCGACTTGGACCTAGATAGGAAGTTGAACAGGAGGTTATTAGAGAACGTGATAGGTCTCCACGGAGAGTAGATGATTTAGTGCATCAGGACGCTATTATTGTAGGACACATGCAGGATTTATTGAGGGAATGCCCTCCTACTTTTTATGGTACAGGAGGTGGCTTAGAGGAAAAGACCTAGCTACTGGATTTGGGTAGATGCTTTGCCATGCACCCTTACGGTAGCAATACCCGTGCCAGATGCGCTATTATGCACCTGAGAGGATTCGCCTATACTTGGTGGTGCCTGGAGGAGCAGAAGCTCCACTTAGATATTGGGTCAGTGTCTTGGGAGATGTTCCTGGAGAGGTTTAGAGCACGGTTCCTATCGGAACACTGGAGGCAGCGATGGGCTGATGAGTTCCATGATCTACGTCAGTTGGCTCTATCTGTTGAGCAATATGAACGTAGATTCTATGAACTCAAGCAGTATGCAGGTATTGGTGATGATGAGCCTATGTTGGTTCAACACTTCATCAGGGGTTTAAACGCCCGCATTAGTGGTGGAGTCAGAGTCTTTGAGCCAAAGACTATGGAAGTTGCGGTGGAGAAGGCTCGCATAGTGGAAGAGAACCATGTTATGGCGTTAGGTGGTCACACGAGAGTATAGATTGGCAGTGCTGCTGCAACAGGTTTTAGTCCACGAGGTGGACATGCATAGATAGGGGGTTCCTCTAGGAACCAACAGACACCCTCTAAGGGTGGGAAACAACAACGTACACCTCAAAAGAATAATAGTCCACAACCACAACAAGGTAATAGTCCACAAACAGGAAAGGGTCGCAACTGGTGGCGCAACAAGTGCAATAGATAGGATCAGCCTGCGCAGAGTGCTCAATCTACTATCAGCAGAGGTAGTTTCCAGCAATCCAATGCACCTTCGGGTGGCAGAGGATTTGGTAGAGGCACAGGTTGTTACTCGTGTGGACAACAAGGACACATTGCTAGGCAGTGTCCGATGAGAGGTTCTTCTAGTTTTGGGCCTTGACCTACAATTTCAAAGCCTACATTGGGTGATGCAGGACGATCACATACAGTTTATGCTGCGGTTAATGACTGCCAAGCCGATCACTAGAACATAGTGGTCGAGACTTCAGGTAAGTTACATGGTGTTAGTGTTTCCATTCTTTTTGATTTCGGAGCTACCGACTCCTTTATTTCACCGACCATCATTGACCGTTGTGGTCTTGTGGCGGTAAAGCAAGGCGGTAAGTGGCAGGTTGAATTGGCCTTTGGGGTGAAAGTAGCGGTAGAGAACTTAGTACATAACTGTGAACTTAGAATTGGTACGTTAACTACCTTAGTGGATTTACATGTTACACCTTTAGGATCGTATGACATAGTTTTAGGTATGGATTGGTTCTAGCATCTTATCATGTTGTGATTGACTGTCTACTTAAGACAGTTAGTTGCATTAATGATTTAGGTGCGAAAGTGGAAATCATAGGTGTACAAAGACCTATCTCTTTGCGGATGATATCTGCTATGCAATTAAAGAGATGTCTTTGTTAGGGTTGTCAACTGTTTGCAACAACAGTTACTAATTTGGAAGAAGGTGAGAGTTGAGAAGTATCTCTTGATGATCATCCTATTCTTAGGGAATTCGCTGACGTGTTTCCTGATGATATACCTAGAATGCCATCGAAGAGAGATATTGACTTCAGAGTTGACCTAGTTCCTGGAGTTGAGCCTATATCTAGAGCTCCATATAGAATGATGACTCAGGAGTTAGAGAAACTTCGAATCCAGTTAGAAGAATTATTAGAAAAGGGTTTCATTCGTCCAAGTGTTTCCCCTTGGGGAGCACCTATCATCTTCATAAAGAAGGACAGATCACTTAGACTGTGCATTGACTATCGTCAATTGAACAAGGTTACGATTAAGAATCGTTATCCATTGCCTAGAATTGTTGATCTTTTCGATCAGATCAAGGGAGCTAATGTGTTCTCTAAAATTGATTTGAAATCTGGTTATCATCAATTGCGAATAGTTGAAGCAGATATTCATAAAACTACATTTTGAACTCGTTATGGGCACTACGAATTCACAGTAGTACCATTTGGGTTGACGAACGCACCATCAGTATTTATGAGTCTAATGAATGGTGTATTTTGTACTTACCTTGATTACTTTGTCCTTGTATTTCTCGATGATATTTTGATCTATTCGAGAAACATGAAGGAGCATGAAGAACACTTGAGACAGGTATTGCAATGTTTAAGGGAAAATCAATTGTATGCGAACCTTAAGAAGTGCGATTTCTTTCAAACTGAGGTAAAATACCTTGGACATGTGATTTCTAGAAAAGGTATTGCTGTGGATCCTTCAAAGATTCAAGCTATTGTAGATTGGCCCGCGCCTACTAATGTAGGTGAAGTGCGTAGTTTTATGGGTCTAGCTAGTTACTATAGACTATTTGTTGAGGGATTTTCTAGAATTGGTCATCCTATTACTTCTCTTCAGAGAAAAGGGAAGAAGTTTGTTTGGACAGAGCAGTGTCAATTGGCTTTTCAGACACTTAAAGAAAAGTTGACTAATGCACCTATACTGATTGTTCCTGATCCTACTAAGGATTTTTTAGTTTGCATTGATGCATCCTTAGAGGGCTTGGGAGTAGTTTTGATGCAAGATGGGCGTGTGATTGCTTATGAGTCTCGCAAACTCAAAGATCACGAATTAAACTATCCCACTCATGATTTAGAACTAGCTGCAGTTGTGCATGCATTAGTTTGATGGAGGCATTTCTTATTAGGTCATCGTTTCAAACTTCATACTGATCACTGTAGTCTACAGTACATTTTTACGCAACCTAATTTGAATGCTAGACAAAGACGGTGGATGGAGTTCTTGTGTGAATACGATTTTGAAGTGAAATATGTTCAAGGAAAAGAGAACGTAGTGGCCGACGCTCTTAGTCGTCATCGACATGATATTTCTGCTACTACTCTTGAAGTAGATTTGAGAGGTCAAATATTAGCAGCACTTCTTGTTGATAGATTGTATCAGGAAGTAAGGTTAGAGATTGAATCTGGTAGACATTTAGAAGGTCGATTTGCAGGGTATGTTCTTGAACCAAATGGTATATTACGGCATTTAGGTCGTATTTATGTACCACATTTTGAGGGTCTTCGTACATTAATTATGACTAAAGCACATCAAGCTCCATACTCAGCTCATCCAGGTGTTAAGAAAATGCATGCCGATCTTCGGCAATTGTATTTCTGGCCTGGTATGAAATGTGATATTGCTGACTATGTATCGAGATGTCTTGAATGCTAGCGAGTCAAAGCTGAGCATCAACATCCTGTTGGATTATTGCAGCCACATCTCATTCCTGAATGGAAATGGGACATTATATCTGTTGACTTTATTGTAGGGTTACCTACGTCATCATGTCGACATGATGCCATTATGGTAACTGTTGACCGATTGACTAAGGTAGCTCATTTTTCACCAGTACGATCATCATACAATGCTTCATCTGTAGCTAGAATATTCAAGGAGGACATAGTTAGATTGCATGGGATTCCTCGTAGGATTATTTCTAATAGAGACCCTGTATTTACTTTAGCCTTATGGACTTCATTACAACATGCTCTAGGTACACAGTTGAACTTTAGTTTAGCGTATCATCCTCAAACTGATGGACAAACGGAGAGAGTTAATCAAATATTAGAGGATATGCTTAGAATGTATGTAATGGACCAACAATCACGTTGGGAGGATTATTTGTACTTAGTAGAATTTGCTTACAATAATGGATATCAGAGTTCCATAGGTATGCCACCATTTCAGGCATTATACAGTCGTCCTTGTCAAACTCCATTGAGTTGGGATTGACTTGAGGCTAGAGTATTACTTGGTCCTGAGATGCTTCGTGACATGGAGCAACAGGTTGACCGTATTAGAGAACATTTGATAGCAGCACAGGATAGGCAAAAGAAGTATGCCGATGCACATAGAATAGACCGACAGTTTGCAGTTGGTGATAGAGTGTTTCTTCGAGTGCGACCATGAAAGAGTCCAATCCATTATGGAAAAGGCTCTAAGCTTGCGCCTCGTTTCGTTGGACCATTTGAGATCTTAGAGAGAATTGGTTCTGTTGCATATCAACTCGCCTTACCACCCAATTTGTTACGTATTCATGATGTTTTTCATGTATTAGTACTTAGACCATATCATCTTGACATTTCTCATGTACTTGATTGGAATGCATTACAGGTAGAGGACGGGCAGCTGGCTTTGGAGCCTGTGGCCATTCTACAGTGTCAGACGCTTGGTCTCAGGGGTCGAGACGTTGATTAGGTGAGGGTCTAATGGGATCCTAGCCATGAGGCTTCTGCTACTTGGGAGGATGCAACATGCATGAGGGAACTTTATCCCTATCTGTTCGCAGGCTTTCAGGAGCAAGCCTGATCCTAGGGGGGGAGGATGTAGTACCCCTTCATTTATGCTTATGTTTTCTGTTGCATGTTTTCACACTATTAGACTATGGTACTTGGTTTGGATATTTTGATCGCTAATTTTGAGCGACAGTGGATTCACTTTATGATTTAATGATACATTGTATGGTGATAATTGATTTCTGACATGCTTTGATATAGTGTAGATGTTTTCCTTCAGATGTTATTGCAATGTATATGTATATGATGGACTAACTGTTATTTAATTCGTCAATCTGATGTGACGTGTATTGGTGTGGAGAACGGAATTGCATCACTCGTTTGTGAGTGCCCTATGATGTCCGTAATTTTCTCCACATGATGTGCCTATATTATGGATTATATGTATATGCATGTTATTTGTTTGGTTGCAAGATTACAGGTACATGACACCGACTCCACCTGGTTACTCAGGTCTGAGCGTGTCAAGACTCAACGGATATGTTGATTGGGAGGTAGTAGCATGGTTCATCCTAGTCTAGTCTTAAACCCAATCTCAGTACATTGTCAGTTTAGTTTGGAGTCTTTGGTTGTCTTGTCTTTTCCTGATTGGATTAAATTGCTTTGATAGGAAAATTTTGTCAATTATAATGATAGTTTATTATTCTTTAATTTAATGTTATTTAAATTAATTTTTAAATGTTAGAGAAGTAAGTTTTAACATGATATTTAATTAATTAATTAGTTTGTTTGGTTAAATAATTTGATCATAGAGATTAAATTCATTTAATTAAATAAATAAATAAATTAAATTAAAATTGCTTTAATTGTGTGAATAAAATTTAATTTTAAATTAATTATTATGTGGAAATGGCATTTTTAATTGTTAAATAAATTTGCATTATGAAAATTAAATTTTTTAAAATGGCATGCAAATCTTGAAATAGAGGGAAGAAAGAATTACCTGTAAGTGGTTGGAAGATATTTTCTTCTCGACATGTGTGCCAGTTGAATTTATTGCCTTTGGTTGAAGATTTCCTCAGATAATATCTAGGATTTGGGGAAATAGAGGATTATCATTTTTCTTCATAGGAAATGAAAGAATAGCTTGCTATTTAAAAATCATTTTTTTAAAGAAATTGTCATTTTCTCTGTTTTGGTTGTATATTTGTGGAAGATCTCTTTGCTTGGAAGATCTTTGTGGTTGGTTATAGCTTTCTTTGGATTTGGTGTTTTGAAGAAGACTTGGAGGATTGCATTCTACAGGCAGAAGATTCTCTCCAACAACTAAGTTCTTCAAACCACAGGAAAACAGGTATTTCCCTTGTGTTTTTAGTTTGTTTGCTTTTGAAAAGAAATCTCTGTTTAAATCCTTCTTCTTGGCAAATTGTTTGTAGAAAATCTTTCTGTTGATATTTGATATTCTTCTGCAAGAATTTTCAAGAAAGTAAAGTTTTATAAAAATTTATAGAACAACCTCAAGAACATTGTTAAACAAAAGAAATGATTCAAAACAAGTTTTAAAAGAAACCTCTGTGACAAATGTAGAAATGAAATTGGGGATTTTATTTTGTGTGAAATGTTTATTGATGTAAAATCGAAACCCCAAAATTGAGAATTTATGTGTTATTTGATCAAATCTGTTTGAAGAAAATTTTTATTTACAAATGCTCTTTTTGAGCAATTAGTTTTGTTTTAAAAAAAAATGTGTAATATATATATGCAGTGCTGTATAAATTATGCAATCTGAACATGAACATGTATTTCAAATAAATTTTAATTTTAATAGGGAAAATCATTAAAAATCGCCGTACGGGCGAAATAGGGGTTTGAAAATTTATTTTCTTAAGAAAAAAGTGTTTAAATTTCCGCATAGGACAATGGGAAATTTGTTTAAAAAAATCCAAAATTTAAACTCGGATTAAATTTATCTATTTGAATTTTTTTTTAAGCAAGGAGGGGCTAGGGTTATCCCCAACCCCGCCGCTCCCATTGTGGGGCGCGACCGCTGTGAGGTAGTGCCCACCACAGTTCTGTGGGGGCGCGACTGCCATGAGGCAACGTCCTCCACAGATCTGTGGAGGAGATGCTGTCTCACAGGCAGCGTGCCCTCCATAGTGGAGGCTGCCTGGTGTGGCCGAGTTTGTTTCAAATTTTGATTTAGTAAAAAAAAAAAAAAAAATTCGTATAGTTTAAGATTTAATTATGATTTAGTTTAAAAAAATAAATATATATAATATATAGTATATGTGTTATATATATTATATATTATTAATATATATAGTATATATAATATATATATATATATATATATTATTTATATTGGTTGATTTTGGTAATTTTGTTTTTGTTAAAGTTAATTTATAAATAATTAGGAGTTGAGGAAATAAAAGAGTTAAGTGAATAAGAAGAGGATATTATATTGTTTTGATCTAATAGGGAGTTGTATTTTATTATTAAACAAGATTGTGAAATTGGGATAATTGTAGATTTGACTTTCATATTAGATGGTAGATAAATTATGTATTAGATGATTAATTTTATACTTCTAGTTCTTAATAGATGTGAATTTGCTTTAAATTCTTATTGGGCAAATGGGGATTTTTATGTGATTTCAAGTCTTCCAGTTGTAGTCTTTTCAAGGGAGTTAAATTTTACAATGGTTTCATGTGTTTGAACAAACTAGGGTAGTGCACTTGGTTTTGTATGGAAAATAAACACCTGATTTTTATGAACAGGTTGTGAAGTCCATTGTGGTATATTTGGTATTATATGTTGATTTCTGTGCACCTTGTCTACCCTAGTTAGAGAACTTAGAATTTCTTTGTTATGTTTAGGGGAGTGGCTCTGTGTGAGGGCCGACACACAAAGTGGTGTCAGGGTAACTTACAAAGAGTTAGTAAGTCAGTGATAACTAAATAACACAGTAGTTAGATTAAAATCCTTAATAAGATGATTATGCCTCACTTATGGACTCTTGAGCTAGTTCAGTCTTGAGTATAAGATGAGAAGGCCTGGAATGGAAAATCAATATCTTGTTACCTTAAAAGATATTCGATTCCGCAATAGCTTGCAAACGGGGCCGGGTTTCGTAAGAGGTTACCTGGGTAACCCAAGTTGGGGGCCGGACCTAGGAAGAAACACCAGGGTAACCTTTGCAATATTGTGATGACACTCCACCTAAAATAACAGTTAACCTTGTGTTCTTAGTATATTTGATTGTCTTAAATATGGAAGCAATGTAACCATCAGTTAGTAATGTACTTGTGTCTAGGGTGAATAGGTTATGTCTAGATAACCATATTACTATCTCCTAGCACGGGGGGTGGACCTATGGGTACCACATGGTTGGGTGGAATATGCACCTTACTCCGTTGGGTCCCCAGTTTATGATCATGGCATCGAGAGCTTCATGGATGGAGAGCTCATACTTGGATACATATAAGTACTTTCTTTATTGCATAATTTGAAATCTTGTATTGTAACATCCCTCAATTGTTTATGAGGTGAACATTTGTAAATTGTAATTGTAACTATTATTGATCTATCTCATCAGATGAATGAGTATTGTAATATCTTATCAAATGCAATGTAAGAAATCATATTTGTACTTTAAACTATCTTGAATGGAATTCAATGATAGGCAATGTTTACTTTTAATGTTTATGTTAATTAAATATGTGCAACGCTAAATACTAAAGTCGTCTATGGAAACTCAAGTAGTGTAACGTCGCATAACTTGGTGAATGTATGCAACTAATTAAGTTAATATTAATACTTTAAAAAAAAAATTATTACACATTTAAACACAATTGCAACATTCCTTAGGTTATAAGACGGGGCATTACATATCTTATTTGTAAGATGGTTTTTAGTGGTTGAGACTTGTTAATAGGTATTTGAGAAGTTTGATTATAAGTGGGAAAAAATATATTTAATAGTGTGAGATAAGTTTGTTGATAACTTTTTGGACTTGCAAGGATTCACTTAAAAATCCTATGGGCTAAAAATGTAGATCTAATATGTCTTATTTTCCTCTTAAATAATAAGAAGAGATGAAGTTGAGATTGAGATTAAATTGAAAATTAAATTTGTAAAAAATAAGGGGGAAGGAAGTATTTCTATTTATTTTTTATTTTTCTAAAGACATTGAATAACCAAAATAAAGTGGGAAGAAGACTACCACTATGATGCAAGAGCATCTTAGAGGTTGAGTAATCTTACATCACCCAATTTTATCTCATGTTTTTTTAGTAGTTTTTCAATTATTAGATTTTAATTATAAAAGACAGTTCTTACGATAAAGGTATTCTGATGTGCAATAATCATTGTAGTGCACTCCAAGTCCCTGACCGAGATCTAATAATGTGATAATTTTTCAAGATTTGTAGTAGAATTTGGGGAAATTTCCAAGCTTATTGGTCCTAAGGAGGCCCATGGCTAGAACCAAATCAAGTTTCAATGCAAAGACATCATTACACACACATCCACCCTATGGGTCCTCTTGATTAGTAGGTTATAACAAGCAAAGAGCCCTTTTGTGTTTCATGCCAATTTTTTAATATTATGCTGACTTGAACAATTTGATTTGGTCCTAGGAAAAGTTACGAAATAAGATTTGTGTTCCTTTAGACAATGACACCTTATCATTGGAAGGGATAGCTATAAATAAGAAAAAATATATTTTGAATAAGGAAGAACATAGATGAAACAATTCTAATTGTGAAATTTAGGCTCTTAACTTATGTAATGGGAACATGACTTGTGGACAAGTATGATTGCTCAAGCAATATTATTCCTTGGCTTTGATAATGACATCAGAGAATTTGAATATGATATGTTTGATGATTATTTGGAATTGAATAAAACCATGATTGACTTCTAGTATCTCTATTATCTTATAAATTGATTTTTATTGCAAGTACCCTATTACTATTTTGCCTATCTATGTCTAGGTTTCACAAATAAACTAGTTATTTTCATTTTAATCTCTATCTACAATTACATAAAGTAGTATCAAAACCTAGTTGTAACTAGGTTGGCAGAAGGGCTAAGGGTAACACCATAGAAAAAACTTGTGTATAGTTGGAAGAATGTTGGAAGTAGGTATAGTTGAAGACACAATAGAGGTAGATGTGCTAAAAAATGTAGATGAAGCAATCTTAGGACTCATAGCTTGTAAGACCTCTAGTCTTCATGGATTGTTGATAAACATTTTATGAATCATATTCACTAGTTATGTATGATTCTCGACATTAGCTAAACTGGCCAATTCTTGTGCAAAAAAACATTTATGCACATAGACATCATGATCATAATCATCCAAATTATTCTCAACATGAGGATATGAGAAAATTTTAGTATCATTAAAGTGGGCAACCATAGTGGGGTTTAGATGAGTACTCCTTTGTAAAGCAAGATTAAGATCTTGAGTAGCTTATGGAATAAATAATGCAATATGGACCTCACACAATTTAATATAAATCACTCTCAAATTTAAATAGTGGTATAAGATCAAATCTAAAAATGAAACCCTAAAGAGGAATGTAAGGGAGGTTTAGGTGGGTAAAAACAATTTCACACACTAAAAAAAGCCATAGAAGGAATGATATATTAATAAAATAATTATAAATAAGAACAAAAACCTAATAAGATCTTAAAAATGATAAAGAAAATAGAAAATACATACTTAAAACCCTAAAGCAAAGAAGGCATAACATTAAGATTAAGCACTAGAGGGTGTAAGAGTAGATGGGCTCACCCAAAATGTAGATGAATAAAGTCTCTTTTACATAAATATAGGCTAATCAAATAAACCTACAAAATCAAATAGTAATTAACCTAGATTTATTTGAAGAATCTAGGGAGCTAGGAATTGACAATTGAAATGCTATTTTCAGAATTTAAGTGCTAAAGATAGGGTTACTTAACTCTTAAATCGATGATGGGATATGAATACTAAAGAATTATAAAATCAATTTGCCACAATGCAAAAAAATAATGTCCTTGATATGATGATCGTCTCAAACTTTGCACAAACTTGAAATCTTTTGTGGGTCAATCCCACACAACACAAAATTGATCTCTAAGGTATGATTTTGATATGAACGAATTGTATTTAGTTTTAGGTATATGATTAACTAAATGTGAATTAGCATGGGTACACAATTTTCAACATTACAATAGTTTATATAATTATCATATTTCCCTTGACTCATCGTTTAGATAATCATTTTATGTATACTATCAACATTTTTATCGTCCATTAACAATATTTTTCTATATATAATATTAAATTACAATAAAATAAGTAATAAAAATTATGTTGATTCAAACTTGACACCCAATACATATAACTCAACTCATAGTTATAAACTGCTACACCAAACCTTACAAACTGCTACATCAAACCCTATAAACTGCTATACCAAACCCCTCTCATTATTAGTTACAAATATTTGATGGTGAAATATGAACATGATGAAAATATGGATTTAAAAATAGAAGCAAATATTTAAGTCACACACCTAAAAATAATAATATTTAAGTCACAATTTTATTAATTTTGTTTTGTATGGAATAAAGGGAAGTGAGGTTGTAAAGGGGAGAAAATTGCGCCCATAATTTGTGATGGATTGAGACTGTTTGTTCCCAAAAAATATTTTGAGTAAATCACGTATTATTTGTCTTAAATGAGAAGTATTTTAATAATGTTAATTTCATAGTATTTTGTTTTGTATGGAATAGAAGAAGGAAAGTGAGGTTATATACGGGGAGAATCGAGCAAAAACCTTAGACCACACGTGATGTATTTTGGAATTATTTGATTTGTCAAAAAATAGATTAATACATTAATTTATTTATGTTTCTATCTTTTTAAGATAGTGTAGTATAAAATTTTATATGGAGTAATATATAAGATATTAATTTATTAGAAAATTAATTTAATATAAAATGTTCTACTAGAAGTAATATATAAGATATTAATTTGTTTAAAAAGAGGTTGGTACTTTTTTGTTTTTTTAGACTGAAGGAATCTGGTAGCCCTTCTTATAAATTTCGTGCGTTTGGTAAATATTTTTCATGTGATTAGTGATGTTGGCGTGACACAACATCTGGTAGCATGGGGACATGGGAGACTAGACCTCATGACCTCTTGCCTTATGCTTTAGCCAATCGAACTAAGCCCTCGGTCCCAAATAGGTTGGTACTTTAAAAAAGTTGAATAATTTTTATTTTTTTTGTTCAGTAAACTATGGGTTTGGAGCTCACTCCCATAAAAATAAGAATGCTTCAGACTCGAATTTGGGGAGTAGAAAAGACGAGAAGGAACAAAGAAAGAAACATCATAGACTTTATAAATAAGTTGAATAATTTTAATTAAATAATAGTTTGTTATTTTTATAAATAGATTTTAAATTTCTTACATTATTCTCATTTTGGGAAGTTTATTAAAACACTAGTATTCATATATTAATTTTGTAAAAAAATTAATTATTTTATAAAGAAAATATTTTTTTATTAAACTTAATTTAAGCTAATCCAATCACATGCTTATAATTGAGCATAAATTAATTTAAATTAATTATTGATGATATGTAGGTTAATGTAATGTTGAACTAAATGCTAAAATCATGGAATGTAAATGTAAAGGAGAAATGGTCTTTTAACTTTATGATTTAAGAATGAATGCTTCTTAATAAAGCATATGATTTTAAATTGTCTTTTATAAATGGTCTTTTAACTTTATGATTTAAGAATGAGTGCTTCTTAATAAAGCATATAATTTTAAATTGTCTTTTATTTGACAATACTACTTTATTAGAGTGTCACTTTGAACTTTCTATTGAATGTGTGTTCTATGTATAGTCAAATCTATAAGTTAGGGTTTCACAAATTTGTCCTTTGCATGTGGATTCGATCCTATTTAGTGTGTACATTTGCTTTGTAGTTTGTTTAAGATTAGTCTTTATTTTCTCAATTCCTTTTGTTTAGTTTGTACCTTTTCTCTATATTTTTCTTGATTAGTCTTTGTTTGCACATATCATTTTACTATATGAAATTGGTGGTATTCTGAAATACAATTCTCTTAATGTGTACCTTTGCTCTATATCTCAAGTGATTATTCTTTGTTTGTTCTACTTTTTGGCTATCTAAATTACATTTTTCTTAGTGCACGTCTTTGGTTTGTAGTTTTCTTGATTAGTCTTTATTTGCTTAGCTCGATTTACTATCTAAAAATGATAGTATTTTAATATAATTTATGTTGAGTGTGTACCTCTACTTTGTAGTTTATTAAGTATTTATTTGAGTATACTTGTAAATTCATATTAGACATTAGTTAAATATTTTGTGTGACAAACATATGACATTCAATATTTGTGGCAAATATTTAATTTTGGGGTCAATGGTTTCATGCTCTCATGGTTTTAAGACACATGGTTTAGTCAATACCACTTAGTGGTTTTGTGTGAGATTGAATCTATAAAAGCAAGCTCATGTTTATTGGTTGAGGTTAGTTGTCATTTGTATTGAGCTCTCCTATATAGTGCATATGTGAAGCATGACATGAGATGTGTAGTTGCATGGTTACCCATTATTCTTAGACACATGGAGGATCTGTTGGATGAGTTTGATGTTTCAAAAGTATTCATGGAGACTCTATAAGTGTTTAATAATCTTTTAATTGTTGATAATACATTAAATGTGGATGTTTTTGGTGGCTCAAAATTTCCCTTATGAAGGTTTTCCTAGGGTATATCTTGAATCATCTCAATGGTATGTGTGGACAATGAGAATGTAGAAGGTAAATTAAGGATTCAAAACATGTATTTAAATCCTATTCTACACCTAATGCACACCTCTCATTAAGCTAACAATTTGAGAAAAAAGGGAAAAGATGCTCTAATGGATTTGTGCTTGAGAAATGATATGAGTTATTTTTCATACCAACAACATGACTTTGCAATCCAAGCTCCTCTTGAAAATGAATTCCAAGAGAGTTTATTTATAGATTGGGAGGATGATTGATCAAGGGTTGAGATTGATCCAAGATATCAATGGATGAGATTGATTGAGAGTTTTGGGGAGAGGAGGAACCTCTAAGTGTCACCTTGTGATTGTACTTGAAGAGGGTCAAAATTAAATCAAGTTGGATGGTCAAGGTTATTTTAGAACGAGATAAAGGGTGAGGATAAAAATAATACTTTTTGGAAGTCTAAAAAGTCCTATTTTGGAGAAATATGAAAGATGGGGATTTTCTTGGAGAAATAAATGGATAGGATTTGATGAAAACATTTTGTGGAGAAGTGGAAAGCACGGGCCATGTACATGCATGATATGTTAAGTTTGATCATAAAATAATCATGCTTAGGAATATGCAAAAGGATTAACTAGTTAACTAATTGCTTTTAGTCAACTAATTATTTATGGGGAATTTTGAGAGAATTTTTTTATATTGATAATCATTTACAATTATTTTTTCTCATTCGAGCATCAACATGAATCAACACAAGATCATTGTGAGCACAACCATGAAACTAATATTAGCTCCTTTTGAGCAACCACACTAGAAACAACCAATGGAAGACCAAGACTCACACCTTAGAAATCCATAAATCTAGAAACCACTTCCACATTTGAAGCCAACTATAGAAGACCAAGAGTCACAATTTATAATTCCATCTTAGATGTCCCTTTGGGATTCAAACATGGGTCTCCACACTGATAATTCAATACTTTAACCAATTAAGCTCAAACCCTTGGACTAATTTTGAGAGAATTAAACAAATAGTTGCATTTATATAATTTTTAGAAGATAAGGATATGAAAGGTGAACTTAATTAAATAAATTTTGAACTTATTTAGTTAAGGGTGAACTATACAGGAAAGAGGGATAATTAATTAAATTATTTAAATTTATTTAGTTATACTAAGAATATGATCAAGAAGGTTAATTAAATATGTTTTATTAAATTAGTATTGAAAGGGGATAAAATAAAACATGGTCAGGATGTGAGTGATTTTTATTTGTCTATATTTTACCCCTTTTTGAGATAGTGTTGCAACTATATGAAGAAATATCATTTCAAAGAAGAATATAGCATAGTGACTTTAAAAGAGATGGGACTAGTGGTAGCATTCGTCAATTATTGGGAGGAGGGGAATGATTAAGAGGAAGGAGGTAGGTTCAAAGATCATAGGTGTGCTCTCAAAATGGATGAAGGGATTAGGGGATAACAAGTAGAAGGAGATGAAAGGATGGAGTAAGAAAATTGTTAAAGAAATGGATGGTTGGGGGATAATTATGCTAAATTTATTTGAGAAACCTTTATTTTTAATAGCACTTGACTTTATATACGAAGGTATAAGGACCAAGGTGATGATGCATCAAATGTGTAAAGGGTTGACCCAAAAGAAAAGGTCACGAACAAGCATATGACACATGACACCATGATATGTAAGAATATGATTTCATTGGGGTGGCATGCAAAAAGGAACATTACAAATATAAAAAAAAATATAATATACAGAAGAAAGCATGCATGCATGTACAAATAATGCAAAGACAAACAAAGGATTTCCCCTAGTCAAGCTAAAAATGATCGATTGATGATGGTGATGATAATGTTGTTAACAACAAGAATAATATTAGGGTCAGGGATGATATATCCTAGTGATGATAATTTAAATAAAGTGGATCAAGGTTTGTAACAAGGATAGGAAAAAACCAATAGATGCTTTGGAGGATGCACTAGATTATTGGGCAAGAGTGCATGGATTAGGACTGTATGTATTTGGATGAACTACTATGGGAGTATTTGGATTGATTTTATTAGATTATTTTGAGGTGGTTATTTTATTGGAACAAATGATAAGGGACTACCAAGTTCATGGACAAGGATAAAATTATGGATGGATTGCTTAGATAAGATATGGGAGAGAAGGATTAATGGATGAGGGATTGTGATTAAATGTATGGATTTTAGGATGGGATCTCCAAGGAATATATCATATAATGATAGCATGCCACACTTTAGATATATTTCCATAGACATGTTGAAATTAGTGTGAAAAAATCTTTAAAAATTTATGTGAGATGGTATAGTGAGATTTGTATGTTGGAGAGGATAACTTAAGATTTGAGGTGGTGGAGGATCCACAAAATGGAGGGTTGCAAGAGGGGTGAATGGTAGTGAAATTATGGCTTACAATTTTCCAATGCATATTTTCAAATATACTCATATATTTATCAAGGTTGAAAGTTGTTAGAGTCACTCAAGGAATCAAGCTCCCAGGATCACCTGCAAAACTAAAATAACCTTCCACAAGAGAAAAATACAAGAGAATACATTTTAAATAATGTATGAAAAATATATTAGATAAAATATGATCCTATTCAATAAGCATACAATACTATACAATTGTACATATGATACCTTGCTTATATAGGCAAGGTTGAGAGGTAGGACTAACTAGGATGATGACAAGTGTTGTAATCCTATGTCGTGTGACAATGAGGGGATAATATAAGATAATATCACATTACAACTAAGACTTCAAAAATGATTCCTAACTCACTAAGTAAACTTTACATTTGAACATGTATGAATAGGGAATAACTAGGAACTAGTTAGATAAAGTACCTAGTTCACACTACAAAGGGTAAACCAAATAGGAAAAACCCATGTTCAAACTAACACCCCCTTAAGTGCAACTTAGGGAGAAGTAAAAAAATTAAAATGATGCAAAGATGATGATGGGTATCAACTACTAGGCCATTAGGTACCCATGTACAAATGTAATCTCTCATAAATAGAGAAAAGGAGAAAAACCACTAGGACAAAACTCCTCTCCAAAAGAGAGAAAATACAAGGAATAAAAATAATGGAATAAAAATGACCCCCAAAGGAATACTTATATCACCACTACACAATCAATAAAATCCCCATAAGAGGGAAATAGATAGACTAGGTAGCCCCCCCACAATGTGTAATCTCTTACAAAAATGGTGAATTCTTGAAGACAAAATATGATCCAGTGCCTACAACCAACATTCCTTCCCTTAGGAATAAATAAAAAAATATATATATGCAAGAATTCTTCCCATTCTAGATAGGAATTGGAGGGAATAAAATTCAAGATGTATAAAGTATGAAAATTGCTCAAGTGTCTCCATGTCGATGTTGAAATATACCACTACCAAGTCAGGTGTTCTAGGCCATACTGATGAATATGAAAATCCATAATATAGTAGATATGAATAAGGAACAATATATAAAGAATTAAGTGCCTCCTCTAAAGATAATTATGCCTCCTTAAAAAAATTCTCATAAGTATCCACACTCATTTCAAACTATGATGAATAATCATGTGGATAATGAACAAGAGGGTATGAATGTTTCCTTACAATTGAAGAAGAATCAACTCCAAAAAAGAGAATATGAATGAAATCAATGGTTCCTCCAAAATATGAAATGTGGGACTCTACAAAAAAACCTAAAATGTATGTCAAGTACTCATCCCAAGTATCCATATTTGGAAGATAATGCATATCTTGTTGTACCAAATCACAAGTAGCTGTGATTTTAGCAACACAAGCATCATAAAATTCAATAGTAGATGGAGGAGATGAAATGAAAGGATCAATAAATAGATCACATGTGAGAATTACCAAGTTTAAGTAGCCAAAATTATCCTCAAAATCATGGTTTACACTAGAAGTGTGATCAACAATCGAAGGATCAAAGCCATCATCAAGAGAAGAATATACAAAGGTGTATAACTGCTCGATGCATGATCAACCATCCTAGTAGCAATAATCTCTCTACTCTCGAAGTATCTAATGATAACTGAATCTAATGGGTAATTTGATAGATGTAAAGAAGATTGTTTGAAAATTGAGGTACACAAAAAATATCATTGAAAGTGCCTTCCCTACTCCACCATAGGTAATTTGATATATGAAAATAAGATTGTTTGAAAAATGAGGTACACACAAAATATCATTGAAAGTTTCTTCCCTAATATCAATAGATCCTATCAAATTACATTCATGTATCTATTGTTTCCCATAAAATAGGTGACACCACACAAGACTCAAAATAAGAGAATATAAACTATGAAGATGCCATATGATGAGATGCTCATGAATCTAGAAGCCATCTCCTTGATCCAAGACCTATATGAGCACAAAGGGATTGTCCTTTATTTTTACTTGATGTTGAAGAAAAAAATTGCATGGCCTTTTTCCTTATTAGACTATTCTGAAGAAGAAGAAACTGACTCAACATTTTGGAAGGTAGATCAATGTGGTTATTTTTAAGAAGATATTTCAATTCATCATTATTCTTCTTATAACAAGAATTTTCTTCATGTATGGTATTCTTTCAATATGAACGAGTAGGGTTCTCTTTCTTAGACAATTTCTCTTTGGAAGAGGATTCATTTTGTGCTTGATTTGAATGTAGATTATTCTTTGATTTCTTATCAAATTGTTTTGGCTCTTTCACTTGACTAACCAATAAATCCTGAGATTGAGATGACTATTTGAGACCCATATAAATAAGGTTATTTTCTCATGTATTAACATCTTAAAAAAACTTCAAATGAAGATGATTTATATGAAAACCCCATAGTTAACCAATGAGTATGAAAGATAGAAATAAAAATTGCATAGTGAAGACCTGATTTGTTCAATGCATTGTAAACCAATTGAATGCCCTTTTGTTGGGATAATATGTCTCAACCTTGCAATTACATAAGGTAATGTTGATACGTTAGTGACGAGAGGGAATGGAGGGTTTCCCCCCCGCGAGGGGTCTAGGGGGATCATCCCCCCAGTTGGGGGTCCGAGGGAAGTGCCCTCAAAAGGAAATTTGTATTTATATTTTATTATTGTAAATTTGGACTGTTCATCATTAGGTCTTAGTTCTGACAACCAATATTTTATTAGCTTGACTTTCCCTAGAAGGAAACTGTATTTTATGAGGGAATTATATTACGTATGTGTATTATGATGTATTTTGAGAGTCTAATAGTGGTCGTGTTGCCTCTAGATCTCTCATTGGTGATATTCCTATGAGAAGCTTTCTATGCAAGTATATTGTAATCTTTGTGATTTATGAATAATGTATAGGGAAAATTTTGGAGTGTGGGGTTTTTTCTCCCAAAAGGGTTTTCCCCACGTAAATCGTTGTGTTGTGGTATGCATGATATTTATGCTTATTTCTATTTAAGTTTTTGTAACTGAAAAGATCTATAAAGTTATGCATTATTCTCCTCTCAAGATTAGTGTAGGAAGTTTTTCCACTACCTTAGCTTCCTTACAAGTGGTATTAGAGCCTTATCACCTTTGGTTTCAGTTGTGGGTTGTTGGGTTTTTTGAACTAATCCAGATTTGAGTTGGAGCTTGTGCATAAGATATTTTGTGATCTTGTTGCAGGAATTTTCAGATGACGAGTTCATCAAGGAGAATAGAGGTGGATAAATATTTTGAAAATAATTTTGAGATGTGGAAGTTGAAGATGGAGGATTTGTTGATAGATCAAGATCTGTGGGATGCTATTGATGAGAATGTTTCAAGGCTTGTAGATCCTACTCAGGTTGTTCAATATGATGTTATGGACCGTAAAGCCAAGAGTCTATTCAAATTGTGCTTGGTAGACTCTATTTTAATCAATGTCCATGAAGAGACCTTTACACAAAACTATAGAAAAAGCTTAGTGAGATATATCAACCCAAATATTTAGTGAACAAGATTTTCTTGAGGAAGAAATTGTATTCCTTAAGAATGGAAGAGGGTGGATGAATTATAGACCACTTGGAAGCATTCAATATGTTGGTGGATCAGTTGGCATCAGTTGGTGTCAAAATGGATGAGGAGGATAAATGTTAGATCTTCCTTTGTTATTTTCCTGATTCATGGGATTCTCTTGTTATGGGTATTGGGAGTACTTCTGTTATATTGAAGACTAAAGATGTGGTAGGTTCTTTGCTTTTTGAAGAGATGAGGAGGAAGGTATCCATCAATGCCAAGGAGGCCCTAAATGTTTGTGGAAGACCTAAGAAAAATCCAAGAACAATGAGAAGCATGATAAATCCAAGTCCAAGGGGAGATTCAAATCTCTTGGAAAGTCCAAAGTTGTTTGTTGGAATTGTGGTAAGCCTGGACATATTTGTAAAGACTACAAACAAGAAAAGAAGAAGAAAAAGAAGAAATTTGATTTTGATTCTAAGTCTAAGAAGGAAGATGGTGATGCATTTATTGCAGCTTTGGTAACTCGTGCAGGTAATGATGCATAGTTAATTGACTCAGGTGCATCTTTCCATATGACCTTTAATAGAGATTGGTTTTCTAAATATGAAGAATTTGATGAAGGTAAGGTGTACTTGGGTGATGATTCTTATTTAAACATTGTTGGTTGTGGTAAAGTTAAAATCAATTTTCTTGATGGTAGAATAAAAAGGATTAATGGTGTGTTGCATATCCCTGGATTAGCACAAAATTTGTTATTTGTGAGCAAACTAATAGATGTAGGTGTGTAGGTAGTATTTTCTAATGAAGGATGTAAGATGGTCAGAGGCACTATGGTGATTGCTAGAGGTATCAGATATGACACATTGTATAAGCTTGATGCATGCATTGTTGAGTGTAATAGTACTTTTCTGAAAAGCAAGTATGCGGAAGAGGTGAGGGTTTCATCTTCAATAGATGGTCATGGCTTTTGGGTACCCAAGGGTGCTCTTTCTTCTGAATCAAAGTTACCTATAGAGAAGACTATGTTATGGTAGCAGAGACTTGGCCACATTGGACAAAAGGGTCTAAAGACCTTGAAAAATAAAAACCTTATTGAAGGGTTGTCTGATTGTAATCTTGAATTTTATTTTTGTTAGTATTGTATTTATGGAAAACAAAACCATGTTAAGTTTTACTCGAGTTCTCATAAATCTTGTTGTGTACTGGATCTTATTCATTCTGATGTGTTTGGTCATGTAGATGTTCCTTCAATTGGTAAATCCACACATTATGTTTCATTTATTGATGATTATAGTAGAAGGACATGGTTATTTTTTCTATTTAGAGTAAATCTAAAAAATTTAGTCGATTTAAATAATTTAAAGTAATGGTTGAGTTGTAGACTAGAAAGAAAATAAAATGTTTGAGGACTGATAATGGCGGTGATTTTTTCTCTAATGATTTTGATAGATTATGTAAAGATTGTGGTATTCATAGACAAAAGATAACTTTTTATTCTCCACAACAAAATGGAATTGCATAAAGAATGAATAGGACATTGATGGAGAAGGTTAGGATTATGTTGAGTGGGTGCTAGTTCAAAACAAAGGTTTTGGGTTGAAGTTGTTGCCACTACTTGTTACCTGATTAACAGATCTCCTAAATCAACTCTTATTGATAAGATACCTATAGAGGCATGGTCGGGCCACAAGCCTTCATTAAAACATCTTAGAGTTTTTGGTTGTGAGGCATATCCACATGTGCCAAAGGAGAAGCAAACAAAGTTGGAGAATAAGGCTATGAAATGTATCTTCATTGGATACAATTCTAGTGTGAAAGGATACAAGTTTTGGGATCTTGTTGCACAAAAGTTAATACATAGTGGAACTGTTATTTTTAGAGAAACTAAGCCTTCTTTTGTTACATTGAAGCCAAAACAAAGTAAACAAGAAGATTTGATTCAATTTCCTTCTACACCTGAGAAAGTTGAATCGATGCCCATGAATAGACAAGAAGTTGAGGAGAGCTCATCTAGCTCTAAATCTTCAAAAGAGGAGGAAGAACCTCCAACTCAGCTTGTTCATAGGTCTACAAGGAATAGACAACCACCTTAAAGGTATTCACCTAATTATTGGAGATGTATTTTTTCTTTGAATACTAATATGGATGAACCCAAATTGATAGAAGAGGCATTCGATATGAATGATGCAGAATCCTGGAAGATTTCTATGGATGAATAAATGATAGTTTTAAAAAAGAATGATACATGGGATCTTGTACCATTTCCTGAAGGAAGAAACCCTGTTGGTTGCAAATGGGTGTTCAAGAGAAATATTGGTTCAAATAGAGGTATTAAGAAGTACAAGGAAAGGTTGGTTGCAAAAGGTTACTCTCAAGTTGAGGGTGTTGATTATGGTGAGATATTTTCTCTTGTTGTAAATATGACATCCATTAGATTTTTTCTTTCTATTTTTGTTGCTTATGATTTAGAGGTTGAGAAAATGGATATGAAAACTACTTTCCTCCATGGTGACTTGGACGAGGATATTTATATGACGTATCTAGAGCACTACATGGTGAAAGGTAAAAGTAAACTAGATTCCAAATTGAAGAAATCTTTGTACGGCCTAAAATAGAGTCCTAGGATGTGGTACCAAAAATTTGATACATATGTGTTGAGTTTAGAAATTGAGCATTCTAAATCAGATCATTGTGTTTATTATAAATTTTATGGTGATCATTTCCTATTTATTGCATTATATGTTGATGATATTTTATTTATTGGTAAAGGGAAAGGTATGATTTTAGAACTGAAATCTCAACTTGCTGCTAAATTTGAAATGAAAGGTCTTGGTGCAACTAAAAAATTCTTGGGATGAAAATTAGAAGAGATAGAGTGGACAAATATCTATGGCTTGGCCTAAGTATGTCAATTCAATTTTACAGGTTTGATATGTAGGATTGTAGACCATTGTGTTTTCCTATTTTAGTTGGAACAAAGTTATCTATTTTAGATTGTCCAACATCCCCATCAAAGATGGAAGACATGAGAAAAGTGTCTTACTAGAGTGCAGTTGGAAGTTTGATGTATGCTATGGTTTGTACTAGACCATACATTGCCCAAGCAGTGGGAGTTCTTTCCAGATATATGTCTAATCTTGGTAGAGTTCATTGGGATGCAGTTAAAAGAGTCTTTATATATTTGTGTGGTACCTCAGATTATTCCTTGTGTTATCATAGTAATATGACTATAGATGAAATTTCCCTTGATATTCATGGTTATATGGATTTAGATTGGGCAAGTGATGTTGATAGTAGACAATCCACCAGTGCGTATGTGTTTACTTTATTTGGTGGTGCAATTAGTTGGATGAGTAAGCAACATATTATGGTTGCTTTGTCCACTACTAAAGCTAAGTATATGATAGCTACTCATGCTTGTAAAGAAGTAATTTGGCTTAAGAGACTATGTTCAAACATTAGAATAAAACAAGGTGTAGTGACAATTTATTGTGAAAATTAGAGTGTGATATGACTAGCCAAGAACCTGACATTTCATGTCAAGACCAGGCACATTGATGTAAAGTATCATTTTGTTAGAGATGTGGTTGAAGATGGTAGGGTGAAACTAGTTAAGGTAGAAACTTTGATGAATATATTGTTGATTCTTTAACTAAGCCTATAAGCACAAATAAGTTCATATGATTTTTAGAGACTATGGGCCTTTCAACCCCTAGCAATTAAGAGATGATGTTTATACACCCTCCTATTTCTTTTGCAAGGTGTTCGAATTTTTTTTTGGGATAATGTCTCAACCTTTCAATTATATAAGGTATTGTTGATACATCAATAAATCTAGACTGTTCATCATTAGGTCTTAGATCTAACAGTTGATATTTTATTAGCTTGACTTTCCCTAGAAGGCAACCCTATTTTATGAGGGAATTGTATTATGGTTGTGTATTGTGATGTATTCCAAGAGTCTAATAGCGGTCGTGTTACCTCTAGATCTTTGGGTGGTGATATTCCTGTGAGAAGCTTGTTATGCAAGTATATTATAATCTTTGTGATTTCTAAATAATATGTTGGGCGGCTTTTGGAGTGTTGGGTTTTTTTCTCCCAAAAGGGTTTTCCCCACGTATATCACTATGTTGTGGTATGCATGATATTTATGCTTATTTATGTTTAATTTTCTCTAACTGAAAAGATTTGCAAATTTTTGCATTATTCTCCTCTCAAGATTAGTGTAGAAAGTTGTTTCACTACCTTAGCTTCCTTACACCTTTTTCTCAATTTCACATGATTTACATTTCTCTCCAAGATCATTAACCTTAGTGGTGTAATACTATATTTTATCAAAGTTCTTTGGATCAAGGCTCATCAATTTATTATCAATTTGATAGTCTTTTACTTCATTTGTAGTGTCATACAATGTTTTCAATTTATTCCAAGCTTCATGTGAATCCTTACATGATCCAATTTGAAACAACAGATCTTGTGAGACAAATCTATGAAGACATCCAAGATATTTTGTATGTTCAATCATCTATTTTATCTTTTTTATCATCATTTTTAGGTTCAGGTATCTTATTTTCAACATATAGAGAGTGACCTAGATTCATTAAGGCACTCCATGCATGTTGATACCAAGTTGAATAGTTATATGGTGTTAGCAATGGAACCTTAGAATAATCCATATGAAAAAGAGCACAAGAAAACATATAAAAAATAATTCACCAAGAGACCCCCCAATCACTCAATCAAGAATCCCCCCAAGAGTATGATTTGACACTTTATATGTGGTGCAATTAATGCCAAATATTGTTTCTAGAGTTTACAATATCAATATGAATAAAATATGGAAAAATTCAATAATATTTTAGATTGAGATTCTCAAATTGAAATTAAAAATTTCCTAATATGATCTAGGCTGAAAATGAAGCCTTCCCAAAAGGACAAAACTTCTCTAGGTGTTAGTATGTCCAAGTTATCAACCAAAATGCAAATATACATAATATAAATAAAGTATATCTACGGATAAATATGGAAAAGGTGTATGAATACAACTTTATAACTCCTCATTACCTTTCCAATGTCATAAGAATCACAAAAATGGATAAACGTGAAAAAAATTATTAGCTCGAAAGCCTAAAAAGGAAGATTTGACTTCAATCAATAATAAATATCATCTGCAACATGTGAACATAATTATGAATTGAATCAAATACAATTGAAATTAACAATTAAACAATCAATTGAACAAATCAAACCATATTCCCAATGAAATCTTTGAAATGAATTAACTAGAAGCCATGAAAACGTGAAATAAACTCAAATTTGTTAAAGGAAACTAATTAACCAAATACAAACCTAATCCCATTGTGGGATTGGTGTTGAATTGATGTGGAATGTTAGCTCTTTCCCAATCCCATTGATTGAAACAAGCTTGTGACGATACTCCAATGGAGAAAATGCCTAAAATTGATGCTAAATTGCTAAATTGCTAAAATGCTCTTAAGAAATACTCTAAAATTTGCTATAGTCTATTTGCTCTCAGTGAATGTAGATTAATTGTTAATGAAATGTAGTCTATTTATAGGAATTCTAGGTGAATCGATTGTCAAGATTGATTTGATTAATCAATGGATGTAAATTGATGAGAAGAATTGGCATGGATCAAGGATTCAATCCATGGAGGAGATTGAATAATCACATGGATTGATGAAATTAATCAATGGTTGAAATCGATTTGAAGAAACACAAATCCTAAAATTTAGGAGGAATGTGCAAGATATTTCTACGTTGGAGTGAAATAGTTTGAATTTGAAATGGAGGAATATTTCATGGGAATATTCCTTTGCAAATGGGAGAAATCAAAGAGATTAAAGAAATTAGTCAATTAAATAATTAGAATATTAGTTAATTGTGCAATATGCGGGAATTTAAAGAATTAATTAAACAATTAACTCATTTAATTAATAAGAGGGAATTAATGATATTTAATTAAATAATTTAGATTATTTAATCAAATGAGAGGACTTAGAGAATTCAATTAAATAATTCATATTATTTAATTAAACATGATGAAAATTAATATGAAGAAGGGGGAATTAGCCTAATAAAATTGATTATTCGATTAATAGAAGAAACTGGCGAATTTAATTAAAAATTTATGATTGTTTAATTAAATAGTCGAAAAGGGTTAAACAAGGATGAAAATGGTATTACGAATAGAGTTTGGATGCATGGTATCAATTAAGACAATTTTAAGTGTCTACATTTTTCCCATCTTTGAAGCGAGGTACCTATTACATTGGTTCAAAGGGACAAAAATGGTATTAGTAATCAGATGCATGATATCAATTAGGATAATTTTAAGTGTCTACATTTTACCCACCTTTGAAGCGAGGTACCTATTACATTGGTTCAAAGACTTGATGCTTTCAAGTCAATGTTGCTGCTTAGATTAAAAAAAGTTTAAAAATCCATGATTTTTTGATGCCCCACTATACCCCAGTGGAAGGAATTATGCTAGTATACTGCCCCCTCGAGAGATTGAGCAAAAATTTTGATTTTTGATTAGGATTGCAACATTATTATAGGATCAAATATTTGATGTAGATAGATTTTATGATGTATAGATAGTCATCAGCCATGTGCAACCTCATGTATATTTTGATATATATCGCACAGATTCGATACTTGGATAGAAATTTTAGTAAAGATAGAAGAATAAGAAGGATAATATGTATAGAAGTAGAGGAATGAAATGGATATTGATTAGTCATCTTTTTTTAGGTTGATTCAGAATTCCAACAAGCCTATGATTATTTGAACCTTTATTGGATATGGTGATGAAAAAGATGATACTGCTTGTTTCTAGGATTAGGATAAATTCATCATATCATTCCTTATTTTTGATATAAAAAATAGACACGATGCATCAAGGTATTGAAAACCAAGATGGTGTTGTATCTAATATGATGTACTTTGACTCTACAAATAGATAGGAATATTCTTGTTCATACCTGGCATACAAAAACCTTGTTTGACCATGTGAAAGAATAATCCATCAAAGTAAGGAGACCAACACAACAAAGGTATGAAGAACCTAAAATGTCCGAGTAGCCACTATTTTACTTGAGACCGCCTCAAACACACAAGATAAGTATTCATTGAGATTGTATTACAAGAACATCCAACAAGCACAACAAACAAAAGATAATGATCAATGCCCCATTCCTTTCTCTCTAAGTCCTTTTGATAGAAATCATCGAGAGGTCATTGGAATGGGCCAATAAGTTAAATCATAAGAAAATATCAAAGAACAAATAGTCAATGTTATTCATATCTCTTTCCCAAGTAATAAAACTAAGATGATTCTTGATGATGATGTCCATTGTAGGAAAGATGTATATGTATGACATGTTTACTAGATGTTTTAGCTAAAACTAACTATTGGATAGGTCATTGATACAAATGTTAACCAACTTGTTTACTCATAATCAAGACTCAAGATTTTTACACTTTCAAGTTTATACCTTATTGATTGCATACTCGTTTCCACTTGTTTTATCAAAGGTTGATGATGATGATTGATTTATTATGGATGAAGTTTTATTGTGGGTGAAAGCGAAATGGGATGAGTGATTTTGGGATTTTTGGAATATTTCAATGTTTTTGACATTTTGCAATGCTTTGAGGTTTTTGATCTTTTGAGATTATGTGAATTTTTAAGTTTTCCAGTTATTTGAGGTTGTTTAGGGTTTTTGAACATTTTGAGATGTTTTGGGTTTTCAAGATTTCTCC
This sequence comes from Sequoia sempervirens, assembly GCA_007258455.2. Taxonomy (NCBI): domain Eukaryota; kingdom Viridiplantae; phylum Streptophyta; class Pinopsida; order Cupressales; family Cupressaceae; genus Sequoia; species Sequoia sempervirens. Next base: position 146,618 of record VDFB02320328.1, on the reverse strand, counting down.
AAATGTTTTTGTGTTTTTCAAGGTAAGACCAAGACCTAAGGGGAAATTGACCCAACACCTTGGGGGATCATCAGTGATGGCCTTTCCTACATTATACACACATAGACGACATAGTTTGACTGACTCTAATCAGTAACTATTTATTGATGTGATACAAAAATTGATGAAATGTCAGTTTATTATGATAGACTCCTAACCTAATGTCTTGAGGGCTCATCGATGATGGCCTTGCCTTACGTCCAAGCTCAGAGACAACATAGTTTGACAATTGTTTTTTACTTTTTGACTTTTAGACCTATTTAGGGGTTTTGATGTGATTTAGATGTTTTTGGATTTTGAGAGATGATTTGAATGTTTTTGGATTTTAGACTTTACAACTTTTTGGATGTTTTTGGATTTTGTTTTGGATGTTTTTGGATTTTGAACTTTACAACTTTTTGGATGTTTTTGGATTTTCTAAGCTATGCAAACATTTTGGATGTTTTTGGATTTTGAGATTTTGTGAATGTTTTTGGATTTTGATGGTTTTGTAAATATTTTTGGATTTTGAGATTTTGCAAATGTTTTTGGATTTTGAGGTTTTTTTGAGTATTTTTGAATTTTTAGATTTTAGAAATAACCTTAAGGGAATATACAAGAACCCGATCCGACGCAAGCATAGAGAGATGCCCACAATGTGATGTGATAGACTACCTCAATATAAGCAGGACAAACTAGCCTTAGGAATGTGCCAAGTAGTACTAAAGGGGAACATGATACTTAATATCCAGCTATGATGCAGATGTGGATGGGTGAATGAATAAATAGGATAAATAGGATGAAGGATGAAGCTGGTCGATGGCGAAGCAGGATAAGCCAAAAATTCAATGGTGGATGAATGGTGATTATTTACGCAAGACACTTGTTTGCCAAGTTTTCACCAAGGTACTTTCCCAAATTGACACCGACGTGGTTTTCACTAGAGGATGAAAATTCTCTTTACTGTTTTCAATCATTTTTCTATTTTTTTGGATTTTTTTATTTATACCCTTCAAGATCTAGGCATAAAACTTCTTAAGATGTGTGCTATTGATAGGCTCCTACAAGGGTTCTCCCTCAAGTGTTGACAATTGATAAGCTCCAAAACTGTAACTAGATGTGACAACAAACAATCCTAACCAATTAGAAGGACCAACTTTTGATCTTCTTATTATAGCTCCTTTTGAGTTGGTTTTGATAAGCTTGTAAATGATTCCAAGCCTCAAGGAAACACTCATCCAACAACTCTAACTTATTGAATCTGGACACTCTGAATTCTTCATCAGTAATGAGATTTTACAATGACACTCTCAGTGATAGGAGATCGACCTCAATAGGTAGATAGCTTCCTATTCCATAAACTAGGGAATAAAGTGTGGCATCTGTAGGTGTGTGGATACTAGTTCTATAGGCTCACAAGGTGTGGTTCAATTGGAGATGCCAACCGCAACCAACTTCATTAACTATCTTTTTGAGAATTTGTATGATGGTTTATTTGAAGCCTCAGCTTAACCATTTCCCCGGGGATAGTATGGGGTGGAAAAGCGTTGTTGGATGTTAAACTTTTGGCAAAGCTCATGGACATCCTAATTTTTAAAGGGTGTTCCATTATCTATGATAAGGTCTTGGGGAACATTGTAACAACAAATGAGATAGTTCAAGATAAATTTAGATACTTTCTTTCTCATGATATAGGTCATAGGTATCATTTTAATCCACTTTGTAAAATACTCAGTGGCTGTAATAATAAAGTTATGACCATTGGATGAGGTGGGGTGAATTTTTCTATGAATTCGAGTCCCCACTATGAGAAAGGCCAAGGTGTAGCAATCGGTTTGAGCTCTTGAGTTGGCACATGGATGAGATCCCCATATTGTTGACATTACATGCATTTCTTGACATATTTATGAACTTCATGTTCCATGGTAGGCCAGTAATATCCTACCCTCAACAGTTTCTTATCCAAGGTCATACCACTTGAATGTGATCCATAGATGCCTTTGTGTACTTATTTTAACGCAATCAAAGCTTCCTCTTGGTTAAGACATTGCAATAATGTCCCCTTGAGACTTCAACGGTAAAGGGTATCACTTAAGAGAAAAAATCAGGATGCTCTCTTGACAAAGGTTTTCCTAAGGTTCAAAGTAAGGTCATATGGGAGGATATCTTTGTGTAGGTAAGTAAAGATATCATGATACCAGGGAGAATTGAGACCAACGATTTCACATATGAATTCATATTTTGGTACCTCGAAGCTTGGGACAACAAGCTGCTCGATGAGGAATTCACATTTCAAAATATTGTGAGGCATATCTGGCAAGGACACAATAGTTTCCATAGCATTAGTTTATTGGTTGTTGATCTAAGGTCTTGCTCAGATGCAATTTTTCAATGAAGAAATCCTTAAGAATTTCCACCATCTTTTTATAAGGCATGACGTTTTCATCCTTGGTCTGGTAGTCATCATTAACTTGTTTTACAATCAGTTGAGAGTCTCCATAGACCTTCAATTCTTGGATTTTCCACTATATTGTGATTATCAATCCTATGATAAGAGCCTCATACTCAATGATGTTATTAGTGCATGGGAAAGATAGCCAATACGACTTAGGGATACAATCACCTTGTGAGGCGATGAAGAGAATGCCTGCTCCAGATCCATGTTGTGTATGTGAACCATCAAAATATAACTTCCATTGCTCTACTATGTTGAGGGTAAATATTAACTTATCAAGAAATTTAGACACCAACGGATTTTCTGCATAGATAGGTGCCTCTTCCAGCTGATTAGTGATAACCTTCCCCTTGATAGCCATTCGATCCACATAATCTATATCAAACTCTATGAGGATCATCACCCACTTGGCCATTCATCCTGTGAGAGTAGCTTTGGATAATAAATACTTCAGTGGATCTATGTTAGAGATAAGCTTCACTTGGTGACAAAGCATGTAGTTCCTAAACTTTTGAGAAGTAGACACCACTACTAGGCAAGCCTTTTCAAAGGATGATTAGTTCAACTTGTATCCTACCAAAGTCCTATTGATGTAGTAAATAGCTCTCTCCTTCCCTGTTTCATCATGCTGAGCAAGAAGAGCACCTAAATTTGTTGATGTAGCTGAGATATAAAGGATCAAAGGTTTATTTGGTATTGGTAACATAAGGACGAGGGGTGTCTGTAGGTAATATTTGAGTTGTTAGAATGCTTTGTCACAGTTTGAATCCCATTTCTAGGCTATCACCTTGTGAAGAAGGTGAGAAAAGGGATGGATCTTATCTTCCAATTGAGCTATAAATATTTTGATAGATTACAATATTCCTTGTAAACCTCGTAGTTGCTTCAGTGTCTATGGTGATTTTGTATCCAGGATTTCCTTGACCTTAGCTAGATCTATTTCAATTCCCCTTTGTGACATAATGTATCCTAGTAGTTTTCTTGAAGTTATGCTAAAGACACAATTTTTGGATTCAATCGCACCTTGTACTCTTCAAATCTATCAAAGATTGGCCATAGCACCTCTAGATGTTCCTTCCTTGTCCTTGACTTGGCCAAAATGTCATCCACATAGTCTTCTAAATTCTTATGAATCATATAATGAAAAATCAATGTCATTGCTCTCTGATAGGTGGCTCCAATGTTCTTCAAACCAAATGGCATCACATTCCAACAATGTGTTCCCCATGGACATGCCAACATTATTTTATGTTGATCTTCTTTGGCTATCATGATATTATTGTACCCTAAGAACCCATCCATGAGTGAAAGCATCTCATGACCAGTAATCAAATTTACAATGATGTCGATATTAGGAGGAAAATCATCCTCGGGACATGCCTTGTTCAAATCTCTAAATTCAATACATATTTTGATGTCCCTAGTGGGTTTTGAGACTGGTACGAGCTTTGAATCCATTCAAGATAATCTATTGGTTTGATAAATCCTACGTCAAGTAGCTTTTGTAACTCTAGTTTGACCAATAATGCAATATGTGGATGCATCTTCCTTAGCTTTTGTCTTACTGGTTTAGCATAATGATAAACTACAAGATGGTAAAAAAATACCTTGGGATCAAGGCCTGACATGTCTACATAAGACCATGTAAAATTTACCTTTCACTCTTTCAGGAACGCTGCCAAGTTCTTTTTCTCTTCATCAAGAAGTGATTTTGCATAGAAGGTGATTTGTGGTGCCTCTTATGTCCCTACATTGAATGGATTGGATTTTTTGGCAAGCACTGGTGACTTTTCTTGATGTATCACACTAAGAGGAATATTGAATCCCTCATCCTTAGGCACCTCAAAGAGGTTTTCACCATTAGATACGTTCTTTATTTTTATTATTTTAGCATCAAAAAGTGCCACATTATTTTTTTCACTTAAGGATCAATACATGATTTTCATATTTTCCATTTTGTGACTAAGGGACTCAATCATTTCCCCATAGTAGGCTTGTGTGTCTAGTTCAAACCTACTTTGTGATCCCCATATGGCATGTGGTCGCGAAGCCCCGTGAACTCAGAGATAACTTCATCATTTTTGAATGAATCCAAAATAGGTGGTCTTCGTTGGTCTCAGTTTATAAGTTGAGGGTAGACTAGTTTTAATTCAGTGATTTGGTTATTAGAAGAAAAGCATTTTATGGTTATCATGAATATATAGGTATCCTCAAATAGGTTTGTGATATCGAGGGGGAAGTCATCGATGGTATATATCATTATGTGATGTAGGTAACCAAGAGGAAGGTTCAACTTTTTTAACATAAGCACCCTTGCCAAGAATGGTCACTTTACTTGTGGTACATCCAAGACCAAGATTCTTAGGTCATTTATCATGAGCAAGAGGTTCTAGAAAACCATTATTATTTTGAAAAATATTTGCATTCTTGTTTTATCCCAAACCCTTGATTAGCTGCAATCCTTTGTTGTCATCTTCCATTGGAAGAATGGTATTTGGTCTGTTATCTTGATATAGAAATGTTGATACATTTTCCTCATCAATAACTTCTTTGTTCAAATCTCCCCACTTTTTTAAAGTGGTAGATGTTATCTTGATTGTTATCGATACCTTGTCAATAGGTTGAGGCTTCCCATGAGATCTAGGAGAAATAGGAAATTATCCAATTACAAAAGAATCTTTCTTTAAGTTATAGTTTCCACAACCATTGTCATTGATCACTGCCTTGATATTAGGGATCTTCTGCAATATGGGTGTCTTTGATTTGGAGGTGGAAGCTAGGGTAGATGGGTCAATGAATGAGGAGGATGTTGGCACTTCATCGTTCTTAGGAACTTGTGAGATCCTATAGTACTTTGCTTCTAGGATCTTACAATAGTATAATGGTTGAAGATCACTATGGATTGTGATTTCTCTATCTTCATAGGGAAACTTGATGCATTGATGGTAGGTGGAAGCTACGGCTTACATGGAGTGGATATATGGATGACCAAGAATTATATTATATGGAAGGTCAAGGTCAAGCACTTGACAAGTAGTTTTTGCAATTACGAGTCCTACTTGGATAGGGATTTTGATTGTGCCTTGAGAAATCCGTTCTTGATCATCATATGCTCTTATGGTAACTCCTTTTTCCTTTTAAATACCATCTTCAAAATAGCCTAAGTTCTTAATCAGTTGAAGGGTACAAATATTAAGACCAACACCTCCATCCACCAAGACTCTTTTGACTTTGTTTTATGGATGAGTACTTCAAGGTGCAATGCTCAATTATGTGATGGTTGCGTGGGAAGGTCTTGCTTAGAAAATGTGACAAGATGAGGGGTGGTGATGTGTTCAACCATAGCCTACAATTGTTTGGTATCAAGATTACTAGGTACAGATGATGACAACAAATCCTTTTCTAGGATGTCCCTATGTGCAGGAGATATTTTCAATAAATCCAAGATGGAGATTTGGATGGAGTCTTTTTCAATTGGTCCAAGAGGCTATAATCATTGGGATTTGACTTCAAGAGTGGTGCCCTAGGATGCAATGGCGCTACTTGGATAGTGAATTTTCTTCTACGTGTAGCGACTCCACACTCTGCACTAGGTCCTTTGATTGTTATGATGGATATAAAATGATCACAAGATGCTACCACATTGTTGTAAACATGACCCATGTTATGGTAATCCTTCCCTTTTCCATTATCATTTCCCTTGCTATGGTCTAGCATTGGGTTCTTGTATATTTTAAGGTCTTGATTTCTCAATTGTTGATCCATAGTTATGCCTCCATTATCAATAAGGTCTTGGATAACATTTTTCAATTTCATGCAACTTGATGTTTTGCGTCCCTTGATTTTGTGAAAATCACAAAGGTCTTCCTCTCTATACCATGGTGGTTTAACTTGGGGTTCTTGATAGTTCTTCTCATTGGGAAGCATGATGAGATTATATTGTACCAATTTTTGCATGACCTCTTTAATAGGTTCCCCCAAAGGTGTGTACTTGCATCGCTGAGGGTAATTATTTCAAGGGGGTGGTCCTCTTTAAGCATTTTCATTGTTGATCATTTGTTGGTTGTTTTGTGGTTGCATGTTTTTCTGTTGTGTGTTTTGTTGTGGATTTTTCTATTTTAGAGCACTTAAAACCACTTTCACATCAACTACACCATCATTAATAACATTATTTTTTTTGGCCCATATACGAGGTTTTTCATTAGAACTAGATGATGGACGATTGTCTTTGTAGGCTTTTGTTTCTCCTTGTGCGACGAGGGCTCTTTCGATGTTAAGACCCCTAGGGATAAGTTCTTTGTATGTCGAGACACATTGCATTTTGAGTTGGAAGGATAAATTTGTTTCCACATTAGTAATAATGATCTCTATTTGTTGCTTTTTGAGAATTGGCCATTTGTATTTACTAGATCTATGCCTCCATCATTGCAATTTTTTTGCAAATGATTCACCCTTGTTCTGTTTAAGGGTATAAATTTCTTCCAAACTTACGTCCATATCAAGTTTGTAGGAGAAGTTTTCTACAAATTGATCTATTATTTCTTGAAAAGTTCAAATTCTAGGAGGTAGATGTGAGAACCATTTTATGGCTTGGCCTCCCAAAGTACATGGGAAAAGACACATCAAATAGGAGTTATTGTATGCCACTTCCATACATGCCACATAAAATTCCATAATGTGATCTTCGGGATTTCCACACCCTTTGTATTTTTCAAATTTGGGGATTTCAAATCCTAGAGGGAATGGCATCATTGTAATGTTTTGATCAAAAGGATATGGACACAAGTCTCATGTAGCATATGATTTCTTTGTCTTCCCAACTTGGATGTCTTAGATCTACTATGTAATCATTCTTATTTGCGATGAAAGATCATCTTGAGGATTGTTTGGTGGTGAAGCATATGTTTTGTATTGAGGAATGGTAGATGAATTGTATATGGTATTTTGGTAAGGTGGTATGTTCATGTTGAATGTATTGTATGGATTGTATGATGGATTGTTTTGATATTGTGGATTTAGTGGTGATAATAGTGGTGGGGTGCTATATGCTCTATGAAAATTTTCATATGGTTGTTGTTGGTTGTAGTACAAGACTTGATGTTGTTTTTGTACAAGCATTTGTTGTTGGGAATATTTGTGTTGTGCTTGTAGTTGTTGTTGGGATTATTGTGCTTGCAAGGCTTGTTGAGCTTGTAATTGGACTTGGTGTGCTTGCAATTGGGATTGTTCTTGTTGTGCTTGTAATTGGGCTTACGCTTGTTGATAGGTAATATATTTTTGATGAGCCAAATCATTTTTTCCTTGAGGTGATGGAATGGTGTTTATATTTGGGACATATTGGTTTGATTGAATATATTGGCTTGATGAGATGTTTTGATTTTGTGGAATCATGTTTTGATTAACAATATAAATGAAGGTGGGTGAAAAATACCTTGAGTGGCCCTTTCTCAAGTTGTTGTATCCATAAGAGAAACCAAACATGTGCTACTTGATTAAACTAGCCATAATAGTAAACTGGACCATCTTTATTGCATATAACTAAACTCTACAATCTAACAAGAATCTTCACAGATTTCCCATTCATGAACACATAACATAAAACTAACAAAGTTATTTTTTGTGAAACAAAATTATAACTATCAAAACATATCATCCAACTAGATCTACTCCTCAACCATTGATCCAACTATATAGGTTTGAGAGGAGATTTATTTTATAAGGACTGAAAAATAGAAATTAAATGAAGATGTTTGTTCTCATTCAAAATAGAGAGAAGCAAAGTCTTTGAAACTAAAACTATAACTGAAAAAGATAGAAGAAGAAAAATAGGTTTGCAACTCTTCTTTTAACGACATGAAAAAGACATGCTCTATGCAAACAGTCATGTCAGTTTCCTAATTATTGAAAAAATCTTCTTTCCTCCATCATCTTATTGAATGCTTTTATGACTCACAATTGGCCATTCCAATGATTGCTTCCATCATTTTTGCAACTATCACATTTCCAACATTCTTGGAATATCTCCTACGATTGGCATGGAATCCTTTGATTGTAGGTTGAGCTCTCTAGTTGTTGCAGGTTACAATTCTTCTGGCTATAAGGAGTTAGTTTCATCTAAAGCATATACACCATTAACAATCATGAATTAAACATAAATTCACACTAAATTTCATATGCATTCACACATTCATCCATGCAAACATCATCATATCATAATCATATTTCCACTTATTGAAGTTTATTTTGGAATGTATATGAAATAAGCAGCTTAAGGTGTTCAAAAGATGAACTAAACAAGAGAAAACTAGCTATTAATCAAGCTCATCACTAGGAACCACTACAAGCAGCTAAATGATGCCTTCATCATGTTCATAGTCGGGACTCTTCAAGGAGATTTGAATAGAAGAATTTCATCCTCAGTTATGGATATGCTAAATAGGTTTGGGTATTGGTTCATTCAATTCCCAAAGATCACATATTTAGGATGGAGGGATTCTTAGGGCCCCCCTACAAACTTCCCACATACCCAAATGATAAAGTGGTGATGTTAGAGATGACTAGACAATTATGTACCTCCTATTAGCTATTGAAGAGAAAATATAGTGCAGGAGTTCCATATCTCCAGCACTTGGGAGGGGACTATATCCTTATCCCTCAGCCCCATTGAATAAATTCTTAGATGTGGAAATGAAAACATTTGGATTCAACTTCTATAGCAAAAAAATAAAATTGATCCTCTGGGAAAGATGAAGAAGTAGGTAGGAAAACAAGAAGGACACTAGTTGGACATAGAGGAATTTTGGGCTAATTGCTAGGATGATCTTGAGGTTGGGAAGAGAACTTACTCCAAGCTGACTGTGGGTTACATTAGAACTCTATGCCTCTTTCTTATTCTTGATCAAGTAGAGGAAGATGGAAAAGTACTAGCAGAGGAAAAATATAATGAAGTGGCAAAGCAACCAATTTAACCACCTGACTGGACTGAGGAAGAAGTGATCAACTTGCATGTCATAAATAGACCTATTCTAATGAGAACTAGGAGATGGATGGAAGCCCAATCCTCTACTCTCTTAGCTAAAGGATTTGAATTAACATATGAAAAGGTTGAGGAAGTTGAGGCCTCTTCTAGTGAAGATGAGCACATTGAAGAGGAGGTGGGACCTAGTGAGGATCCCATAGAGAAGGAAGTTGAGACTCCCTCTAAAACTAAAGGAAACTCTGAGAGAAATAAAGAAGAAAATCATCCTATAGCCCAATCAAGGGTATATAAGAGGAATGCTAGTACTATAGAAGGGAGAAAGCCCCAACCAAAATGAACTAAGAGGACTAGGACCATCTTAGTAGAGCTAGCTAAGGAAGGAAAGAGAGACTCTTCTCCTCATCCCACTCCTTCCACCTCTACTCCACCACCTTATCCTCCCATTTCTACATCTTCTTCGTCATCCACTATCTCTTCTTCCACCTTTGCTTCACCCCCTCCACTTGATATCTTAGTGGATATCACCAACTCCATTCCTACTCCTTCCATTACTCCCATCTCCATTACTCCCATCTCCATTGATTCATCCCCTTCTCCAACTTCTCTCCCCTCCACTACATCTATTCCTCCTCTTCAATTCACTATGTCTATCATATGCTCCACTACTACTACCTCTATTCCTCCCACTCTACTTGACCTTCCATAATATTTCATCTCTCACCTTTCTAATATGCCCCAGGAGGTAGTTGCTATAGTGCTCTCCCAAGTCAACAAGTCTCTATTGAATCAACTAGCACAAACCACTTCCCTATCTTCCTCAAAACAAACATTGAAGCCTCCCTCTATGGAGAGTGAAGACAACATTCTAGATGAATTGCCACAACAGGAAAGGGAAATTATGGCTAGTTTTTCCTCAATAGAAGATGCATCATTTGTACCAACACAAGATAGGTCCTCAAAAGAAGAGAAAATTATTGAGGATGTTCCTAATCCTGGGTCTAAATGATCTACAAATAAAGAAGAGGAAAAACTTGAAAAAGATCAACCAAGGGAACAAGAGGAGAAAATTCATGAAGAGAATTTTCAAAAGAAGACTTCTCCTCCTCCACAAACAAAATCGCTAGATAAAGTTGTTGCCCCTATATGGCTAGAAAAGCAATTAAAAAATAAAAGGTTGATCATTGAAACTCCCAAGTTAAGCCTTGAAGCAATTTTGAGTAGAATGGAGAAGCATAAGGAGAAGAAAAGGGTGAAAATAAGGTCACACATGACCAAAGATACTATAGGGTCAAGAATTTTTCATATAGCCACTCCTACTACATACAAGGATGACCAGACCATTTTCCAGAAGATTTTAATATTTCAACAATAAATCTCAATCCCACCAATAGAGCACAAGAGATAGATGAGCTTCAGGGGTAGGTTTCCAACAATTTCAAAAGGATGAACAAAGATGAATCAACTAAGGCTTAGTTGAAGTCCCAAGTAGCCAAACTCACTGCTTTCATCCAATATTTGATGAACCCTATTCAAAGTACACCGAGAAAAGTTGTAACTCCAATAGTGTTATCCAAAGATGAGGTCTTGGGATCAGTCCACTCAAACTTGGATAAAGCACATTCTTGAAAACAATAATAAGGCAATTGACATTGCTATCTAGGTACATAATAATTTTATCATCCTCAAGGAGGAAGTAGATAAGTTGGTCAAGGATTGCAGTAGCAATAAAAAATACCATATCTTGGTATTTCCCAAGTTAGAGGCTATAAAAAAGCTCCCCACTGAAGTAATAGTAAAAGAGGGTATCCTAAAGAAGGAGTTAGTCAAGGAGCCTCACTACTGGTTACACACCCTCAAGTTCCACAAAGAGATAGTGATGCAAGTTGAGCCAAAAGTGAAGAAAATTAATGATCAAATTAATGAAGTTTTGGTGGCTTGTGGCCAATTTTTGGGAGAACTTACAAAAACTAAGGTGGATGCTTCTACAGGCATAGATGAGAAAATTTTGAAGCATCAGTGGAAGTTGTTAATCTACAAAGAGCCTATTGAGGAATTATCTGGAGATTTTATGGACAAGGTTGCTATATTTTTGGTCAGGTCCTAAAGTTTTATTAGCTATAAACCTCCATGGATGGAATTACACCATCAATTGATTGATCAAAATGATGCTCAATGTTACAAGATCCATGTTGTTGTGGGTCCCCCAAATGATGAAGTTACTTCAGCTTTAACAAATTTTTAAAAGTTTTCCATGAAGGAGAAATCAAAGGGAAAAAGTGTGATCGATGAACAATTTTTTGTAAAATTTCCAACTGGAAACCTTTTTGGAATTTTGTGTCCCAGATTTCTTGGGATGTTGTAAATATAATTAATGTAAAGATATATTATAATGTACTTTTACATATCCCTAGGTGAATTTGTAACTAATTATAGTTGGAGATGGATGAGGAATATGTTGCAAACATTAATCCTCTCCAAATATTTAATACAAATTTAATCTTGGCCCTTGGTGTTGATATAATCTTCGCCATTGATTTTTCCTTAGGTTTTGCTATCCTTGCTTATAAAAGGTAACAATCTCTCAATGTAAAGGTTGTTGAATAGGAATAGTTTTATCCCGACATTTGAAATCGATACAAGCACAAAATCGGATTTTTGGTGTTTTACTTATTATTTATTATGTTTGAATGGTTACTTTCTTCAATATTAGATAAATTTTAGTTATGGCAATGGTGAAGTATGAATATATTTGATAGATCTATAGTTCATCCCATTTATAATTTATTGATTGTAAGTTACTTTGTATGATTATTCTAATTCTTATTTTAATATTAGTTTTATTATGCAGATTTATTTATATTATGCCAGAACTAGGTATTTGCATAAATGTTCATTATCTAAAAATCTTTCATTTCCTTTGAAGATTGCATTGTTCTTGTAACATTGTGAGCTATTCTCTGAGTAAGAAGAAATTGGTTTTGTGAGGGATCAGTCTATCTATCACACCAAACCATTATTATTATTTCCCTTAGGTTTTCATAACTAAATCTCTTCTCACCATACCTTTTTCATTTTATTTTAAGATTGATTTAATTTTAGGAAGAAAAGTATCACCCAGATTGCCATATTAGATGTTGAACATTATTTTCAAATATCAAATATGAAACTTAGCTTGGCATATCAATCTCGGATATTTGGAACCCTTGTTGATCAAGGTCTAGCTAAGTAATTCTAAGGCCCATTGTAAAATAGCAAAACATAAACCACTAAGTTATTTTTTGCAAATTCGGTTTATCTTTCTAAAGTTTTAGAGGTTAGATTTCCTTTCAAGAGAGATAGAATACTTCATTTTTTTTCTATGTTGTGATGTGCAAAAATACTTGTCAACAAAATCCACATGTTATGCCTAAATATCTATGTTCTACATGATACTAATGTGGGGTTGAATTTATTTTTCAATTATTTGAGATTGGAGCATTGATTATGTATTCCTCCTTTGAGATGTTGTATATGTGTAGATCATGTAAAATTATCTAATGTAGATTATATTTGGTAGGCCATATTCTTGGTCACCATTATTACATTGGTATTCTTATTGCAATGAGACATGGTTATTGGGAGTACCTGGTATAGTTGTTCATTTTAATTTATAGTAGTTGATTATGATGCATGAGAAGCTTAGTTCACTTTTAAGTAGATTTTTGGCAATAATATTGGTCATGATGCCATGTACAACTTGGTATTACTTTCAGTGGGAGCTTTATGCAGTTATATAATGTGTTCTATCTTCTTTGTTTTAAGATTTTGGTTCTAATTGTTGTTACAATGTGTAGTGATCCATGAATAATATTTTATTAGAAGATGGATGGTCTTTTGCAATAGTTTTTGGTGGACCATAAGGAGCTCTCAAGAATTTTTCACTTAGATTGTAGTAAGAGTTTAATGGCATCTTTGGTTCTATTGACAAAGGTTGTGAGGCAATTGTATCTTCTTAGTTTGGATATTGTGGTTGTACTTTACCTTTTGGGGGCTCATGGTGTTCAGTTCTTTGATTGTGTTGGGGCCATGGAGGATCTTCAATTAGAAAATGGTTATCATGATGCATAGAGAGCTTGGTTACACAGTTTAGTTAAAGCTTTGCCAATGATGTTGATTCATCATTTGATTATGGATGGTTATTTTCATGTGATCTCCTAGGAGGAGATGTTAGATCATGATGTCATGATATGTTCATGATTCTATAGTTGGAATTTTGGCAATGATCTTGTTTTTTCTCTTTGGTTTGTAGTATTAATCATTTTCTTGGAGCTTCATGATTTTGTAGATTTTCATTTGAAGTTGGCATGGATTGATTGGCGGATGCTCATGGAGACTAGAGAGACTTGGGTGAGGCTAAGAGATCTCTTGTTTATGGGATCATATGTTGCTATGGTTACTCTTTGATGAGGAATTCAGTAGAAATACTGAGGATCCTACACCTAGTTATGGATGTGAATCCATTATGAACCTAAAGAGAAGATTGTCATTGCTTGATGTTGTATACACAAGACAATCTTATATCCCACTCTTGATCTACTCGGTAGGTGAATGATGTGAGAGGTATTTCCCACCTAATTATCAGATGCATTCTTTATTTTATATCTTTTCTTCTCATATGAGTTAGTCTTGAATATAAACATTCTTAAGTCTTGTTAAGAAGAAGATGCATGGTTTATGGATATTTCATTTTTCTCCTTGTTTTGGTCTTGAGCTATAGATTTATTTCTGAGGAATTATTTGGAGAGGTACAAGAAATGGTTTGTGGATTTGGGCATATTCCCTTTGTTGCGGGAATTATTGGTTGGTTTGATCTGCCTTCAATATGAAGAGGTTTACATCTATTGCTGCCATGTTTTCATTTGATTTGAATGTTTTATTTTGATACCCTTTTAGTATGGGAATGGTGAAGGATATCTTTCTTTACACAACTTGGTACATGTTAGTTTGGAATAAGTATAAGGTTTTATTTTCAATTTCTCTATTTTTCCATGGTATTCTTCTTGGATGTTTGGTTTTACATGGTTGAGTGTGAAGAAATTGAGAGAGTTATGATGACTAGTGGTGAGAGGTATTGCAACATATTTGTTTGTAGGATTTGCATATCATTGTGTATTTCCTTAACACTATGTAATAGAGGAATTAGCCACATCCTCTATGTGAAATAACATAGGTAGAATTGGTATGCCTTGATCCATTTTCATATTTGACATTACTCTTGTAGTGGGAGTTTATAGATGAAACATAGAAAAAGTGAAACCCTAAGATTGAGGTAGTGGGAGTTTGATGGATTTAGATGAGGTGTGTGATTGAATTACAACCTAAAAGGTGAGTCTACCTACCCTCGACCAAATTTGAAATGGACCTAAGGATGAAATGCAATGCAATGACTACACTAATGATGCAAATTACTGTTCTGATGCAAATACAATAAACATAGAAAGTCACAGACAAATTTGAACAATTGAAATGGACAAAGCAAGACACTATGCACCTATGGTTCAAATATAGGGCTGAAAATGGAGGAACAATTTTCCCTAGGTGCATGTGTCCTCGTAGAGGGATTTCAAATCCATTTTCACAATCCTTTGGTGCTAGATCAAAGCTTTTTGTTTTCATCTACAATTTTTTTGGATCATTGTCAGATATTTCTCTAAGTGATTTTTTGTGATTTATCAATGTGTAGGGTTTTGATTGTAACAATGGGTAATTAATCTTCAAACTTCTTCCAATCTACTCCAAACCTGGAACTTTCACATTCAAAGAGAGAGGAAGTGTTGTCCCATTTAGGGGCTTGCCTTAGTCAAACCTCGCGTTAGTGTTCCCACTTCCACAATGGCAATGTCAACGATAAATGGATAAATGATAAGAACAAATGATGAATCAAAAAAGTGTTGTAACTCACCACCCTTCAATGGCTTCCTTGAAGGATTGAAGTCATACAAATCTCCTCAAGGATTGGATCTTTCTTGCTTGATTTTCTTGAATTGTTTGGATTACTTGGAGACCTACAAAGGGGTTAGCCTTCACAAACAATATGATAACATAAACATGCATAAACTCACACAATGTTAAATGATGCTTGGATCTTGAATTGTTGTAATAAATCAATGAAATTCTACTCTTGACTTGCTTGATAATACTATTGACAATAATTCTTGCTCAATCATTTCACTTCTTGCTAGATGGTTTTCAAATGATGCAATAACTAGGTGGGTGAAATCACAATACTGTGTCTCACTTTTTGACCAAGATGGACATTTACATCAATATTTTTAATTGAATCTTCATCTTTTGAGACCTATGGTAGCTAAACTGTTAAGAATTTGAAGATGATGTGAACTAGTGATTTGTGGAAATTTGTGTGTAGATTCTAAATATATATTTTATTTTATTTTTTGAAATAAGTATGAATCTTTCAACATCTCTTTTAATAACTGGTTTTAAATAGAAAAAACATTTTTAGAAAGTAATTTTTTTGTCGTAAAACATAACTTTTTTTTCTATAAAGGATTAAATTCTAATTTTTGAAATATAGATTCTCAACATCGATATCTAGGGAAAGGATATTTTTTCATAATTTTTTGTTGCATATTTTTTTTAAATTAAGTTTTGAAGTCATTGTAACTATAATTTGGACATATGTGTGTGTCATACAACCTAACTTCTTGAGTATATATCAAAATCCAATTTTTTTGGGGGTGAAACAAGGACATAAATACCTAGGGAATGGGTATTTTTTGAATTTATTTACAATGGTTTACTATTTTTCCACCTCTACACAACAAAGATCTTGATGTTCGAAGAAAAACCTATGCTTAGTAAAAATTGAAAATTAAATACATGATAAAATTAAAATACATCAAAACTATACTTGTTGGAAAGCTCGCTTCGAGGGCTACAATCTTGTAAAATAAATTTTTTAAATGATATTATTTAATCCCTCAAAAGGTAAAGAAAAAGTCATTTTTTTCCAACATTTTGATAGGTGCGAAGGAGACTCCATTGTGGGTATGATTTAATACTAGAGGGGTTATATCCAAGGGGGTTTGATCTAAGGGGTCTTATCTATCCCTTTTCAATTAAAAACCTTTAGATGGAGCCTCTCATGACTTAAATCATTAATTTTTCTAAAAAGAGCGATTTCAATAAAAAATTAGCACGTCCAAAAAGTGAGACACACTATTGTGGCAACACCCAGGTATTTATATGCAATTATTCTAATTCCCCACAAATTAAATATGATAATCGAATTTGGATGCTTTAATTACAAATAATAAAGTTTTGACACCAATATATTTGAATTTGGAACCAAAATAAGGAGACTAATTCGCCCTGGGTGTATGTGTCCCAACCCTGTTTTCTAGAAATTAAGGTGTCGAGGGCAAAGTATTAGATGAATGCATTTTTTTTCTTTTAATTTGTCGATAGTTGTTAAAAATGGGCCATAGAATGCATAATTTAGGAAATTAAGTGTTCAATTGGGCCCATTAATTTAAGGGGGAGTAAAAATAGTGTGAAATTGTCAAGGGTGACAATTTATGATGCTACATTTAGCCCCCACTTTAGTGAGTGTATGAACTTACGCTCAAATTCACACTACATTAGAAAATAAGTAAAGAGGGGTATGATTGTCCAAATATTGAAGAGATAGGATGAATAGGGATCTAGGGGAGTGTGCAATCCCCCAAGATCTATGATCCTATGGTAAACCAACATAAGCGCAAAGGAACACATATTTGAAATACAACAAGACAACATACACAAACATACATGTCAAAAACATGACAAAAACACATGACATAACATATCATATAAATGGAAAAAAGATAAAAACAAATACGATGCAAACAAAATGCAAACATGAAGAAAACACAAAACACAAGTTTAGTACTAAAGGGATTCAAGTCGGTAAGGAAAAGAGACCTCAGTCTTAAATTGTCTCAAATACCAAACACCATCCATTGAATAAGTGTTTGTCACAGGAATGCTCTGATGAGGACTAGGAAGTTGTGTTATTCCACATCACTCATGAGCTACATGGATCTACTGACTAGCAAGTTGTGTTGTGTTAGGTGTCCATGCAATATGATGGGTTCCACAAGGTTAGCAAGTTGTGTGTTATGCTAAACACTCATGAAACACATAGCTATACTATCAAGCAAGTTACGTTATGCTCTATGACCATGTTAAAAAGGGGTATGACCATGTTAAAAAGGGGTTTCCATGAACCAATAGGCTTGCAAGTTGTGTTATGCTGAATCCATAGACCAATTTTCCAAAATTTCAATGTCTAAGAAGATGAACAAGCCTCACCTAAGAAGGTGTATAAACTTGCCTAAGAAGGTGCATAAATGATAAATTTTCCTAAGAAGGCACATAAAATCACCTAAGGAGGCACAAAAACTCATCTAAGAAGGTGCATAAATGACAAACTCACCTAAGAAGGCACATAAATGACAAAGTCATATAGGAAGGTGCATAAAACCACCTAATAAGGCACATAAATGACGAACTCGCCTAATAATGTGCATAAACCCACCTAAGAAGGCACATAAATGATAAATTTTCCTAAGAAGGCACATAAAATTGCCTAATAAGGTGCAAAAACATCTAAGAAGATGAAACAAGATAGGGCCAAAACCTCGAGGGGTTTTATAAACAACACTGCCACAAAAGGTGATTTACAAAGACAACAAAAGGGGCATTGCTTCATACATGAAGGGTCACACCTTAGGGAATATCACACATGACATCAACACCAAAAGATGACAAGTCATGGAATAAAAAAATCACACCTTAGGGAAACTAGCCATAGTATTACTAAAAAGGGGAACATCATATGCCAAGAAAAGTCACACCCTTAGAGGATATCAAGCCTAATATCACCACAAAGGAGACACTAACATAGGTCAAGAAGGCCACACACTAATTGAAAAGGTCACACTTCCTAGGAGATGTATCCTATCATCACTAAAAGGGACCATTTCCTATGCAAAAAATGAGTGAGGCAACTACATGCCGCCCTTGAAATATTAGTGTACTTTCTACACTAATATTTTAAGGAGATAAAAAGGGATCCCTTGCTAGAAGGAATGCATCTAACACAAGGCTACCTAACCCCTTGCCCCCCAAGTATAGAGGCAAAGGTAAGCCAAGATGGATTAAGATATACTACTCCTTGTAAGATGAAATATAATTGTATAAATCCTAGTTTATACCCCCATGTATGGTAGTGAGTATTGTGTGATACTACAACTACCACATGGAAAGGAGCAGCAACCGATGCTATTTGTCTTGGGAGAATCTTGCACGATTAAGTGAAGGTGTTTTTATATTTTTTCGTTATTTTTGAAGGACAATAATCAAGGCCTTTTGTTTTTTCTTGAGTGTTGGGCCCTATGGGGACACAGATACCTTGTTCTTTTACATAACATCCTTATCCATTATAGCCAAATTGTTTCAAAATTTGATAACCTCTTCCATAAATGGCTTTCATTTCTTTTAATGAAGGTGGTTTCTGATAATCACTTTCATCATAAGTGGATGTCTTATTTGTGTTTTCCTCCTTGATAGAAGTTGTAGAATCAGATAGTTTTGGTGATTTGATGATAGATTGTGTTGATATCATTGTGACTTATTTCTCTTTTCTCAATTTTGATGGTGTAATCTAACGATCCCCAATCATCATCCAACAACATTGTCACAGATGAAAGACGATCATCTTTGTATTTAATATGTAAAAGTTCCACTTCTAAAGTTGGTATCATGTTCTAAAAGGACTCTCTATTCCTATTTTAGTTTGTAAACAATTTTTCAAATTTAGGATCAACTTTTATCATGTAAACCTTATTGTTGTATGTGTATTTCATTAAACGGTGAAGTGTTGAAGGCACTCCTTTCATCTCATGAATCCATGGTCTACCCAAGAGAAGATTATATAAAAGATCACAAGGCATGACCTGGATGGGAGTTTGCAACACAATGAGACCAACTTTAACCAGTAATGTTCTTACAACAAGTGATTGTTTTCCCAAATTTTCAAAACCATAGATCAGAGACCAGAGACAAGATTTTGCACGATGAATTTGAGCTCAATTTGGCAAGACTAAGTTGCCTAGGGTGACCATGTCCTATATAGGTTCTCGCAAAATTCAAAATTTGTGTGTGTGTTATACTGTTTAAGGATCTCAAGTATGTGTGCAAATAGGTTTGATAGTGAATATTATTCTAGAATTTTCTCAATTTTATGACTATATAACTCAAAATGCAAGTGTGCAACAATTTTAAAAACAATCAAAGAAAAATTTAAATGCATTTTTTAGATCAAAGATGTTCGAATTGATTGATTCTAAGATACTAAAATCTAAAAATGATGATGTTGATGCAATTTTGAACAAAATAATGCACTTTTTTCACATTTTGAGTTATATGAAAGATGTCTAAATGGATGCAATGAACAATTTCATATTTGATTTCAAATTTAAATGACCTAGTGTATAATTTTGAATGCAATTTGAATGTAGATTTGACCTAAGATGAATGAAATTAACCCTACCTATGATGCATTATGATATACAATTTTTTAAAAAAATTATGCCTTTTATGATGCAAAAAATGAATGCCTAAATGAAAAATGCAAGATAATGCAATGTTGCACCTAGATCTAAGATTAATTTCTTTAGATTTTAGAATGTTATAATGTTAACAAGTCAAGTTCACCAAAATGAAACATAGAAAAAGTGAAACCCTAAGCTTTAACCCTAGGGTTTAGGTGTTTTTTCTAAATGTTTCATTACAGATTCAAGGTAGCGAGGGTTTGATGGATTTGGATGAGGTATATGATTGACTTACAACTTGAAAGGTGAGTCAACCTGCCCTTGACCAAATCTAAAATGGAACTAAGGATGAAATGCAATGCAATGACTAGGCTAATGATGTAAATTAGTGTTTTGATGCAAATACAACAAACACAAAGTGTCACAAATAAATTTGGATAATTGAAATGGATAGAGTGGGACACTGTGCACCTGTGGTTCAAATTTGGGGCTTAAAATGGAGGACTAAATTCACCCTAGGAATATGTGTCCTTGTAGAGGGATTTTAGATTTGTTTTCGCAGTCCTTTGGTGCCAAATCAAAACTTTCCATTTCCATTTGCAATTTTTTTGAATTGTTGTTAGATATTTTTGTAAGTGATTTTTTGTGAGTTGTCAAGATGTAGGGTTTTGATTGCAACAATGGATAACTAATCTTCAAAATTCTTCCAATATCCTCCATACCTAGAACCTACACATTCAAAGAGAGAGGAAGGGTTGTGTCATTTAGGGGCTTTCCTTAGTCAAACCCTGTGTTAGTGTTTCTACTTCCACAATGAAAATTCCAATGATAAATGGATAAAGGGTGAGAAGGAATGATGAATCAACAAAGTGTTGTAACTCACTAGCCTTTAATGGCTTCATTGATGGATTAAAGTCATACAAATCTCTTCAAGGTTTGGATCTTGCTTGCTTGAATTGCTTGAATAGATTGGATTGCTTGGAGACCTACAAAGGGGTTAGCCTTCACAAATAATATGATAACATAAACATGCATAAACTCACATAAGATATTAAATGATGCTTGGATCTTGAATTTTTTCAATAAATCTCTAAAACTATAATCTTGACTTGCTTGATAATTCTCTTGACAATAATTCTTGCTCAATCATTTCACTTCTTGCTAGATGGTTTTCAAATGATGCAATAACTAGGTATTTATATAAAATTATTCTAATTTATCGTAAATTAAATATTATAGCTGACTTTGGACACTTGAATTGCAAATAATAAAGTGTGAACACTAACATATTTGAATTTGGAGCTAAAATAGGGGAACTAATTCACCTTGGGCGTATATGTCCCAACCCTATTTTCAAGAAATTAAGGTGTCGAGGGAAAATTTTTAGATGAATGTATTTTTTTTATCTTGCGATATGTTGGTAATTATTAAAAATGGGCCATGGAATACATAATTTAGGAAATTAAGTGTTCAATTAGGTCCAATAATTTAAGGGGGAGCAAAACATAGTGTGATATTGTCAAGGGTGACAATTTATGATGCTACAATAGATATATATTTGGTTATCCTTTTTAATATATTGGTTTGTTGGTTATTGATGTGATGATGAGTTTACATGTTTCATTGGTTTTGGATCTATGAGTTATGTAGGTTGTGGATTAGTTTCCCACTTTCTTGTAGTGGGATGACTCGGATGTGGTCTGTCTATAACCATAAGATTATTTTAGTGTTAAGGAAAAAAATTTGGTTGTCCTTGTTTGTGAGCATTTATACATTGGTATGTTGCGTTGAGATAGGAGGATGGATATATAGAGACTTGATTGTAAATTTTGGGTTGGTATGTTGATGGCATGAAGTTCTATCTATGATTTATATAGCTTGGTTTGAGGGGTGGTTAGCTTGGATGAGTTTCAATTTCTTATGGTTTCTATTCTAGCTGGTATGAGTAAGGTAGTTACTCATAGCCTTTATTATCATTTGAATTTGATTCTTGTTTTCATGAAAATATTGGTGCAATTTGTAGTGACAGTTGATATGTTTCACCTTGGCATGTTCCTTTTTTTCTTCCATAGGTGGCATGTTGTAGGATGTAAGGATTTTTTTACTTGATGGTGGTTATCATGGTTGATTTTACAAGTATCTTGTTGGAGTATGAAATCATGTGAATATTTAGATGGTACATGATTGGCTAATGGATGTTTTTTCTTTGTTTGTGATTCTTATGGATATATTTACAATGTCAATTTCAAGTGGGAAAATTTAGTATTAAGGTGCCATCCACCTTGTAAATCTAATTTCATATTACATGGTTCCAATATCCTTAGAAAGTTGACCTCTAAGAATTTAAGGTGTATTGGGAAAATATTTACTAATATTAATTCTCACCATTGTTTGTAATATATTCATAAGGTGTGATGAGTTCCACTAACAACAATAAAGGTGACTTAAGGACATAAATATTTAATATTGTTTTCCCCACATGGGGATGCCTACAATGGAATTATAAAAGAAAAGGAAAATGATAAATGAGTGACTATTGGGATTATCCAAGTGGGGGCTTTGGAAAGAGGAAACATGTGTCTCTTGGTTTTCCATCATTTATTGCATTTAATGTAATGTTTATCTTCCATGTTTGGGTGCCCAAGTTGGAGGGAAAGTACTGGATCCAAAACTAGCGTCCTTTTACATTTTGAGAAGGTATTCCAAGGGTTGGGTACATTTTGAATGAAGGTTCATCTTTGGAAACCATGTTTGGTGCATTAGATGCCTTCACAAGTCTATAGATTCAACATCTTGGATGTAGAAAGCATGAGCAATAGTTGAATGTAGAGTTTCATTATAGGAACAAGGACAAGTTGAATCATAAGGAGGTTGTTCATGGGTGCACAATTTCTTCCATAATTGAGGAAAAGAGGAGAATGGACGTGTGATTGTATTGTACTCTCATTTATTTGAATATAATGCATACTTGACCTCTCTTCTTGGTGGAGTTTTTTCTCGCAAGGGTTTCTCCATGTAAATCTTGTGTTATGTGATGCTCTTGTGTTTCTAAATTTTTCCTCATTGCTGCTATCTTATTGTGATTTTATTATTTATATATTATTATTATAATTTCACATAAGATGGTGTTATTAAGCATGTTATGTTGGTTGATTCTTAGCATAATAAAGAAGATGGATCTAAACATGATATTTCCATATTAAGGCAACTTAATTTTCTGATTTGCATATAAGTTTGAAATTTTCACTTTATTGTAGTCTAAGCCTTGTATATCATCCATTGAAGTCATATTTGGGTAGAGATTTAATTTCCCAACAATTTTTATTAGAACCTATTTATTTCTCATTACTTGTGAAAAATATTTAGCTACAATATGTGCTTGATATATTTCAATGGAATTGCCAGCTACATACTTGATGTGGTACACCCACTTGAATTGAATCATATTTCTTCCCTAAGGAAGAGGAACAAAATACCATATATTATTCTTCATCAATGAATATTACTCCTCTACCATAGCATAATCCCACTCTAGAATACCATTTTTTTCTAAAATATCCTATGGATTTGAAGATATGGCATGATTCAAAATACTAGTGCCAAAATTATATGAGCGATTACAATGAGAGGTCATAGGATCACCAACTAAATATCCAACCTCCTAAATAGTATTATGGGCCTACTTAGGCAAAAAATGAGGGGTAGGAGGTGGAAGTGGTGGTGTAGGTGGTAGAGGTTGTGGATCAAGACCATCATCTAAAGTATCCTAAAAGTGTAAAGGTTTCCTCATGATATGAATAAGAAATAGTATGTACTGAGGAGGAAGTTGATGGAGGATCCATTTGTGTGAAATATTCATCAAAATGGACATCTCTAGTGATAGGATCAAATAACTGTTAATCCTTCATATCCTTGCAATAGCCAATAAAAATGTATAGTTGACTCTTCTTCTCCATTTTCTTATCCTAACCATTCACTATGAATGCCCAATCCTCACTACCAAATACCCTAAAGAATTAAACATCATAATTGGTATTAGATCAAACCTCCTCTAAAGTAATATTCTAAACTACCTTGCGGGGAGTGTGGTTTTGAATATAGTTGGAACAATTGATTGCTTCAACCCAAAAGGATGGGACCATAGAGCAAGATTGAATCATAAAATTGGTCATCTCTCTTGGTGGTATGTAATGTCTTTTAGCAACACCATTCTATTGAGGAGTATAGAGAACTAAATATTGATGATGAATACCATGTTTAGTGCAATAATCATGAAAGGAATTCACATATTCCCCCATTATTTGTGTGTATCCATTGAATAGAAGAACCTGAATACTTCTCCACAAACACCTAAAATTCCTAAAAGTGGTGAGTACATCACTCTTGTAGTTTAGAAACTACACCCATGTGTGATAAGAGTAATAATCAATGAATGTGAGCACATACTTAGCTCCTAAAAAAGAGTTAGAAATGATATGAGGTCACTATGAACCAACTCAAGTAAGGTATTAGCACAATGGGCATTAACCTTATGAAAGTGTTCTTGATTATGTTTTCTAAGGACACAATCTCAACAAATACACTCTATGCATGACACTTTAGGAAGAGAAAGTACCATATCCTTCTATACTCAACTACTAAAGATATATGTAATTAAGGTATCCAAACCTCTTGTGCCAAATTCTAATCAAATAATATGTATCGAAAATATGCGATGAACCAAAATATGACTCAAAACCATTAATATTGTAAAATTTAAACCCATTATTAGCTCTACCTAAAGCAACAATTCTCTTTATATGTCATTGTTCTCAAATAACTATATTATGTGGTAAGAAGTAACTTACTTCCCATCCCTAGTATGAAAAATCTAGCCTGTAAAGAGAAGATTGGTAAAAATTATGAGAATAAAAACAAGTAACCAACTATACTTACCTAACCCCAAAAATTGGATCTATGAAGAGTTACCCACTAAAATCTAAGTAGTGTTGTAAAAAAAATTCTAAAAAAGATCATGTGAACGATTCATATGATATAATGATTTTGTGTTAATGATCCAGTTGTTTGTGAATGTGTCCAAACCTCTAGCTATAAGAGCTTTTCCTTTGCTACATTTAGTAATATCAATATTATTTTTCTTCATTGTCTCTTCCAAATATGCAAGCCTTTGATGACAAAACTTGACGTCATGATTATATAATACACAAAAAGTACATGATCCTCTACTTTTCTTCTTTGTTGTGGAAGAATTTTTACTTGAATTAGAGGATGTAGAGGTGGTATATAATTTTTATTTTTTTTAATTAAAATATCATTAATTGTAGCTAGTTTTATCTTATATTAGGACCCATTATCTTTTAATGCGCCAATTGATTATTCATTTACAAATAATAGCAATAGGTATAACTCACCATTGAACAATATGCCACCCCAAGCCTAGAAAAACCTAATTTTAGCCAATTTAACATACCAACAAGGAGTATGGAAACAATGACCATACCAACCATAAGTCCACAATTAGTAGTGGAAAGAACCACCTAATGCATGGCAATAGCAATGGAGGGGAAACTAGTCATGGTTCAATCCAAACATTGGCTTCCAACAACAAACATAACCTATTCCACAACAACCAATTATTATGCCAAATAATGCTACTCCTAACCTACTTGGAGCTACATAAATACATTTCCAAATTGTAACATGCCCGATGTTTTACCTAATGTTTTAACCTAAGTTTAACCCATGTGTGAATTCTCCAATACATAGCAATAATTTTTTTTCCATAATTTCAACTTAATAATAAAGATGCACATTTGAAATAAACCCATTCCAAACTCCTATTGCATTTCAATAATAAATGATGCATATTCAAAGTAATCCCATTTCAAATTATCATTGCATTCTCATAAAGTATATTACATTTTTCCAAGTAATGATTGCATATTCATATACATTTTTATAAGATATAAGATCATGATTACATACATAGATTTCATAGCTCAATGGAATAAAGTACAAATGGTCCAGATGTCCTTGTTGGCATACATACTCAAATTTTAATTGCCTACTACATGAGGGAGAGCATCACCCTAGTGTTTTTCTGACTGACTTACTATGGTCCTTCGCACATCTACCATACTAGTAAGATGGCCCTACCCTTCATTGAAAAGTTTTTTCTGGTATCCCCCATAAATGATAATAGCCTACCCAAGCTTCGTGTTATGTCCTACATAACTAGAGCTACCATATAGTGGATACCTACCTACATGCATGACATTTCCAGCCTAGATATGCAACCCTAGCCCATCGTGTACTAACAGTGTAATCAGTGGCTACTTACACTTCTTTGGCCAAAGATTTGATCATTACATTCAAACTCACTTTTAAAGAGTGGTAAATACTATGACCATACTAACTCATAACAATTCTATTCCACATCATAATTACATCCCAAAAGGATAATATAAATCAAGTTACCTAACTGGCCCACTAGGTTACTCCCAACCACGGTATAACTTAATCCCCAAGAACTAACATCATTAACCACAAAGGTTTACCTAGAATTATAAGCTAACAATATCAATATATCACTTCAACACCATATTATTTCCCATTCTACATAACCATGTAATAAAACATATAGTATATAACAATCTAGGTATTATACTAATACTCTAGGGTTATCTTGCTTAAAAAATGCAATTACATAACTCCAACATAATGGATAAATATACAATTATCAACTATTAAGGTTTCCCAAAATAAGAAATCACCAAAGATCATATAAATTCACCAAAATAAGAATCCATCAAAATTCATGCAAGCAAGCTCAACAAACGTATAAATATCTTTCTTCATACACTTGTAATCATAAGAAAATAAGGAATCAAATATAAAAGAATAGAGAAGTAAAACTAGCATTCTTGGAAAATAGCTCCCAATAAAAATTCTACCTCCCAAGCTTGTGCCAATACTATGTATGTTGCTCTTCTCCTTTTAGCTTTCTCACCAATCTATCTCTAAATAAAAACACTAACTACATAAGAAAAACCTGTAACTCTCTTAATAAAATACTCTCTCACACACTTCTCCTTAATACTCAAGAACTCAACTTATTCTCACAGAAATTCTACAGCAAAATGGATTGTAACAATGAAAAGAACAAATGCCAAAACTAAAGAGACTATCCTCTATACAAAAAGTTGAGAAGCTTGTGGTTATAATTAAGTTCTCAAATCTGCCACCTTTTCTCTTCCATCTGACACCACTAACAACAAAACCCAACTTCTCTTCTAAAATGGGTCAACTAAGCTAATCTAAATGCAAAGTGGTTGCTCAAACAACTAAAATGCAAACACATAAACAGTCCCAACAACTTTAGCCTCTTCTACTCAGCTGAGTCACCTCAATAAACTACTAGCAATAGATCTTTTACTCAGTCAAATATAGAAATGATGTCCTATAGGTTTCTTATTGTATTGTGGTTGTGGGTTGCTTGCCATAGCAAGTTGACCTCTTCATTATTTCCAGCCAGCTTGTGGCTTGACAAAGTCTTATGTTTCCTTTTGGCTAAACATGGATTTTTCAACTCTCAACCTTGACTTAATCTTCCACTTAACATGGCACAGTATAATGTTTATCAAATTCCTTTAAAAACATTTCCCAAGCACTTCATATTTTTGTGCATTACTTGTTATAATTACTATCCACATTCATACACTTTATTTGCAGTTGTAATCTCACATGAATGTGAGTATATGCGCTACCCAAACTTATGCGTTGCTAGCTTTAAGCCATTCACTATACATAAATTTTGTATTATATATGTGTTGGAGCTACTTTAAAACATTTCATATATATAAAACATTATGTGTGTGTGTGTGTGTGTTTGTGTGTGTGTGTATTAACATATATATGTATATGTATATTACAATCAATTGCCATCATATATATATTAACAATTATATATAAAAAATAAATATTTACATTAATATGTATGTATATAATACAATAGAATACACACATATACATATATATTAATACATATATATACTCATTTCATTATTTAAATATCCATAATAATCACATGTATTTATATATTCATCGATCGATATATATATAGTGTATATATCTATGCCCTTTATGTCCAATTGATATCCTCATGTATATGATATATACGTGCATGGGTATGCATAATTATTTATACTTATGTATATGCATGCACCTATACACTCACATGCACAAGTTATCGTTTCCACATACATATATACATTATATGTATATACTCATCGATTAATATATAAAAATAAATACATGAAGAAGAACTTAAACTCATTACAAAGATTTAATCACATAATTCAAACATAAGCAACAATCAAGAAATCAAAGACTAATACCAAAATCATTTAAACCATTCCCCAAGCTATTATTGAAGGTTTACTTACCAATTCTCGAACTAACTCGATTCAACTAGACCAAACCAAGTCATGAGTGTGTGATAGCTCAAGTAGGTACATTCAAGGTTTACCAAATCAAATTCCTCTCCTTGGTGATACTCCCCTTCTCTTATAGAGGCTCGATTCTTTTCCTACATACAACTTAGTTCATCACAATAGAAGTTAGCTGATAGCATAACATCCATATGCATCATATATCTTTTTCATTATCAAAGCATTAAAGTAATCACATTGTAATACACATCCACTCATTGCATTTTCCATCAAAATATACAAAACATAATCATGCATTAAATCATTTTAACTCATCAAAGTAATAGTAAATAGGTAATAACACAAAGGGGTGTAACATATTCCCTCGTTGTGAATCATCGTCCCTGGTGATCTTAAGTATCATACATAAAACATAAAACTTAAAGCATATAAAAATTGTCTCAAGAATTTTCAAAGTCTAGCAAAACATGAGGAAACTTTTTCTTCATCTCAGCATAGTCCTCCCAAGTGGAAGAATCTTATACATATTGATCCCATTGGACCTTCCATTGCAAAACCTCTCTATTACCTAGGTGAAGCCTATGTGTTTTGAGTACTCCAAGTGGCTCGATTACTACCACTCTTGGGTCTTGCTCCTATAAAGCATTATGATCAATAACATGATTATCCCCTGGAATATACTTCTTAAGGTATGACACATGAAAGACATTATGCATCCTGGCAAGAGCTGGTGGAAAAGAAATTCGATAAGCAACTGGGTTAACTTATTTGAGAACCTCAACAGGACCTACATAACATGGAGCCAGTTTGGATGACTTTCCAAACTTTATAGAACTCTTGTGAGGCTTGAATCTTAACAAAACATTTTCTCCTACCAAGAAATGTTTGGGTACCCATTTTGAATTTGCATAACTCTTTTTCCTATCATTAGCTTTTGCTAACCTTTGCTTAATTACACTAACTTGATCCTCCATTTCTAATAGTATTTCTATCCCAAGGCTTATCCTATCTTTCAACTTATAGGACTTCGGCATTTCCTACCATACAATGCTTTAAATGAAGCCATCTTTATTATGGAATGATAAGAATTTTTATACACAAATTCCACCAAGGGTACATAATCTTCCCACTTGTATTGCTAATACATGCAATACATTCTTAGTAGATCCTCTAACATTTGGTTCACCCTTTCGATTTGACCATCAGTTTCCAAATGATATGTTGAACTTATGTTCAACTATGTCCCAAGTGAAGAAAATAGGGTTTTCCAAAACCTAGATTTCACATGAGCATCCCTATCAAAAATAATTTTCTTAGGAATTCCATGTAACCTAATCACCTCTTGAATGAACTTTTGAGCTATAATAGGAGCTCCATCTGTTAGATTCCTTGGAATAAAATGAGCTATCTTGGTAAGCTTATCCAGTACTACCAAAATTTCATTATGCTTATTCCTCGACATAGGAAGACCTTGCACAAAATTCTTACTTATGATCTACCATTTCCTTTCTGGAACTTCATGTGGATACAAAATTCCTACAGGACGATGATGCTCTGCCTTCACCCTTTGAAATTCTAAGCAACTCGCTACAAATCTTGTCCCGTCCTTTTTCATTCCTTTTTAGAAATACAATGGTTTTGCATCAGCCAACAACTTAGTTACTCTGGTATGTCTATAATAAGGTGTGGTATGCATTCCTTTCCATGCTATATTCCTTAATTCCTCAAATTTGGGTACATAGATTCTTCCCTTAAACCTTAATAAACCGTGAGGTTCAAAGTAAAATCCTTCATACCTTGGGTCTTGTGGATTATCAAAAAGTGCTTACTTGACTTGCTCATAATACTCATCACCTTTAGATTTCTGCAACACTTGACTCTTCAAATTAGTTTGAATTGATATCATTAAGGAGATATGTCTCCTACGACTTAGGGCATCTACAACTTAGTTTTCCTTGCCCTTGATGTAATTGATATTAAAATCACAATCAAATATCAATTCTAGCCATCTCCTTTGTCATGCATTCATATTCGGTTGGGTAAACAAATAATTTAGACCATGGTGATCGATCTTCAGTTCAAAAGGTTTTCCCAACAGATAGTGTCTCCACATTTGTAGTGCATGAACAACTATTGCTAATTCCAAATCATGTGAAGCATAATTTTGCTCATATGGCTTCAACTCCCTGACTCATAGGCTATGACTCACCCATCTTGCATCAAAATTCCACCCAAACCTTCTCCTAAAGCATTTGTGATGACTATAAAATTACCATATGGATCTAGTACTTTCAGTATTGGAGTTGTGGTTAACTTCTCCTTAAGTTGGTCGAATGTTGCTTGACATTTCTCCAACCATTCAAAATTCCTCCCTTTCCTCTACAAATATGTGATGGGAAAAGCTATTTGGGAAAATGTTTGCTACAAACTTCTGTTAATATCCTGCCATACCCATAAAGCTTCTAACTTCTGGCACATTCTTTGGTACTAGCCATTCCAATATGGCCTTAATCTTTGTTGGATCAATTGCAATCCCATCAGCTGAAATCACATGCCCTAGACAGTGCACCTCTTTCTAAAAGAAGGTACATTTTGAGAGTTTTCCATAAAGCTTATGCTCTCGTAAATGTTGGAGAACAATTCCTAGATGATGAAGATGTTCTTCTTCATTCTTGGAATAGATAAGAATATCATCCAAGAAGACCAACATGAACTTGTCTAGGTAGTCTCTAAATACAATATTCATCAAGTTCATGAATGTTACAGGTGCATTCATTAGTCCAAAAGGTAGGAATGTGAACTCGTAATGACCATACCTATTCCTGAAGGCTATTTTGAATGTCTTCATCCTTTATCATCAATTGATGATATCATAATCGTAGATCAATCTTTGAAAACATTGTTGCTCCTCACATCTAATCAAAAATATTGTCGATATGTGGTAATGAGTGCTTGTTCTTTAATGTTGCTTTGTTAAGCAAATGATAATCTATGCACAAATGCAGTATACCATCCTTCTTAACGAAGATCATTAGTGCTCCCCAAGGTGAAACATTGGGTCTAATCAATCCTTTGGACAACAACTCCTCCAACTGAGCTTTCAATTCTATTAATTCCATCATGGTCATCCTATATGGAACTTTTTATGTATGTTTTGATCCTAGAATAATATCAATGGAGAAATCAAATACTCTTTTGGGAGGTAACTTAGGTAGTTCATTTGGGAATACATCCACAAAGCTCCTCAAAATTGGATATTTCTCCATATCCAACTTCCTTGATTCCACTACCTCACCATCATTAGCTTCTTTGAGATCTTGTGGTCCATAGTATACTACATCATCCTAAGAGATGAACTCATTGCACTCTTCTATTTTTTCCATTTTTACAATAAAAATTTGGCATCCCTTCTTCTTAGCTCTATGCATTTGTACGACAGAGATTTTTCATAACTTAACTTCTCTAGGTGTTCCTTGCAATAATACCTAGTTCCCAAGGTCATCTAAACATTCTACAGTTTTAGCATGGCAATCTACCTT
The DNA here is from genome assembly GCA_007258455.2 of Sequoia sempervirens. Lineage (NCBI taxonomy): Eukaryota > Viridiplantae > Streptophyta > Pinopsida > Cupressales > Cupressaceae > Sequoia > Sequoia sempervirens. Next base: position 114,582 of record VDFB02320328.1, on the reverse strand, counting down.
CGCTCTATGCTTCCACAATCAATTCATTCCTAAAATGATATCATATGGACCTAGGGGGCTACATACAGATTTACTTCCATAGAGAAAATCAAAAGTCCAACCCTTGCTTCAAATACACACTGCTCTACCTTAGCTCTTGTCTGGTTTGCATACTCAAAAATCCAAGACATCCATATAGCCAACTTTTCTAGAAATTTTACTACCTATAGAAGGAGAAACAAAAAAGTTGTTGCACTGATATCAACTAAAATTGAAATGGGTGTGCCAAACAAATTATTTGGGATTTTTACGGGAGTAATTTGATACTCCGCCTATCGATTGTCTAGCGCTGTGTCAATTTTCTACTAGAACGCTGCTTGTTGAGGAGGTAGAGGGTTTCCATGTGGCTATGTCCCTAATGTCTTGTTGGGACATTAACTTGCATAATGATCTCCTCCACACGTGAATCATCCTCGAACCATCCCATGCCTTGATGTTGGCTTCCCAGATCTGTCTTCATTCCTGTTGGGGTTTTTGTTGTTATTTCCCCTACGGTCCCTTCTAGATTCATTTTGATTGATGTGGAACCCCTTCTCTCCTCTCCTTCAATAGTCATGCATATCACTTGACTTCTTATAATTTTGATTGGCTTGAGGCCAATTAATTTTTTTTGCTTCCTCTCACAATAGGCAGAGATAGATTTAAGCTTCTACTCTTGCTTGATTGATTTTTCGTACACCAAGTCCATAGTAGAAAGATCATGTATGTCTACCTCTCCTCCAATTTGGGAGTTAAGACCCAAAATGAACTTTCTTATTCAAAAACACTCATCCTTCAGATGCTAAGGTATGCATTTTAGAAGATGAGAGAATCTCTCCCAATATTCATTTTCCAAGGAATCTTCTTTCTTTAGATTTTGAAAGTTCGTGAGATTTTGATCAAATTAAAGATGTGGTATCCACCACTTTCAGAAAATTTCCACAAATCCATCCCAAGTGAGACTTAAGTAACTTAATCCAAGCTCCATTTTCTTATTCATCCACCAAGTGGATGCTTCATCGGCTAGCTGAAAGGCTCCCCAAATGACCTTGGTTATTTATGAGTAATTTCTAATCTTGAAATAATTCTCCATCTCTACAAGCTATGCTTCAATTGCATCACCACTTTTGGTTCCCTCAAACTTAGGAGGGGTGGCCTTCCTCATACCTTGGGATAATTTATTAGTAAGTCATTTCCTCTTGCTTCCCTCAGACCTAGTTTGGGATTTCTCATTATCATGGTTGCTTGAATTTGAATGACCATTGGATTTCTCTCCCTCCTCTTCATTCAAAACTTCTTGTTCTAGTCTTACTGTACCTCTCACCTTTTTCTGGAGGTGGCTAGTTCTATCCCTAGTTTCATTCATCATAGCCAAAATTTAGTCCAATTTGGCCCCGAAGTTTTTTGCGGGTTGACCCTCCTCTTAGATTTCCCTGAGGTTAGTTCTTGTTCTAACCATTTTCTAAAGAACTTTAGCACATTTTTTTCCAAATCATAATTTTTATTAAGATCAAAGGATTTCAATTATCCTTGAATTAAATAGAGTGGCTATTCAAATAGTCTAGGGGAGAATATCCCTCATATTCACTTTCTCATACATAGCTAAGTGGAGCATATCCCTCATATTGTTGTTCATATATATTGTTAAAGGGTACATAACCTTCAGAATTACTCTCAAATACATAATTTCAGGGGACATATCCCTCCAATTCCCCACTAGAGGAAATTACAATAACTTCTAAAAAAGGATGAACATGAGGGTCCCTAAAAATCATGGATGGACTAACACTCCACTCTGAGGGAATATCCCTAGAAGTGGTATGGATTCAGACCTAGTTGGAGAAACAGGAGGTGCAAAATTAGTTGCCTCATGCATCTTCTTTCTTTCTTGACTGACATGGGATAAGGCATGGCTAATGGTCTTTGTGTCACTAAGACATATTGCATTATCATAATTGGTCCCCTCAATGGTTATAACAATAGCTTCCCTTTCCTTCTTGGCCTTAAGGTAATGCTCATTTCTTATTACCGACTTCCTTGCAGTCATCTTGAGACACACCATCTTGGCACAAGAAGTCCAAACATTAGATTTACATAATGTTGGATGAAAGCATAGAGAGCTCATAGGTTCCAGAGATGAACGTAGTAACTTTGATACCACATGTAACATGCTCAATGTTTTACCCAATGTTTTAACCTAAGTTTAACCCATATGTGAATTCTCTAATACATAGCAATAAAAAATTTCCATAATTTCAACTTTAATAATAAAGATGCACATTTTAAATAAACCCATTCCAAAATCCCATTGGGTGTTGCCACAATAATGGGTTACACTTTCTATGACATCTCATATTTTTAGAAAATATAATGATTTAAGCCTTGAAAGGTTCCATTTAAATGATTTTAATTGAAGAGGGTTTGATCAAACCCCATTAGATCAAACTCCCTTGGATAGAACCCCGCTAGTTTTAAACCATACCTATAATGGAGTCTCCTCTACACCTATCAAAATACTGATAAAAAAACAACTTTTAATTTACCTTTTGGGAGATCAAATTAATTCATTTAAAATTTATGTTTTGTAAGTATGTAGTTATTATTATAAGCTTCCCAAAAAGTATAATTTTAAATATATTTAATTTGATTATTATATTTATTTTTTATTTCTTGTGAATGTAGGTTTTCAATGAACATCAAGGTCTTTGTTTCACACATACAAAAAAATAGGAAAAAAGAGAAAATAAAATTCTAAAAAATACATATCCTCTAGGTATTGATGTCCTTATCCAAAAAAAAAAATTGAATTCCGATAAATACAAAAAAAATTAAGCTCTTAATAGTATACCTATGCCTAGATTGTAATTGCTTTGACTTCAAAACTTAATTAAAAAAATATTCAATAAAATATTATGAAACCAAATGCATCCTCTATATATTGTAGTTACAAATCTAAATTTGAAAAAATTAGAATTTTATCCTTAATAGAAAAAAAGTTATGTGGTTTATAGTACACATCACTCTTGAAAAATGTCGTTTACTAATAAAAACTAGTTATTGAAGGAGATGGAAATATAAATGCAATTTTATTCCAATTTTTTTTTTAAATATATATTTATAATTTGCAAATAAAATTTCACAAATCACTAGTTTGTATCATCTTCAAATTCCTCGCGTTTTAGCAGCTATAGGTGTCTGAAAGTGAAGATTTAGTTCAAAATGTTCATTTCAATGTCAAGTTTGGCCAAAAAGTGTAACCCACTATTGTGGGATCACCCTATTGAATTTCAATAATAAATGATACATATTCAAAGTAATCCTATTTCAAATTTCCATTGCATTCTCATAAAGTACATTACATTTTTCCAAGTAATGATTACATATTCATATACAATTTCATAAGATATAAGATCATGATTACATACATAGCTTTCATAGATCAATGGAATAAAGTAGAAATGGTCCAAGTGTTCTTATTGGCATACATCCTCAAATTTTTGCTACTTATTGCATGGGAGAGAGCATCACCCAAGTGCTTTTCCACCAACTACATACTTATTGTAGTCCCCCGCACATCTACCATACTAGTAAGATGGCCCTACCCTTCAACGAAGAGTTTGGCTTGGTATCCCCCAAAAATGACAATAGCCTACCTAAGCTTAGTTTTGTGTCCTACATAACTAGAGCTATCATATAGTGGATACTTTCCTACATGCATGACATTTCTAACCTAGATATGCAACCCTGGCCCACAGTGAACCGACAATGTAATCAGTGGTTACTTACACTAATTTGGCCAAATATTTGATCATTACATTCAAAATTGCTTTTAAAGAGTGGTGTCTCACCTCTATGAAGTGGACGTCATATGTTCACCCACCCTATTGCTCGATTTGGTAAATACTATGACCATACTAACTCATAGCAAGTCTATTCCACATCATAATTACATCCCAAAAGGATAATATAAATCAAGTGACCTAACTAGCCCACTAGGTTACTCCCAACCACGATATAACTTAATCCCCAAGGACTAACCTCATTAACCACAAAGGTTTTCCTAGAATTATAAGCTAACAATATCAATATAGCACTTCAACACCATATTGTTTCCCATTCTACATAACCATGTAAGAAAACATATAGTCTATAACAATCTAGGTATTATACTAATACTCTAGGGTTATCTTGCTTAAAAAATGCAATTACATAACTCCAACATAATGGATAAATATACAATTATCAACCATTAAGGTTTCCAAAATAAGAAATCACCAAAGATCATATAAATTCACCAAAGAATGCATCAAAATTCATGCAAGCAAGCTCAACAAACATATAATCATCTTTCTGCATACACTTGCAATCATAAGAAAATAAGGAATCAAATATAAAATAATAGATAAGTAAAACTAGCATGCCTAGATAATAGCTCCAAATACAAATTATGCCTCCCAAGCTTGGTGTCAGTACTTTGTATTCTCCTCTTCTCCTCTCAGCTTGCTCACCAATCTGTCCCTA
>VDFB02320328.1:0-109943 GCA_007258455.2 Sequoia sempervirens | reverse complement strand
TGGTTAGAGGGGGATTCTCTAAATGTTATCAATAACCTAAATAATTCCACACCCACTTCATGGACAATTGAATCTCTCATTTTAGATGCGGTGGAAATATTAAAATCCTTTGATGAATGTTGAATTTCACATACTTTTAGAGAGGGTAATGGTTTAGCTAATGTTTTTGCTAACATTGGGGTTAGTGAACATATAATATGGGAAGGGGATGATCCCCTTCCTATCGATGCCCTTGTTTGTCTTAATAATGATTTACAAAAATGCTAAGGAGGCGGTTTGCTTCATCATGACCTTTTTCCACATGAGCCTGTTCATGTGGAAGGTTACTTTTTGGTGTGACTCCGATTTGGACTTGGACTTGTTTTCTGATGATTTGAAAATCATCCATAAGGGGTGACCTTCAAGAATTATTATTACATTCTGCCACCTTACCGTTTCCACATGGATTGTGGTTTGTTCTATAGCTTTTTTCTCGAGTCTTCTCATTTCTTGTAAATTTCTCAAGCTTCTGGGGTTTGTAGTGTCTGTGATCATGGGTAGAGAATGGAACAGAGCCGAGCCTTTCTCTTGTGACACTTTTAAATCCAATGGTCAAGTTTGGGAAAGTTTGCAACTAGGAGGGATTATGCCTTATATTGAGAGACTTCATGGGCATGAACTAAAGGTGATGGAGATTTTTGTTAAGGGCTGGAAAAACAAGGTATTAAAGCTGGGTGGGATTGAATTTGACATAACTGAAGACCTTATTGTTGGTCTCACGAGCCTTTCTACTAAGGGTAGGAAATTTTATAGAGACAAGAAGGAGTTGAATGTTGCATTGGAGATTTTCTTTAAGGAAGATGAAAGGAAGAAATTGGAGAAAGTTAAATGCGGAGGCTACTATCGAAGCTCAACTAAGGCTATTTCGAGAGACATCGCCGAAGAACTCATGAGGTACATAACACTTGATGGATGTTTATTTGTCCTATCTGGTTATCATTTTGTTCTTCTCATCCATTTTAGGCACATGAAGAAGGTCTCTCTTTTCCTTTCTATTTGTTGGAATCTTTGGAATATGGTATTAAGGATTGTAGGTGCAATCCTAAAAACCCTGTTCTTCATGTTGGCCTTATCCTCCTTATTTCGGATTATGCTAAGTCCTATGTTATTCCTAATCACCCTAAGAAGGTTCCTAAGGGTATGTAGAAGAAGTTGGATTTAGAGTATGAGATCAAGTCCTATGCTGATGAAGATTATGAACCTGACACGGAAGCCTCAATGGAAATGTACTCAAAGCCTCCTGATCCTTTAAAGGGTGGTAAGAAAGGAAAAACAACCCCTATCTCTATGAAGTATGATATTGGTAGTAAAGAGGAGGCTGGTGATAATTCCCTTGGATGCAATATTGGGTAGGGTGAGTCCTCTGCCCTGAAGAAAGGGAAAAAAGTTATTGTTGGGGAGACGATTGGGAAGCCCCCTATGTCTAGGTCTAAGAGAAATTTGGGCTTGAAGGGTGGGAGTATCCAAAAGATGGCTAAGTGAATTGATAGTCTTGTCCATGAGGAGTCTATTGGTACTGAGTCACCTCTAAATGTTGCTTGTGGGCACGATAATATGGGTATGCAAGAACAAGGTTTGAAGGCAAAGAATAAAGGGAGGAGTGTTGCTGAAGAAATTGAAAGCTCTCTTTGTAAAATAAAGACGCCAGTTGCTAGCCAAAAAGGGAAAAAGGTTATTGAAAGTGAAAATCTGAGCAGGGACTCCCAGGAGAATGGGGTGGATGCTATGGATATTTTCAACTTTAACCAGGAGGATCTTCCTAATGTGCTTGGCTTGGCAAAAGAGGGGTCCATCTCTCTGTTTAGGTTGTTTAAATAGGCTTTCCATGAATTAAATATTACTAATGTGAAGGTACGTGGAGTGGTTAGTAAAGTTGGGGAGTCTTAGGAGTCCTCCTTGCAGGCTCAAATCAACCAGCTTTTTGATGCTTTAAAAATTATCATTGATGAGATGTTAAAGTTGAAGCAATTTTTTGAAAAGAGGATTGTGGCTCTTGAAGATAAAATGGAACAAGTTAATCTAAAATTGGACAAGGTTGTGGATGTTATAAATTCTATTATGAGGAATGAAGCTAAGGATTTGACCATCCTCAACGAGAAGGAAAGGCAGTGGATGGAGGAAGCTTCGGGTGGTATGGACACTGCTGGGAATGATGTTGGTCTGCCAAGTGTTTTGATCAAAGAGGTAAGTGAAAAGGGTCCATGTACTTGGACCCATAATAAAACTAAGCTGAAAGCTAGGATACCTGCCAAAGAGATCACTGAGGTGATGGAAGTGCATCAAAATATAATTGACAGTGATATGGAGGCTGCTGATGTTTTAAAGAATATGTAGTTGTTGTTTCTGCTCCTCTTTTTTTGGTAGCTATTTTGCTTATGGTTTGTTGCTTGTTGGTTGTTTGTTGATCTTAGTGCTTATCTTTTGAAGCAACTCTCTTTTTTGTAAAGGGTTTTAGGGCCCCTTCAAAACCTATTTTACCTCTAATCAAAAATATTTCACAACATCCAAGAATATTCAACTTCATTAGAATATCCAACACCACTGACACAACCACCTGAAACTAAAGAACACATTCATTTTGTGCAACCAAACATACTGCCACAAAACATAACTTATGAAGTCATGCTTGTAGAGTAGTCAAACACACAAAACTCCAAGGGAAGGTAGATACAAATCATGTTAGTGTTATCAACAAAGTATGCACCCAAAACTAAGCTATTAACTCAGCTACCTGTTAATACATGGGAACACTCCTAGGCCTGTGGATCACCTAAAACTTGGAGTGAACCTCCAAAGAAGGTTGGTTCCTCTTGCTTGATCACCTAGAACTTGATCAATCTTACTTATTTTGAAGGAAAAGGGTAAGAAGGAGACTGAAAATAACTTAAAATGCCTGAAAATGATTAAGTACAATTAACTAGGTGATGCACCAAATTATTTTCTTAGACCTATAACTTGTTGTTTTGGACTTACAATGACTTAAAAAGAAGTACTATTGCACAACCTATGTCTTTTAACATGTCACCCATCAATATTTCATAAAAAGGGCACCAATTGATGATGTTCTGGAAGGAAAATGAGAAATTTCACAACTAAAATAGCCCAATAAGTTTTGCCACAGTTTACAACCTATTTGAATATGCTTGAATTTGTTTACAAGTGTTTGTTTGATCATATTTTGAGATAAAAAAAAAAGTAAAATGAACCAATAAAACATATATAACCAGCCACATAAAAGGAAAAAATTGAACTAAAATTGATACCAAAGAAGCATTACACAAGTGTTGATCCAAAATACACAGTCTTCATTTCTTGAAAATTGAAATTACATGAAAGAAATTCAATCATATGCTTGACTGGTTTTGAGTTACAATACAGTGAATTTTGTTGAGAAGAACTCATAAAGTTACAACCTACAATAAAATAGAATGCAAGAACTAACTGGAAAAAGGCCTGAAAGATAAGCCTTATAGTTGTGCAACAACTTGCTAGAAGATAAGAACATGCATTAAGGAGAAAAGGATAAATCTTTACTTCATCTTGTTGAGTCAATCTCCTTTGGTCATCTAAAACAAATATGCCTATTTTGTAGCCCCTAAACAAGCTCCAAAAAGGTGTTAGAGTGCTAAAGAATATTTCCTTTGACCTCTTATATCATTAAAACTCTTAAATATGCTCCTCTATGCTCTCAACTACCCATAAACTGGGTCAAACAACTCCTTAGATATTTGCAACTGCCCCTATATTCTCTCAACTTTTTTCCAAGTCACCCCAATTTCCTTTAATGCTTGCAACTACTGATTTCAAAAGCTCCAACTGTTATCCCTTATTTGCTCATAGAAGCCCAAACTGGTCAACCTCTTCATAAATGCTTTTAAGATATTTATCCACATGTGCTAAAACTATTTAACACCTTTATAGGATACGTACAAAGTTACTAATAGTAACTAAGTATCATACTTATCCTTCACTTAGATCTCACTTAGTTCAAGAGCATGGAACCAATCGAATGAACAAGTTTCGGAGCATGGCACCAAGATGCAACATAATTTTTTTTGATAACCATCATTAGTTCAGTGTGAAGATTGAGCTATCTTATGAAGATTGCCACTATTGACTGTTAAGATCACGAAGGCTTTGATGTATGCTCATCACCAACTTGAAGGCTTACCTTGAAAGAAACTATCATCTTTTACTGGGAACTGCCCTCTTTTGCACTGTCATGACTATATCGGTACTTTTGATCACTATTGTCTTTGTAATTTTCCATCATTTGTCATCCACATTTTATTTCTACCTTTATCATGCTTTAATTCTATCCATTTGCATTTGAAGATGACCCTGCCCTTAACTAGCATGGTTATGACTATCCTTCAACCTTGAAATCATCCTTTATATTGTTGAAGATGGTTGTCCCATATCAAAAACAAAGGACTATCCCTTTTGTGACATTTGGTGATCTATGTATGATTAGTTGTTCTATATTCATTTTGCACATTCATAGCATCATCCTTCAATTTGCATACATTGTTTATTCCACTGCCCTAGGTCTTGTCATAAAACCATAAAAGTCCAAGTCATGTATGACTGACATACATCTTATAATCAAAGAAAAATCACTTAAGACTTACAATCCTAAATAACTATGATCCCCTACATTGTGATCCTAAACATTTAATAGGTTTATTCACAGGACCTCTCCTTTGATAGCTTCTACCTTCTGAAATAAGAGCATACATGACAATGGCCACTGTCTTTTGTACTTTCCTTGAAATGCTTCATCAAATATACCTTTGTAAATATCTCTGAGTTTGCATCAATGGAGGAAAATCTTTGAAATCCTATTTTCCAAGAAAAAAACCCCTACTATGTGACTTCATGATGTATCTCTGGTGCTCTGCCTTTTATGATGGAATTCACTGCTATAGGAATTGTCCTCCATTATTACTGTTTAATAGCACTATCAACTACTCACTTAAGACTGACAACTTTGAGACTGTCTCCTTATCTCTGACAATGTTTTTTCTTTTCCTCTTATGAGTCCACTATTTGGACCTCGCTTTGTGACCTCTCATGTGATTTACAACTTTATTCATCTTCACTGTCCCAAACTGGTGAATTTTTCTCTCAAACCACAAACTGGTTTTTGTAAAATTTAATGGGTTTTTTCATCTATCTATTTTCTATTTTTTTATCAAAAAAATCACAAAAACCTAGTTCATGGTTTTTGAGATATGATTGTCACTGTCATGACTATCCTTTGTGATTTCTTGCTCTCATTCCTTTTCCCAAAATCTCTTCACAACTTATACAAGAATTCTACCTCCCGCTTCCCAATGATAAATACTAGTATACCATCTGGTGACAACCTCTTGTGAATAACTAAAAACTTTTTGTAAGCTTGTCCCAAATAATCTACCAGTTTTGTCTTTGAAAATAGGATTGAACTTTACTATTTTGCTTGGCACTATTCACCTAAACATATAACAAATTTTTCTTTGAAGAATAGTATTTTATGAATGCTTAGGCTGTCATTTGATTGTCCATATATGGATTACCCCTCAGACTTCATTTCATTTGACCTTGCATGGAGGCTGTCATTTACCACTACATAGCAGCTAGACATGATCCTTGTATTGGATTTTATCCTCACTAAGCATGGTATTCATGACACTATCTATCATTATTTAACAAGTACTTGATAAATCAAGTAAACTCTTTTGAAAAGGCAACGCACATACTTCATGAGGTGTAGAATACATACCACGTAGCAGCTGGGTATTAACAACACTAGAAACGTGTGGATTAAATGTGAAAATATCCTGAAATTCCTCCTACGTGCCTCCATTTCCCATTGCAACATGCCCTAAAATCTCTCCTCGTGCCTCTATGGAAGACTTTCTCAATGCCAGCAAACAAAAACCCTAACCAATTTCTTGCAACATGGGTGGAATCTAAAATCTTCAAGAGAACAAAGTTAATATTTTCCCTCCCATTTATCACTTTAGTGCTGGAAGTGGAAGTAAACCTTTTGACTCTTTCCCCCTTTTACATTATATCACTTAAATGTAGCCCAAAACTTTATTATTTCCATCTTATATCTCATATTCACTTTTTTTTGGATACATTTAAAAAAAAAATTGAAACCTTTTTCTTTTCCATTTTTCCAAAACATCATTTGGTGATTTGACACAAAAAATGTCAACAGTTAGCACATTCCCAAATCCATAAGACAAGAAATCTCAACATGGAGAAATGAAAATCAATCTCATTTCGCCTAGACAACCTTCTTCATAGGTAACACACTGTCAAACACAACTTCTACTGTCGCACAATCCAAAACCAAAAAATATAGATATAGCACCTCTAAACACCTTTGATCATCACATCCAAACTGCACAAGCATATCTTCAACCATGAAGAAATGTGGAGCACAACATTGGACACACCTTTGTCACACTATACACTCTTTAATTTAAATTTTCTCAAAAGCACTTGGAAACCAAGTGAACCAACTACATCAACATCACCACAAACACCTTCTCAACATATCTACATCTACAACACCTGCTCAATACCACAAACACTTCTCAACGTCACCCCACTAGAGGTTGACATCAAACCACAATAGTAATGCCAACATAGTGCAACAATCTCCATCAATCTCCCTGACCATACTAGAGGTTGACATCAATGACAATACTAATGACAACACCAAAAAATATCCAACAAAAACTGATAGTATACTATGTGTATAGTAATTTCAACTAATTTCTCAACCTTTTCCTTTAGTTTGTTTATTTTCAAATCCTTATTTTTCAACTCCTCATTAATTTTTTCATCCAACTCTTTCTTATATTTATCCCATGCATTCTAGATATCCCTATCCATTTTCCAAAATAACATTTTAAGGTTGAGTCTATGTATATTGTAATCAAGGTTAAAATTATCAAGGTTAGGCAACAATGCATATAAATCAAACCCTAATAAGCAATGAAGTATAAATAAACATAAAGACATAAAGACATAAAACATAAAGCAATATCACCATAGAGTCTTCATGCCACCATTGAATCACCTCCATTGCCCTTCTCCATTTTGCTTGGTATGAATAATTTCCCTCGGATTTTTGAGTATGCAAATAGGCCTAATGACAAGGACAAAGCAAAATATTGAATATTATGATTGACTAGAGTGTACTTGATAGCATGTAGATAGACTAGATAGCAAGAGGTAACAAGGTAACTTGACAATAACAAAATAGATGTCTTTTATAGAATGTCAATTTTGTCATGAAGGGCTAAGATTCAAAGATTGATTTGACCTAATGATCAATTGCCAAGAATGAAAGTTGTAATATGGAATAGGGTTAGGTCAAAATTAGGGCAAAGATAGGACTTGGTTAAGGATGAATGGATGAGATTGAATTATGAGATAATTCAATCAAGGGTGTAGAATGAATGAGACAAGAGATTTGATTTGGCACGGAAAATGAGGTTGTTGGAGGACTTCAAGTAAATATAAAATTATTTATTTGAGAGGGAGATGAATAATTAAATAATAAAAATATTATTTAATTATAGAAGACATGTGACAAGTTTGACTTTTGGATTAAATAATGATTTAATTCAAAATTAGGAGATAAGGACAAGTTAGTAAGCAATTAAATAAATAAAATTTATTTAATTTAATGATAGAAAAGGATAATGAATAATTAAATAATTGAAATTATTATCTAATTATAATAGAATGTAACAATAATTAAATAAATGAAATTTATTTAATTAATCAGGAGAAAAGAAGTAGAGGAATTAATTAATTAATTAATTATCAATTATTTAATTAATAGATAAAAAATGACACTAGACAAAAGGGGACAAGGCAAGGAAAATGGAGTTCCTAGGCCTAGGAAAATTTTTAGTGTCTACATATATGAGTTGATATTGTTTTAAATTTATTAAAATAATTATTTTTACAAAATAATTTTGGGAAATAGTATTCGGAATACATATGGTAATTGTTGCATGTTGTTCTTTAGATGGTGCCTCTTCAATTGCATGTTACACTAACTAAAATTTTGTGCATTTTATATCTTCACTTGCTATCTAAGCCAATGTGTTCAACTCACTTCTTTGATTATCGTATTCCCAAAGCCTTTCTTCTAGTTCATTTTTTTCAAGGTCTCCCCTATTATTGTAGGTATTGTTTCTTCGTTGGACTCATGAGCTATAGGCTTAGAGGAATGGGTTGAATTTACATTTGGATAAAAGTCAAAGCTCCTAGAATTCTTCACTTATTATTTGACTAAAAATTTCTTCTCACTCATAACTTGTATCTCTCAATAAAGGAAACCTTGGAAGATGATTTAGAGATGTGTGATGTCAAGCCATTTCCTTAAGCTAATGTTAGTGCTTGTATTTGGGAGGGTTTGGCATTGAGGTAACATTTTGTTTCTTTTTAGCTGGTTTGGAGGAAGAAGAAGGGATGTCGACTATTATTGGAATTATTTTATGTGTGGAGTGTGATGTTGTAGGTGCAAAGGATTAGGTTGCAATCATAATATGTGGCTACATTTTTTTCCTCCACGTTTCACTCTTCTCCTTCATCTGAGTATGGATATAATCATAACATTATCCTTATCTAGTATTTCTCTTGTTACCATTTCCATTACCCCTCCCTTAAACTTATACCATGAGGGCCTTGCTCTATGTTTTCTCAGTAGCCAATGCCATTTATTACAATAAATTCTTCCCATGAAACTTTATGAATATGACCATTCAATATTTTCTTAATAAAAAAATAAATTAAATAGTAGTGTTATAGAGCATTAGGCCTCCCTTTTTAATATTACTTGGTCATTATTCTAAGAAAATTAAGTAAGAAATTTGGGACAATTACCAACTTATTATGTGCATAGGTGCTTTTTCCCAAAATGTAGGTAGCATTAGCCTCCTAGTTCCTTGTGAGGAGTGCTTGAACTCTTCTAGCAATGCAAATTTGTTTTTGGCTACAACTACATTAGGTCTTTTTGGGCATAGCTCTCTAGCTACAAGTAATCTTAAAACTTTTACAATAATTCCTTCGAAAAAATTTAGTCAACCATTTCACTAATACCACATCATTAGCCAAGGACTCTACAAATTCATGAGCTAGTGCTTCATTATATTTTTCCACTCTTTGAAAGCAATCTAACTAGCCTACTTAATGGAAGATAGGTAGGCATTCCTGATCCTTCTATATTATTGTGTGTTTTGTAGGTTCTCTATGAATGATATCTTCACCCATTGTGTCTTAGAGTACTAAAGCAAGAAGCTTGCAAAAAAATCCTTAAGCTCTTGGAGGCTCTATTCCCTTAGGTTGTTGGTAGCTCTTGTGATGAAGGTTTTTTTCAAAATGGTTAAAAATCTCCAACAAGGAAAATTCAAAAGAGACATAGTTTTAAAAATGGTGATAGTTGAGGCCATAATGATTAAGATTTCATGTGTGTGTGAGTACAATAAGACTAAGGTGATATATTTGGGAATTTATTAGTTCATTATTATAGTCCTTCACATTAATTGTTAATATGATGGTGAGTTAGGCTAGGCATGTCAACCATCCCTCATCGAAAAGTCACTTGTCCACAAGTGATATGGATTAATGAAAAGTAGTTACAAGTAAGGGTTGGTATGGATGAGGCACACAAGAGTAGGGATTAATTCAAATGATAATTAATAGTTTAAATAAACCACTAATTTGAATGTAAGTATAATTAAATGACACATAAAAGGTAACTATTAACAAAATATATAACATATTATCTTAGTACATAAAATTTATTAACAAATTGATTGATGTGACTAGAGAAAAGATGGATGTGTTGATGATGAAAGAAATGATGTTGAGGTAGAATTGGTGATATGATGGTGTATGATAGAGCTAAAGATGATGATGTTGCCACTAGAGGTTAACTACATTACCAACAACACATTTTATATATGGTGGAGATGAATGGAAACACAAAATGATCCAAAAAGTTGACCAAATGCAATAGGTGAATTGTATGTAAGTGTTAATGAAGGACTATATAAACCACAAGTTATGGAGTAGTGTATCTACTGAATATGTACTTGTAGGGGTTGTAGGTTAGCCTATAGTACTATTATAAGAATAACACCCATGAAAGCACATGTATAAGCTACAAAAAATGTTTAGTATGAGGATTTTTTGAACTATGTAGTGGCTATGGATTCACCTAAAATGGTGGTGCAAAAATAGAATACTAGTAGAAACCAACATAATTCTTATAGAGAGGATTTTGTGAATTATGGAGTAGTTATGAGCTCATTTGCAATAGTGGTGCAAAAATAGAACACCAAAAATAAATCATATAAATTATGTATAAATTATTAGGGCCCCCTACAATGACTAAAAAATATTGTCAAGTCATTTGCAATACATATGATGTTGACTAGAAAGTGGTTTATCTGCCAACAATCCCTGAGGATTTTCATTGTTGGCTTATTATTTTTTATTTTTATTTTATGATTTAAGATAAATAAACCCATACATGTGGTGGGGAAACTTTTGAGTTTGTGGACTCATCCACTACTTCTTTGGCTTTTCCATAATTTATAGCTAGTGATCGAGATAGTCCTTTATCAATGCTAAGTCATTTTTCCTTCATAACTTGTTAGGTGAAGGTTTCCTTTTCAATGAATTTCTTATAAAGCTTAAGGTGATGTTCATTGACCATTAGACATAATTTTTTTGGATCAATGAATGGTTTTCAACTTGACTAATCTAATAGGAAACATTTTTTCTAGAACTTTCATTTTATGATATTTATACTTATAACAATGACCAATTTCTTTAGTGAAATTCTTTAGTTTTGATAAACCTGCCATGTCACTATATTTTCTATTTTTGGATGAATTTTGTGTGATGGGAAACTTCCTTTCTTAATTCACATAATGCATTTAGTTTAGTGGTTTTATATTTTTTTTCTTTATTTCATGCCAAGTTCAAGAGAATTACTTGGGGTTTTATGCTTAAATTCAATGGGAAGGAATTTTTTTTACAATAGACCAGTTCATAGGGTGTGAACCTTGTTGTATTCTTCCACATATTTTTGTATTTACACACCATTTTGAGAATGAATTTTGTCCAATATTGATGGTGTAAAGCTACTATTTTAGTAATAATTCCTTATACCTCCTTATTTGTCACCTTAACTTGGAAATTGGACTATGGATGGTATGCAGTAGACTTCTTATATTGAATCTCATACTCATGAACAAGGGATTCTATCAAATTATATGTAAATTACAAGCCTTGGTTAGTATCCATTTCCCTTGGAACTCCATAGAAAGTGAAAAAAAATCTCATACAAGAACTTAGTTACTTTTTCATCCCCTACATATGTCAAATCTTTCACTCCTATCCACTTAGTTATATAGTCTATGCACACTAATATGTACTCTTTCTAGTTGGTTGGAGGATAAATGGGGGTTATTAAATCTATTACTCATTTGTAAAATGGTTCCAAAACTAGTTGTGGTTAGGTGCATTTCATCTAATCTTGTTGGCTTAGCGATTGGATGACAATTATCACACCATCTTGTATATAGAATTACATCTCTGTGCAATATTAGCTAATAATATCTAGTGGTCAAAACCTTAGAGGATATCTTCTTGGCTACAAAATTTCCACCCATAAGGTTCATCATGATAGTATTGGAGGATACCAAAGATTTCATTTTCTCAAATACACTGGTGCATGACATTATCAAGGTCAATGTAGAAGAGAAAGCCAGAGATCCATGAACAAGAAAGGCTCTTTTCCACTAAATTGTAATTTTCTCTTGGTGGAAAATATAGAGAAGATTTTCCTACAACCAAATAGTTAGCAATATTTTCATACCATAGTGTGTTAATGGCTAAAAATAAATGTTCATTAAGAAATAAACCATCAACAATAGGGTTGTATACATCAAAATCAATTCTGAAAAGAAAATATGACACCACATTAGCTTTATCAATTTTATCTATAATGACGATGTAAAACTCTTGTAACAATAAACAACACACTAGTCTACTACTAACTACAAGTTTGTTCATCAAATATTTTATTGTTTTATGATCAATATAAATAAAGATAAAATAAGAAATGATCTAGTGACAAAATTTGTTGATTGCATACACTACTACATGTAGTTATTTTTTAGTTATGGTGCACTTAAGTTTAGTTGCTTGTAGATTTTTATTGATAAAGTAAATTAAATATTCTAGTGGGCCATCTTTCTATATGAGGATAACAACTATAGCTGAATTAAATGCATTAGTATAAATATAAAAAGGAATTTTCCATTTTGTTTCATGCAACACAAAAATTATAGTAAGCAGATCTTTAAGATCTTGAAAGGCTTCTTAGCATGTAATTGTCTAAATAAAGTCAACATCTTTAGCAAGTAACACAAATAAAGGTGATTTTATTTTACTAAATTCCTCAATAAATCTATAGTAGTAGCTTGCATGTCTAAGGAAGCTCCTAACATCTTTCTATGTTTATGGAATTTTCAATTTTATAATGATATCAACTTTAGTAGGGTCCACTTGAATCCTACTTCTAAGATGTATTGTCCTAACACTATCCCTTTTTCCATCATCATGGAGAATTTTTTATTTCTTAAAGGAAATTTATGGTCTTGTAATCATTGTAACAATTTCTCCAAGTTGGCCAAAACTTCACCATACTAATTCCCATAGGCTATGAAGTAATCCATGTATATTTACAAATAGTCAAGGGTGAAATCAAAGAAATACTCAACATAACCCTCTAGAAAGTAACAAGGGAATTACACAACCTAAATGTAAGGACTATGTAAGCATATTTACCCCAAGAATAGGTGAATGTGGTTTTTTATTGGTCCTTGGGGCAATTATAATATGGTTATAACCACTAAAACCATCCAAAAAGGAAAAGCATCATTTTATTGCTAACTTACCCAAGACAGTCAATAAAGGGAAGGGAGAAATGATCCTTGTGCCAACATTAAGTTTCCTATAGTCAATATAGACATTCCACTTGCCTCTTTTTTTAGGCATTATCACTAGAGAGGAAATTCATTGGTTGTTTGATATGGGATACATGAAGCCTACTTCGAAGAGCTTTTGTAGTTATTCTTTGACAATATCTAAGACTATAGGGTTCATCCTACATTTTTGTTTCCTTATAGGTTTAAAATTCTCTTTAATATAGACATGATGGGTGTAGAGGTCTATATTAAGCCCTTTCATATCATGATAATCTCTTGCAAAGGTTATTTTATGGTATTATATCATAGATAGTTCATTCTATTATTGTGGGTCCAATTGTATCTTAATGTTAACTGGCTTGTTGGGAGATATCTCAACTTGTTTAGAGAATGTTATCATCAAATAAATTATTTTATATAATGTATAAAGAATGTAGCTATGAGGTAGTAATTTATGGAAAGTATAAATTTTTTATATAAATTTTTAAGCCTATACTACAAGAAAATTATTATGAAGTAGATAGGACACACATATCGAGTGGTTATCCACTTGTGGTCAATTTTGTAAGTGTTTTGTACAATATTAAAAATTATGGTATCCTCATCTTGAGTTTTTATTATAGGTATTATTTCTATACTCATCAATTTTTGGATTGAATATTTGATTATTTCCCTCAAGTTCCAACCATTAGGTTGTTCTTGATCCAAGGAGGTCTGACCTAGTGGATACAAAAATATTTTCTTAGTCACATTTCTAATTAGAAATGATAATATTCATTGACCTATAGATAATAAATATATTGAATATAGCTGACCGTGGTCTTCCTAAGATGAGTAGGTATTATCCTAGGTTGTCCTTTGGTTGTAAGACCATGAAATTGGTAGGGTACTCCAAGGAATCAAGTGAGATAGAAAAATCTTTGATTACTTCCTTTAGTTTGATAGTTGGCCAATATGCTAGTTGCAACACTATAGGAGTGGGGTGAATATTGATAAGTTGTAGTGATTATATGGTTTCCTTGGTCATAAAATTAATGGTTGCACCTAGGTCAATCAAAGTGTTTTGTATGAGAGTTTCATTGGTGTGGACATCTACAACTAGATTGCCTAGGTCAATATATCTAAGAATGATAATATTTCCAAGCACAATATCTACAATCTTTCCAAAGACTTGAAAAATTTGTGGGTCCTTCCCCTTCTACAATGGTTTTTGTTAGGAATATGATCATAGAGTAATATACAATAAAATGAATACAAAGATAAAATATAGAAATAACACAAAACATAGAGACACAAATATACGTGGTTCACCCACTATGGGCTACATCCATGGAGAAACAACTAGTCCATT
Organism: Sequoia sempervirens; assembly: GCA_007258455.2. Classification (NCBI taxonomy): domain Eukaryota; kingdom Viridiplantae; phylum Streptophyta; class Pinopsida; order Cupressales; family Cupressaceae; genus Sequoia; species Sequoia sempervirens. The sequence goes on along the minus strand of VDFB02320328.1, from coordinate 95,537 downwards.
TATTTTTTCTAGAAAAATGAAGGGATACAACCTACAACACATCCATTGTAACTTCCTTATAATGCGATATAATATAATACTCAGTTGTAATACAATTCCCTCCTTAAAGAGGGTTTCCTTTTAGGGAAATAAAAACCAACATATTCTCTACTGTCAGATCTATGACCTAATGATGAATGGTCCAAATATACAATGAATAAATACATATCAAATGTGTATTCTAGGGGAATTACCCCTAAACCCCCATCAAGGTGTGCATCCCTTGGACCCCCCACCAAGGGGATGGGCCCCTCAGATCTTGTAGGGAGTACCTTCCCTATACTTCCTCACACCGAAATGGGCTCCAAAACCAATAACATTAGGCTCCATAACCAAAAATATCCCACTTAGAGACTGATTAATGCAACTCCAGAAATATAATTAGGCTCCACCAATAATCTCCCACTTGGAGATTGATTACAACAACTCCACCATTATTGCTCCCACTGGACTAGGCTCCAAATTTGAAGTTGGAAAGTTTCCCATTTGCACCATCATCCTTGAAGGCCAAGTGAAATTGAGCAGGAAATCAGTTTCTCCCTAGTTACTACCTTTGTCAACATGTTTATAGGATTTTTTCCAGTGTGTGTCTTTTCCAACTTCAATTATCCATCTTCTAAAATTGATCGTATGATATGGTACACTTGAGCTATATATTTTTAGCCTTAGAATGAAGGGTTGAGTTCTTTGTAAGATGAATGACACTCTGAATATCACTATATAACACGATATCCTCTTTCTTCTTTCCCAATTCCTCCATAAAATATTGTAACCAAATCATCTCTTTACTAGCTTCTATAGCAACATCATATTTTGCTTCTATTGTTGAAAGTGCAACAACCTTTTGTAACCTTAAAATATAATTTATTGTTATTCGACCTACAGTAAAAAACATACCTTGTGGTGCTCTTCTATCTATCAATATCACTTGTTAGATTTGAATCAACATATCCTTACAATATAGAGTTGGAACCTCCAAAACATAATTCTTGAGTATTAGTACCTCTCAAATAATTGAGAATCCACTTTACTGCATTTTAATGCTCTTTTCTTGGATCACTCGTATACTTTCTCACAACTCCCACTACATGTGCAATATTTGGCCTTGTACACATCATGAAATACATCAATATGAAAATTACTGATGATTATGGAACCTTGGACATGTATTTTATATCCTTATGTGTCTTGGGACACATCTCCCCAGTCAATTTCAAATGACTAGTTAAAGGTATACTAACTAATTTTACAACCTACATTTGAAGTATTTTTAACACCTTCTCTATGTACTCACTTTGAGACAATTGACGAGTTATAAGAATGTCTAGGTTCCTTGTTGTAGTTCCATATTTTTATCTCATTTCTACTAAACTTCAAAAGACATTACTAGACCTTTTTCATATACTTTAAGTATTTCAAAGTATTTGAAGATGATATATATTATATTAATGAATGTGTGTGTGAAATTTGAATGTCTATGAGTTCAGTAGAATTTCATGATTGATCATAGTTAGTAACAATAAAGAAATGCCTTAAGAAATAAGACTAACCCCTACAGTGAAGACCCTATCAACCCACAACAAAAGGATTCTCAACCTGCAACAGAAGGATGACATTTCAACACAACTAGAGGAATTAATAGGATACAACATGTGCACATTTCTAGAATGAGATGCAGGTGATGATCTAAGGACATGAACATGGATGGCAATGTTTCACTCCATTTTTTCAATAAATTGTGGAGGAAGAAAAAGTCTATTGCAACAAGTAATAACAGTTATAATAAGGTTTGTCCTATTGGGCACGTCCCCAAGTTATAACAATTATCTTAAATGATGTAGAGTCCTTCTTAAACTTCTAAACTCTTTCTCTCACTAGTAGTTATTTTTGTTATGTTAAAAGACTTCGTCCTCTTCCTATTTTCATGGAAGAGTCAACATTTGTTTTTAAGTTCGTTTACAAATTTTGAATAAATAGATTCTCACAGACCCTATATAGGAGGGTACTTTTTCAAGAAACCAAAAACAATTAGATATTTGCATGCATTAGATTGAATTGGAGATTTTGTTACATTTTGTTCATAATTTTGCATATGATTGGAATATAATAGAGAAGATATTTCAGCTACATGTTTTTCTTGAGTTAAGTAATTGAAGAAGATACTATGGATGTAGTAGCTCAAGCAAGAGCACTTGAGGTAGTGCAAATCCATGTTAGTTTAGATGATTAATTAGATTATACATTGTAAGTTATAATTTATAATTTCTAGTTTATACTACAATGAATGTTGTATTGTAATTTCTAAACTGTAAGTCTCTAATTTATATTTTGTTTAATAATCCCAAATTATTAGTTGAATTAGGACATGTTCCAACATAAACAATCATCAGTTACAGTTATGAATGATAGGTACTTGTAGAAGTTGACGGTAACTAGCAATTGCTTGCTCCTATTTTCTTTATATAGAAGTTATTTTTAGTTAAAAGCTTTTGATGAATTTATTCTTGTTTAATCAACTATACTCTGTTGATATAGGAAATCTAGGATTAGTGAATGCATATATAGTGCTAGCATAATCTTAAGTCTATGACTCTCTAGTTGACAATTGAATGAATCCCTATTTTGAATAATTAACTACTTCACTTGGGGATATTTAGGTCCGTTAAGCTGTGTGTATGATTATCTACATTAGTTAATTAGGCATTAGGGGAAGCTCTACATTTTTTGCGTCATTGTTGGGGATGGTGCTAAGTTTAGAATTCCTATTTAAATTTTAAATTTACCTTCAACGCTTTCATAGATTAGTAAGTTTTTGTTTCCAACATTAGGACCAATAGACACTCACAAATAATTCAAGAACTATTCACTAACAGTGTGCAAGGACAACCATTTAAAGATCAAAGAACTATTGTATGCGGAGGAAAAGAGACACTTTGAGAAGATTTATCCCCTCAATCCATGAATAATTTAAATATATTGGTACAAATGAGGAACTTATTGAGAGAATCAATGAAATAGAACAACCCCTCACTCCAGTAGCTACTCCATGCCTAGGGGAGACTTTCATAAGGCATCTTAACACTATGGTGGAGGAAGTAGTAGAAAATATAGCAAAACATGTGACATTTGAGTTTCCAATAACAAACCAAGAAAGGGTCACTGATCTCAATAATATACCCCCCTCAGCCTTGCCAATTTTCTATAGATTGGTTATTGAAGACCCAAACACATTATTGTTTGAATTTGGAATTCTATGTAGAAGCTATGATTATACTGTGCAAATACTCACAAACTAAAACTCTTTCTAGCCACATTGAAAGATACTACAATGTGTTGGTTTATGGGGTTAGAAAGAAATGTAGTACCTAAATGGGAGACAATGAAAGCCAAACTCTTGTAGAAGTATCAAGATTATTGTTGAGGGATAGATAGTAAGAGAGATGACATCTTCAGGATGTCACAAAGGGAAGATGAACCACTTGATGATTGTGTGGAAAGGTTTTAATTTTGTTCGAGGAAATCACACTAGAATAGGCTCTCTCTTGAGTCATTAAAGCTAGTATTTTTGCAAGGAGTACATGAGGACTACATGGATTCTTTAAACCTCATAAGGGTATGGGATATTTCTCAAATTCCTTTTGAGGAAATTTTCCAGGTATGTAGAAACTATTCAAGGTCATCCATGAAGAAGAACAAGGTTGATAGAACCTTCTCTTCTAATAAAACATCCACCAGAGCCTCTAGGGTGGAACTTAATAACTTTCTATCCAACATGAAGGAGGACATAATTAGCCACCTATCTACCTAATTGTATACCTTGCACATAAAAAATAAACAAGAAGAAGAAGTAGCTCTTACTACGAATATTGTCCATATTAGCGTCAAAAGAGGGTAAACTGCAAATACAAGAAGATTTCTAGCATTACAAAGGAGAAGTAAGGGAGACTAGAAGTTTGAATCCTAGAGGATGAGGAAGACCAAGTATTTTACATTTCCCAATGAAAACCATGTGAAAAAAGGAAAGGTATGCCTCAAGATCCCTTATCTTATAATGTTTCCTTTCTTGGGGGTAATACAAAATTCTATAATTGGAATAATTATCCTTGGAGTAATATGCAAAATCAATCCTAGCCAATGACCCAATAACCTAATTGGGCTATAAAGCAAGAGGTATAGCCACCAAAACCTTAACAAGCCCTAAATTACAATTCCTAGTGGCCACCCCAACAGAACTAATGGCCACCACAGTGGTGTGGGAACCAACAATGGTAAAACTAAAATGTTAGTTAAACAATATTTACAACCACAACAACCCACCATAATGCCAAAACCAACAATTGCAACCCCAATGCAACATAAAGAATCTCAATTGTCAGCTCAACTTGCACTAAACCCTAAAAAAAAGCCTTTTTTGTAGGCTTATATTAATAAGACAATTCAATACCCAACCTATAAGGTTGAGGTAAGTGATGTCCATCTTCATTCAGGAAGGATGCTTGTTGGTCCATCATCTACTCACATTATAGAGCTTATTGATGAGGAGACAGTGGTGGAGAATATTGATAATCAAACAAAGTAACCTGAACACTTGGTAAGACATAACAAAATATCACATTCGGAAACACCATTTCCAAAAATATTAACACAAAAATCCCATCCTAAACCTAAATCTAATCTATTGGGCTAGCTTAAGAATGTTTGTATAAAGATACCTCTGATTCAAGCAATTAAATAAGTACCTATATACACAAAAACTATGATAGAGTTGAGCCTTAAAAAGTCAGGCAAAAAAAGGAAAGACCTCTAAACTGTTTACATCTTAGAAAAACTAGCTGACATCATGTTAGGCAATATAGGTGTCCCAAAATATGCAGACCCTGGGAGCCCAATTTTCAATGTGAAAATTAATGGCACCCTTTGAACTAGGAGCAACCATCAATGTAACAACTAGAGAACCATGCAACAACTTTAGTTGATGGATATCTGGCCCACACCTACTATCCTACAATTAGTAGATAGGTCAATTGTCAAGCTACAAGGTATTATTGAGGATTTGGCTATCACCCTAGATTCATGGGAATATCTAGTAAACTTTATGGTTTTACAACCTAAAGCAAACCTTGCAGGATACCCCTTAACCTTAGGAAGATCATGGCTAGCCACTGCAAATGCATTCATTCAGCTTAACACTGTAACTGTTAACTCCTAAACCTAAACTCTTTGATTCACTAACACTACTGACTCTTACTTATAAATACTTGACCTCTCCAAAGAAAAACTCGAGGAAACATCACATAGCATAATTCATAATACAAGATATGATTCATGTGCATGTAATTGAGAATCTACTTGAAATGAATGCAACAATGTAATCTTCTAATCTAATAACAGAAATTAAGGTGGGTGAGAAGTACCTTGAGTGTCCCTTGTTTGAGTTCTTGTACCCACATGAGAAATCAAATATGTGCTACTTGAATCAACTAATCATAATAATAAACTGGAATATCTTTATTGCATATAACTAAACTTTCACAACATGACAAGAATCTTCACAAATCTCTCATTCATGAGTGCATATCCATTACAACTAAATAATAGAAAACTAATAATGAAGTATTGTCCATGAAACAAAATTGGAACTATTAAAACATATATCCTCTAATTATATTTTCTCCTCAACCACCAATCTAAATATATAGGCTTGGGAGTAGTTTTATTTGCATAAGGACTAAAAACAGAAAACTAAATGCAGATGTCCACTCTCCTTCAAAATAGGGAGAGGACTAGTCTTGGCAACTGAAACAAAAATTGAAAAGGATAGAAGAAGACTAATAGAAATGAAACTCTACCCTAGTGGTTTGATAGAGATGTGCTCTATGAAACTATCACATTGGCTTCCTTTTCAATATAGACTTCTTCCTTCTATCATCTTATTAGATGATCTGGTGACTCACGATTGATCACTTCAATGATCACTTCCATAATTTCTTGTAACTATCACATTCTCAACATTCTGGACTCTCCCCTGCAATCTACCTAGAATCCTTTGGGTGCAAGTTGAGCCCTTCAGTTGTTTTGGGTTACAATTCTTATGGCTACAAGAGATTAGTTTCATCTAAAGTACACACACCATTAACAACCATGAATTAAGCATAGAATCATATTGAATTTCATACACATTCACAAATTTATCCATGTAAACATATTATATCATAATTTTATTTCCATGTATCAAAGTTTGGTTTAGGTTGCATAAATAAATAGCTTGAAATGTTAAAAGATATAAACTAAATGGAAGAAAAATAGCTATTAACTAGGCCTACCATTCCCCCCAGCTAGAGTATTTGCTTGTCCCCAAGCAACTTTTAAGGATGAAGGTTATATTGTATATTTATTTCCTTGAAATTTGCTACAACATCAACTCCCTTTTCTTGCCTCAGATAGTAGCCTTGGTAGTATGAAAGCTTTTCCAATTTGATAGTCTTTGTCTCTTCCTCTTCCACATGCTTCTTCCTTGTCCAATGTGGCACTGGATAAAGGAGAATGGGTGGATGAAAGGTAAGTGGAAACCATTTAATTCCATTATCCCTGGTGATATCTATGTATTTGTGAGACCTTCTGATAATAGCTACAAAATTATACACGGAGTGTAGTTCCTTTTTCTTTAGTTCAAGGGTTAACTCTTCCCATCTTAAATTCTATACAAACTTAAAGGATTGATGGATAGGTCTTTTAGCTAGTTGCTTCATTCTAATATAATCATTTTCTCTGATGCTCATTATCTTTCTTCCTACACCTTTATAATCTAGGAGATTTTACCATTATTCTATAACTACATTGGGATCCTTTGATTCTTTTTGGAGCTACAAAGCAATGGATTTTTCCTTCTCATTGTATTCTTGTAAGATCTCACCCCTTTATTGTTCATTCCTGATATAAGAGGCTAATGCTCTAATTTTTAGGTCTCCCACAAACATCAATGGATTTCATTATGTTTCATTTGAGAGAACAAAGTCATGCAAGTAAAACTCACACAACTAGTCTTGCATGTTTGGTGTATAATCAAAGAAAGTTTGTAAAAACACAAATTTCTTATTCATGGAGATTGGTAAATCACTAATTAATTAACTAAATTGAAAACACAAATACTTTTCCTATAAAAATAATGAATAGGCCCTAGCAGGTGGTCTACATTTGAGCAATTGAACAACTTAATCTACTATTTCTCCAATTCTTACTGTCTTTCTTTTCCCTTCTCTCTCTTATTGTTCAAGTGCCCTGGTTTTGTTAGTTATCATTTCAACCTTTTCTTTTTCCCAATCTTTCTTTTCCTAAGAGAACTCTTGGGTTCTCTTCCAAAATTCCATACCCAAGACACTATGGTAGGACCAGTGTGGGTTCCATAATGAGGAATTAATTTTGGAGACACAAGATCTTTATTTCCTACCTCAACCATAGCAAGTTGTGCAAGGATCTCCAATTTGGATCCATGCTCAAATTTATACAACTTTTCCTCTAATTCTTTGATCTTTGCATCCCTTTCATTGTTCCTGTGTTGGTGTGACCTTACCAATTCTTCCAATTGTTTTATTCTCTCTAGGGCTTCCTATAATTCTTTACCAATATTTTGTTCTTCTATAAATAGTTCTGCATCCTTTTCCAAGAAGTGATCATTATCCCCCATTGTGTTGGTATATTTACAACCCTCTGAATTAGGGCTCTTTAGGGATCTTCTTCTCATTTTCCTTGCTAAAAATGCATCCTTTGAATCTAATTTAGAGGTACTTATAAAGTACCATGTTTGTGTAGCTAGTGTATTCTAGGGGAATTCCCCTTTAATTCTAAGTCTGCCTCAACCATCATGACATTCTCCTCTTCCTGCTTTTTAACTATCCTGCCCCCTTTCTCTTCAAGCAATGTGATTGCCTTTTAGGCTATGTGGGTCTTTTTTCCCTCTTCCAAGTGTAGAAGAAAATCCACCTTACCTTTTCTTGGCTCTTTGTGTTTTTTCATAAACAAGGGTTTCTTCCTTATCCTCTATTGCAAGTTGCTCAACAAAGGATGTAAGATGAGTATCTTGCAATCCCTACACCTTTGGATCCCTCGTGTTGTGGGTAGGTGATGTAGTAGGGGATTCAGAGGGGTACTTCTCTTTCTAATACAACAAGTTCCTCTACTATTTCTAGGACAATAGGTTCTTCAAGGATACTGTTAATATTGTTACAATTAAGGAAACTTTCCTAGGAAACATATGGAAATTGATTCCTCAAACTCCTTTTTATCAATAATGTGACCAAGCAAAAATGAGATAGTGTTGAATTATTCCTTTTCCTTTTATACTTAGATGCCATTCTTTTCAACAAATTATATAAGAAATTTGGGACATTCACATGCCTATCATGGCAAAGATAACTCAACAATTTAAAATGAACTCTATACAATAAGGATTGTCTACCATCATAGGTTAAATAAGTAACTATGTAACAAGCAACTGAAGCCCAAACCTAGGGTAAAGATAATCTTTTAGTACCTTGAGAAGATGAGTTCAAGTTTTCTCTTGGCTGTCTAAATTCATTTATAGCAGTAATAGTCTCTACTTGTTACCTATTTTAGCTACCAACTCAAACAAGTAGAGCTATTTATGTTTTTCAAAGTGAAACAAAAGGTACATTTTACTTTTCTATGTCATATCCATTTGCATAAAGAAAAGTATCAAAAGACTACATTTCTACAATTAGGTTATGCAATTGCATACAACAAAGAAGAAAGTGAAACAATTTTTGCAAAGGTAGTCTTAATTGACAATAATAAGTGTATAGTGTCCCACACAATCCGTGTGACTAATTATTTGAATGCAAATGATGGAAAAAACTATACATTTATAGATACATAATGAAAGAAATGCATATATAGAGATAGGGGACCCGTCATTGCCTAAATGATGAATCCCAGTTGTCTTGTTATGCATCATCTTTAGCTCCTCCTGCTTATCCAGCCTCTAGTTGTTGCACTCCCTGCTGCTCCTAGGTTTCCTGCATGTGTAAGAAGAGTTATGTTAGAGCAATGAAGGATCACCAATCAATACATATGCAAACATCCATAAACATATAGCCTGATCCTCATAAGCATTAAAATAGCTTACATACAACAAACGTCCAAGAAAATAGAAGGGTTATCAAAAACATCTATCATATGATAAGTAGGAGGTATTTTTCCACAGCGTGTCAAATTATGATATTGCTATCAGGATTCAACCGTGTAGTTTGACTCCAAACTACACGGTTGAATCCTAATAGCAATATCATAATCTATCATATGCTCTGCTTTTATCTAACATGTTTGTTCATTGTGCAGGTATAGGTGCAACTACTATTGCAAGTTCATCTTTTTCAACGTCACAACATGTGGAGTGAAATGGGCTCCCACAAGGGCTGAGCCTAGCATGCTACCCTCTTGTGTTTTAGGAGGGGTGAGAGTATAAATTCATTTCATTTTTCATCAATTAAATAGGTACATATCACCTATGATAGTGAGTTGGTAGGTCACTATCATAAATGGCATATAGTTGTTCAATTGATTCACTATGAATTGGAGGCAATGATTCTATGCATAGAAGCAGTCACAATGACTTTTGAGGGGGTATCCAACATAAAGGATTGTCATAGTTATGAGACACAGGTCTAGAAATTTAGAAGAACAAATGCAATAGGCCTAGAAAGGACATAATGGTGAAACAACAAGTTGTTGAGAGAGAATGAAAATATGTAGTCAAAATATGCAAAAATACTAAGACGGTCATGACTTTATGACTGAAAACAAGAAAATTTCCATATTGAAGATAGCAACAGTGGTAATGATGGAGTATGAAGAGGTCTATGGTGTTGGCATTACCTACAATATCTATGAGGACATCCAATGCTATGAGAAAAATGACAAGGTTTGATGACAAGGTGATAGTCACCATGACATGAATGACAGTAATGTTATGAGAAATACAGTCTTTGTGTTGTTCAATAGATGGGAAGGTAGTGACCTTAAATCTTGTCAAGACAAGCTATCCTGTGAAGACAGTGATATAAAGGGTAAGCAGTAAGACTGTGTAAAGATGGGAAGGAAGTGACCTTAACACAAGGGATAGTGACTTTTCTCATAAAGTAGTCATCATGAAGTATAATGACAAGATTGTTATAAGATATGAATGGAGGCCTCACACTATCCTACGTGGTAATATTCCTAGAACTGCTTTATATAGAAACATGAAGCAATACAAGGGAATTTTGAGAGTGCCAGGATTTCTCATCCTTGTCATTGAATCACCATTTTACCTTGCTAATTCCACCTACTTTTGAGAGAGGATACTCAAATGGGCACAGTAAAGATAGTGGGACAATCAGTTAGAGAAAAATGTGAAAGTCATGATTAAGGTAGTTGTGAGGATAACATTTTGAGCTCCAAGACACAGGTGGACAACATTTGAGTAATTCCATACAAAGTTGTGATAAAATAGGAAGTTTTGGATGCAAAAAATATGCACATGCCTCTACAATTTATAGGTGAAGAATAGAAATAGAGAATTAAGAGAAATGATTCATTTCTTCAAATGAGAAGATTGCACTTTTGGCATCTATTTAGTCATTGTTTGAAGTTATATTACCTATTGAGAGTAATGTTGTTGCTAATCTATTATAGTAGTGAGGTGCCCTAGTGTTAAGTAACACATGACAAAATTCGTACAAGTTTGATATGGTAATATTATGGCTTGAACAAAACCATACTAAGTGGGCTCTTGTTGATTTATCTGCAAGTCCTTTCCTTGGTTTCCAACAGTGGTAGTGAAGGTGTTCACACAAAGAAAAGTTTATTTTGGAGACCCATTACTACACTTCCTTTGGAGGGTTGATCAAGTACAAGTTATATTAGACTGTATTACTCTTACAGGTGTAGAATGGCTGACAATCATGAATCATGAAACAAGGAAGGGTAGTGTTCATGAAGGAATGGAAAATATGTGGAGCCTTTGAGTTATACCCATAATGTGCAATGTCATCGAATCATTTTGTAAACCATTTTTCCTTCGTAGGGCAACATTCTTTTTTTGAACAGTTGACTAAGATAGCTCTTGTTTCAACTATGCGCCCTCTCATGAAGTCTCATTCATATTATGATCTTGCTCAATTTTATCATAGTAAAGGGGATTATGACACTGTTGGCTGCTATTACATGGCATTAAAAAGAAAATGTAGGTACCCATGTTTTTTTTTAAATCAACAGAAAATGGAGAAACTACGGCCTTTTGAGGGTGAAACCATGAAACCCTCAACCAAGAAAGCTAGAAGCTTATAGAAGCTCAGAATGAAGTTTTTCCAGGAGAAGCAAAAAGTAGAACCTTCACAACTTCTTGTTCACATAGCAGAAATATGCTATGGATAAAATAAAAGAGCAAAAACCCAGGAAATGTCTTCATTATTTTTGTGTAAATGAACTTGAAACAACATTTTTATTCTCAGACAACGATGAAAATCCAGCTTTTATGTAGAAAATGATGTTACCATGTGCTCTCCTAACATGAATGAAGTTGAGAAAATCTTTATAAACCCCATGAAATCTCAGATGCAAGGAAAAACCATGGTAGCGCCTTAGCATAGCAGCAAAGAGAGAACAAAAGAATGAATGAAATGTCAAAATGAGTGTTGCATTTTGTGTTTAGGGTTTTCTTTACCCTAAAAGTAGTCGGCCTTCACTTAGGCATTTTTTTCCTATGTTTTAAAACATTTTCCTCATACTATACCCTTTGCTTATATTAAGTGTTTTTTGTATGTTATTTTTTCTTTTTCTTTTTTGCATAAAATTTGAATGTAAAAATAATATTAAAGTGATATGTTATAAATCACTTTAATAATATTTGTGGTGCAAAAATAATAGCAATTATCTTTAATTATTGAGTCAAAGGGGAGACAGTTTGAGAAATTATGTTATGCAAGCATATAGGGGAGGTTGGAGAGGTTAGCCAACACATGCCAAAAATATAGGCTTGTTTGACCCAGTTTGGAGATAAGGTTGAATAATGATAACTTGTGCCAAACATGTGGAAGGTATGTGGGTTGTTTTTTACTAGGTTTTTGGAGGGAATGAGAGCATCTTGGAGCAGTTTCTCATGCTTTTATTGTGGGTAAATTCATGGCTTGACTTTTTCTTCACTTTAGAGACATTTTGGAGAGGTTCTGAGGGCCATTTTTAGGGTTTTATGTTGCATATGACCAAGAAGCTTCTAGAAGTATTTGTGTGGGGTAGGTTTCAAAAAAGCATAAGTAACTTCAAACAGGGGTTTTGAAGGGAGTTCTTTCTTCTTTCAGCATGCATTGTAGCTTATTTTAGAGCTCTTTTAGGCAAAAGACAACATTGTGACTCAATATCAAGCATGTACAGCAACTGAAACACCTTCTGATCAATAATATAATCTATTTTACCTTCTCATTTGTTGTTTTATTGTGAAATATTTTTAAAATGGTTGATGAAATCTTATGGTGGAACTATTTTCCCTTTGATTTTGTCCTATTTTATTTTCATCTACGCAGTTAATATGAACTATTGTAGGTCATAACATGTGTTGAGTTAGTTCAAGAAAGAGTCTAAATTGTGAAGAAATTTTTTACTTCCTTCTGGATGCTTTCCTTGACATTTTTAGCCTAGCTATGAAGTACTGATGGAAAGACATATGAATTTTTTGAGTTGTGTAAGCCACTGTTTAAGTTGTTGATCATTCTTGTGTGTAAAAACAATAGTATTATGCTCAGGATCATTTTGGTGAATAACCCATAATATAGTTTTCATTTCATGTACTCTTTCTTACCCTTTTCCTTGGAAAAACAATAGGATATTATTAGGTGATTACCATTTAGGAGCTAGCCTTATCTAGAGGTCCACTCCAAGTTTAGGTGACCCATAGCCTAGGAGTGTTCTCATGTTACTCCAAAATGCTAAGTTATGCAACTTAGCAAGGGTGCAATTTTGAGAGTTAACACTACTCTCACTGGAAACTCTTCTCCTTCCTATGGCAATCTCGATACTTCAACAATGGCGGCCTTCGAAGTATCTACCCTTAAGCCTCTCACAATTGCTTCATCATTTTGTAATGTGGCAACAAACTTTTGTGTCATGACCTCATTGAACTCTATGAGTTTCAAGAAATACTCCAACCAACCAGTGTGTTAAAAAATGGACAATACTAGCCTGTCTTCTAATAGTTGGGTGTGTGTTGTTGGTTCCCTCAAAATAATGTCACCACCCATGATGATTTTGTGTTGTTCTTCAGATCCTTAATTCTCAATTCTGCTCTATTCTTGTTCAATTTTTGTCTGTCACTCCAACTACACCACTTCCACTATATTTGTATGTTGTAACCTCTTAATTCAATTGTATTTAACCATTTCCCCTCCTCTGAGCTTGTATTGTTTGAAGATGGAGGGAAATAAAATGGAAAAAAGGTTGTAGAGAGTTTATGGTTTTTGAAAATGAAGAAAATAAAGAATACCCCTCCCCCCAAAAAAAGATATTAAGTGTCCTCACTTAGTGATACAGTTTTGGCAGAGGGCTAATGAAATGTAGAAGAATATCAATTAAGATATGAAACATGTATGAATTAATGTATAAATATTCAAAATTCAACTATCACATATGTAAATTATGATAAGTTAATGTGTGTACCTATAGAATGTTGTTGAAGTGAAAATTAACTTGTGCGAAGTGATTGATGACTACATGTAGTAGGATGTGAAATGACTTACCGTAATTACAATGAATTTTGTATAGATGTAATTTGAAATGAATGAAAACGTATACATGACACATGGTGAATGATGAAAGGAAAAAGGTTGCGAAGTGTATAGAATAGGTGAGGTAAAATGAATTGCATGGTAAGTGGTAATCGATAAATTTGATGGAAATACTACATGTGAATGGATGTAAGAAGCAACATGTGATGAAACAAAATGTGTGTGGTTGCATGTACAAAGTAATAGGATATGAAATGATAGATATGTAGTGAATGTGGGTGGTAATGTGAAATGACTATCAGATAAGTGCTATGGGTGCTTGCAATAACATGTCCCATCTGAATGTTTGTCGCCTTCAGGGGTAATACTACAGGTCCCTGTTGCTTCTTTGACTATTCAAAAATTTAAATGTTGTTATTTGTCACCTATGCAGTGTGTGCATGTGAATGATTTGGTGGAATTATACCTATGAAACATCAATGGGTGAGTTGTATAGCTCATCGACTAATTCATTTGTAGAACTTGTAGTCTTCATTGTTGAATTATTATTTGTAGTTTTAAACTTTTGGATTAATGAAAGAAGGAATTCATCCTTCTACAATAGTTTCGTGTAAAGCTTCAATCTGTGTCCATTAACCAATAATGAGAACCTAAATTCATCATTTTTTTGTAGTTGTGTTGCTCCTTTTGGAAAAATTTGTTTTATCTCATATGGACCAAGCCATCTAGTTTGTAATTTCCCTTTGTAGTCTTTGTATTTGAAGTCATAAAGGAGATACCAATCACCTACATTGAATTCCTTTGTCTTTATGAACTGATCATGCCAATATATTCTTTAATTTTGGACAACTTCAATGTGGTGTATGGCTTCCATTCTAATTTCATCAAGTGCATTTAGGTTGTGTAGTCTCTCATGCTAGGCTGTTGACAAATCCATGCCTCATGTAATTGTTGTCATCAATGTTTTATACTCAAATTTTATAAGAAGTACTACTTTATTTCCATACATCGATTCATATGGTGTAAATCGAGTTGTGATCTTCCACGTTGTCTTATAGGCCCAAACTACCTCAGGCAACCTAGTTGCTCAATCCTTTCTATGAATTTGCACTATTTTTGTTAGAATGTTTTTAATTTCCCTATTTGTGACTTCAACATGTCCATTAACTTGAGGGTGATAACGTGTGGACTTTTTATATTTGATCTAATACTATTGAACCAATTTTATGATGAACTCTAATGTAAACTAGGCTCCTTGGTCCATGACAATCTCTCTTGGAACTCCATATCTTGTGAATATGTCCTCATACAAAAACTCTTCCACATTACCATCTCTTGCAAATTGTAAATCCTTAACCTCCACCCACTTTGTAAGGTAATTTGTGCATACCAGTATGTACTATTTTTTGTTTGATGTTGGTGATATGGGGCCAATAAAGTCTAATCCCCATTTGTCAAATGGTGCTCTTGCTAACTATGGTTGCAATGGCATTTCATCTATTTTTGTTGGCCTTCCCATTATTTGACACATATCATAGCCCCAAGTGTACTTCATTGTATCTTAATGAAGATTTGACCAATAGTAGCCAGTGTTGAGAATCTTAAGGGTTGTCCTCTTTTCTGCAAAGTGTACCCTACAGGGTTCATCATGGTATTCTCTGAGGATGTCATATACTTCATCTCCTTTGATACACCTCCTCATTATGTTGTTTGGGCCTATGTAGAATAAGTATCCGACTATCCAAGAGTGAGGAAAACTCTTATGAACTAATTTCCTCTTTTCTCTTGGTGAGAAATGGGGTGGTGTCTATCCTACTACAAGATAGTTGGCAATATCTACATACCAAGGTGTGTGTAGAGATAGAGAAAATACATGCTCATCTAGGAAAGAATCATCAACAACATCTTCTGATTTGGTTGGTAGTATGGATAGAAATTATGCCACTACATTTGCTTTACCTGGCTTATCCACAATGGTAATGTCAAATTCTCGAAGTAACAGTAACCACCTAACAAGCCTAACACCAATCGTTGGTTTGTTCATTAGATATCTTATTGTTGTATGGTCAATATGTATGAAAATTGGATATCTTGTAATATAATGCTTGAATTTTTTTATTACATATACTATTGCCAACATCCCCTTCTCTATCATTATGTAATTGAGTTCTACCCCTTGTAATTTTTTGTTGATGTAATATATGAAATACTCTTTGTTTCCTTCTCTCTGCCCAAGCACAACTCCTATAGCAAAATCAAAAGAATCTTTATGGGTATGAAAAGGTAAGGTCCAATTTGGTCCTCTCAAGATAGGGGTTTTGGTCAATGCCACTTTTTGTGCTTCAAAGGAGTAATGACAAGTAGTTTTCCACTTGAATTCTACATCTTTGGATAGTAAAACAAATAGTGGAGTTGCAAGTTTGCTAAAGTCTTGAATGAATCTCTTGTAATACCCAACATGTCCTAGGAAACTTCTAACATATTTTTGTCTTTGAGGCACAGGGAGTGTTGAGATCACCTCAATTTTGTTGGGGTCCACTTTAATTCCTTCATTTGACACAAAATGTCCTAATACAATCCCTTATGTCATCATCATGAAGCATTTTTCATGACTCAAGGATAAGTTATGTTCTTGACACCTTTTTGTCACCTTCTCTAGATTGTCAAGTGCTTCATCATATGTATTCCCATAAGTTATGAAATCATCCATGTATACCTCCATGGAATCATGTGCAAAGTCTGAGAATATGCTCAATATTACCCTTTAGAAGGTGGTTGGTGCATTACATAGCCCAAATGGTAGGAAAAAATAAGCATATGTGCCCCAAGGGCATGTGAAAGTTGTCCTGTCTTGGTCTTCAGGGGCAATCTTAATTTGGTTATAGCCACTCAATCCATTCCAAAAATAAAATTAGTTCTTTCCTAGTAATGAATCAAGTACTTGGTCAATGAAGGGGAGTGGAAAGTGGTCCTTCCTAGTTGCAACATTCAATTCTCAGTAGTCTACACACACTCTCTACTTTCCTCCTTTCTTTAGGACAATTACTAAAGGTGAAACCCATTGACTATTAGAGATAGGATAGATAAAGCCTGCATTAAGAAATTTTTCAATTTTTATTTATTTATGCTCTGATTGTAGGGTTCATTCTCCTTTGGGGTTTCTTTATGGGTTTAAAACCATCATTGATATAAATCCTACGCATGCATAAGTCTAGGCCTATCCCCTTCATGTTATGATAATCCCATGCAAAAGTTGTTGCATGTGCTTGCAACACATTCATTAGTGAGGTCTAGTGTATATTGAATTCAATTGAGTGTTAACATTCAATGATTTACTCAACATTATCTCCAAAGTCTTGGATGTTGTTTGAACTGATGAGATGTCAAGTGTTGCTATGTTTGGAACACATTGGTGTGGTAAGAAGGTGTAGAATATTTGGGAAATTCAATCAAATGAGTTTTCAAGAATTATATTTTATAGAGGATCCTAGAAACATGTTAAATAGTCATGATATTGTGGGTCCCTACCATAGTTATTTTACATGATGTTTACTATCAACTCATCTTCATCTTTGTTTTCTAACAAAGGATTATGTTCAATAGTCATTAGGGTTTACAAGGAGTATTGATCCTCCTCATCTAGGGTAGGCCAAATGGTTTGTTCTAGGTCTGCATGTGGATGGGCTGGTGGATAAAGGACCAATTTCTTAATCACATTTCCATTAGAGATATCATATTCCCATATCTGCAACCTATAAAGGCATTTATTGTTGCCAACCAAGGTCTTCTTAAAATGAGGGGGTAGCCTACAAGATAAGATTTAGGCTACAATACCGTGAAGTTAGTAGGGTACTCCCATGAATTTAGTGTTATTACCAAGTCTTCAATAATAACCTCAGGTTTAACTACCGGCCTATCTGCCAGTCGTAGAATATTAGGTGTAGGTCTGAGTTCTATTAGTTGTAACAACTTCATGGTCTCTTTGGTCACTACATTAATAGTTGCTCCTAAGTCAATTAAGGTGTTCTTAATGAGAGTTTAATTTAACTTTACATCCACTACATGACTCTCAAGGTCTACATACTTGGGGACAATTATGTTTCCCAACATAGTGTTTGCGAGTTGTCTTAGGACATTTACATTCTAAAGGTCTTTTTGCTTCCTGCTTGGATTTTTAAGGCACAGTTCTCTCACTATTTAGTATAGATAGGAACCTCCTTAATGGCTTGGATAAGGGTTATCTTGATGCAAACATCCTTAAGTTGTCCCAATAGGTTAGTTTTAGCTTGTGTTTGATGCCTTTGAATTGTTAATCTTTCAAGGAATGGAGGCTTTGGACTTGGATTAGTTGGGCTAACTTGATTTGACTCGAGCTCCTTATATTGATTTCCATTGTCTTTGTTGGGGGTTCTTCATCAACCAATTTAGTGATTTGAGGATGTAGACACCGAAATCTGGTCTAAGCCTACGACTTCATATTCTTCATAATTTATATTTTTATGGTCATGATTAAATAATGTCAATTATTTAATTATTTTCTAAAAGTCTTAATTTCTTCTATTAATTAAATAATCTTAATTATTTAATTGGTTCACATTTTCTTTATTGTATCTGATTAATTAAATAAACGCTTTCTATTTAATTATATTACTAATTAACCTTATCCTTCTTGTCAAATTAAATAAATTCTTATTTAATTTACTCTTTATCATATGTCAACTATAATTAAATAAATCCTTTATTTATTTAATTATTCATTTAATCCCTTCGTCACTTAATTAAATATATCTTATTTATTTAATTATTCTTCAAATATCAAATCTTGAATTAAATGAATTATTTAATTCATAAATTCTATTTTAATGCATTCCTCTATATTTGGATAATTGTGTGAGTTATCTAAGTATTCACTTTAACTCAACTCGACATCTATTTAAATCGCTCAGTTAACTCAGGATTTAATGTCTGAGTGCTTTCTCGAGTAATCTCTTTGTCATATCATTCAATCATCTGGTTCTAACTCAATTGTGTGTACATGTGTATTAGTTAAATATTTCTATTTAATTAATTAAATCTTGTGTGTGCATTCGAACAAAGAGTTGCTTTAATCCATCTTTATCTTTGTCATGCAAAGACTATTCTTCTATTTTTCGAATACCAAACTCGAAGATTAAATCATTTGTTTAATCTTTATTTCTATTTCTAGTTTGTATCACTCATGTCACTATTAACAGTTATCATAATGCATGTCTAATGTTTTGATCTCAACCATTAGTCGATCTTTCAATCCTGGCCTGTCATTTGAATGATCAATTTTCTATAAATTGATGTCTTTCATCATTCCAATCTCTCTCAAAATCTTATGACTTTTGGAAGCATATCTATTATTTGAATCTTCGATGTTTTACTAAATCACTATCACAAACTATACTTTCACAAGAGAAATCTAAGGGCAATTATACTACAACGGAAAAATGGAGAAGGGCAATCGAGGTTATACATGGAATTACGTAGATATTGGGTGAGACTGTTTAGTTTATTTATGTTTTAGCTTTCCTTTGTTCTCTATTGTTTAGCTTAGATTGCATTAGAGCTTAGATCGCATTGAGTGTGTGTTGTTTAACCTTTCTTCTGCATTTTCTAGATGTTACAAAGGAGATGAAGGCCCAACCAACATTTTCCCTAATCTGAAGTGGACATCACTCACCTCTACCCCATAAGTAGGGTATTGAACAACTTCATTAGCATAAGCCTATTGAATAGGCTTGTTATTGGGGTTAGGTGCAGGTTGGGATGGCAGTTGAGGTGCTCTAGGTGGTTGTGGTGTTGGTTTTGCTAGGTTTGGCATAATGGTTTGTTGTGGCTGCAAGGGTTGTTGTGGCTATTGATAATTCATGTTTTGGTTTTTTATTGCTGACCTCTTTGCCACTAAGGTTGCCCTTGGTCTTGTGGTGGCCATTGATAATTATAGTTAGATCCTTGAAAAAATTTGTGGTGGCCACATGTTTTACTGTTGTTGATTCCAATTGGTTTGAGGCATTGACCATTGTTGGTTTTGCATATTGGACCAAGACTAAGGGTTCCAACTAGGAATATTTCCATTGTTACTAGGAAATGACATGTTGTAATTCAAATTATCTTGAGGCATACCTTGTCTTGGCTGCCATGGTTTCCTTTAAGTTATGCAAAATACTTGTCCATCTTCACCTTCCAATGTATAAAAGTATGATGTACCTTACTTATCTTCAGAGATGCTTTCCACCTTCTTGCATTTGTATTTATTCCTCCTCTATCTACAATGTGGGTAGTATTTTGTAAGAGTTGCTTCTGCCTCTTCTTGCTTCTTTTTGAGATGGATGGTGTCTAATTATGTAGCAATATGCTTGATAATATCCTTCATATTTGATAGAAGATTACTCAATTCAACTCTAGAGACTCCATTGGATGGTTTGCTAATGGAACATGTCTCGTCTCCTCTAACCTTAGTGAAAGACCTTCAGTAATTCTTGCATGCTTTACATTTTTCCTCAAATGGTGCTTGATAAATATCTCTTGCCCCAATGAGGTTAAGTGCATCCATTCAATCCTCATTAATCCCCCTCAAGAATATAAATTTTAAAGGATCATCAGAGAGTTTGTTTTGATGGGATTTCTTAAGGAAAAACTATAAACTTTCCATATATTTTTCCAAAGATTCATCTTCATTTTTTGACATCCTAAAGATGTCATCCCTCTTTTTGTTTATGCATATACAATAATATTGGTACTTTTTTAGGAACTTTTTCTTCATGGAATTCCAATTTGGAACATCTTTTCCTAAACCCATAAACCATATTAGAGAAAAATCCTTGAATGTTGTTGGAAACATTTTGAGCCTATGTGCATCTATAATATGATCATAACTTCTATATGACACATCAAACTCAAAAAGGAAGGTATTCGGATCCTCCATGACAAACCCATAAAAGACAGGTAATGTTGAAGGCGGTATGTTCTTCAGGGTAGTAGCTCTCTCTTGGTTGGCAATGGGGAACTCAAAAGTCACATACTTTGGTAGGCCTTCCATCGTAGCATCACCCATGGTGATGATTTGTGTGTGGGAAGTATCCTTTGTATCTGATGTAGATATTGGTATTAGGGATGATTCTTCTTCAGGAATAACCTCACTCTGTTCACTTTGATCACTAGTATCCTCTAAAACATCATGTGTTATAGGGAGAAATATTCTCAAAGCATCTCATCGCCTCCGCATATAATAGTTGTAACTCTTTGGATCATATGCTCCTACACATTGTTAGTAAAATGTTTGTATGTTGATGGATTAAAACCTAATTATCCTAATGTTGAATTCAAAACATTTAAACTATGAAAGCTTGAAATTACATAAGAGAATCTTGAATGTAGTTCCATCCCTGGCAACGACACCAAAAATGTAAGGCCTCTTATAATGCTCTTATAATGCTCAATCAACTTGGTGTTAGACACATAATTCAGAGGAGTTCCTAGTTGAATATTTCACTAAACCCTCACAAAGACTTCATTTAATTATCAATTGGGGCTTCATAAGCTTTTGATGATGTTGGAATTGCATGTGCATTCACAGACTCTACACGGCTATATCAGTGAGTATAGATGGTTTACACATGTACATGAAAATAATAACGGTTGAAAAAGGAAATAAAGTGTTAACTTACAAAATAGGGGAAATAACTTAATCCAGTACCGAAGCTATGGGTACCTTCAACTTAACACTGTAACTATTAACTACTAAACCCAAACTTTACAATTCACTACTATTGACTCTTACTTCTAACTATTTGACCTCTCTGGAGAACAACTCAAGGAAACATCACATAGCATAATTCATAATACAAGATATGATTCATGTGCATGTAATTGAGAATCTACTAGAAATGAATGCAATAATGTAATTTTCTAATCTAATAACAAAAATTAAGGTGGATGAACAATACCTTGAGTGGCCCTTGCTCGAGTTGTTGTACCCACGGGAGAAATCAAATATGTGCTACTTGAATCAACTAATCATAATAGTAAATTGGAATATCTTCATTACATATAATTGAACTCTCACAACATGACAAAAATCTTCACAAATATCTCATTCATGAGTGCATATCCATTACAATTGAATAACAAAATACCAACAATGAAGTATTGTTTGTGAAACAAAAATGGAACTATCAAAACATATATCCTCTAACTAGATCTTCTCCTCAACCATTGATCCAAATATATAGGCTCGGGAGGAGTTTTATTCGCATAAGGACTAAAAATAGAAAACTAAATGCAAATGTCTAATCTCCTTCAAAGTATGGAGAGGAATAGTCTTTGCAACTGAAACTATAATTTAAAAATACAAAAGAAGACAAATAGAATTGAAACTCTACCCTAATGATCTAATATAGATGTGCTTTGTGAAAACTTCCATGTTGGCTTCCTTTTCAATACAAAATTTTTCCTCCTGTCATCTTATTGGATGATCTGGTGACTCGCGATTGACCACTTCAATGATCGCTTCCATCATTTCCTATAACTATCACATTCTCAATATTCTGGACTCTCCCCTATAATTTGCCTAGAATCCTTTGGTTGTGGGTTGAGCTCTTCAATTGTTGCAAGTTACAATTCTTTTGGATGCAAGAGATTAGCTTCATCTAAAGTATACACACCATTAACAACCATGAATTAAACACATAATCATATTGAATTTCATACAAATTCACACATTTATCCATGCAAACATCATCATATCATAATTATATTTCCACATATCAAAGTCTAGTTTAGGTTGCATAAAAGATATAAAGATATATAAGTTTTAGGAATTTCAATTAAATAAGTAGCTTGAAATGTTAAAAGATATGAACTAAATGGAAGAAAACTAGCTATTAACTAGACTTGTCAATGATCTCCAATGAGAATGTGACCAAAAATTTGGTCCTTTACCCACCTGCACAACCACATACAAAATTGGAACAAACTGTATGGCCTGCCCTAGAAGAAGATGACTAGTACTCTTTAAAAGCACTCGTGACCATAAAGCGTAGCCCAATGATTACAATTCAGGATGAAGATGAAGTCCTTGCTCAAATTATGCAGAACTCATATGGTAGGGACCCACAAGAACACTACTGTCTTGCATGCTTACATTTCCCTTTACACACTATTATACCTACAAATGCCTCTGAGTCTACTTCTTAGTTTTTCTATATACTACTTTTGTTGGGAATAGGATGCCATTAATTGCAATCCTAAACATATTTCATGTATCTCCCTAAGTCCTTGAAAAGTGTTCCCCGACACTAAAATTAGAAAGAGATTAAATTTGAATGAAATGAACATGTTAATTGACATTTGTAATTAATTCTAAATGATAGGAACATGTGAGGGAGTCCAAGAAGAGTTCCTACAAAATAGGAGCACATGGGGCGCCCACATGGAAGGTGGAACCCACCTTGAGTTAAGTTAACTGTTTGGAGAAAAAGATAATACTTCAGTAATGCATCTAAAGATCCTAGAAGTTAGGGATTGATGTTTACATGCATGGAGTTTAGTTCAGTTCAATTCAGATCAGTTCAATTTAGTCCATTTTAGTTCAGTATCAGTTCAATTCAGTTCAGTTCACTTATGGTTTAGTTATCTTCAGTTGCATGTAGTTAGTTTGAGTTGCATGTTAGTTGACTTCAGCTAACTTGAATTGCATGCTAATGACTTGAGTTGCATGACAGATAATAGGTGACTACTTAGAGTTAGCAAGGGATGATCAAACATGCATGGTATTTGCATGAATGGTGGAGAGATATTTTTCAGTTAACAGAGATTGACTTGGACCCACCTTGGGCGCCCAAGTTGGCATCTTGGAGCTAACACTTTTTCATGATAAGATATTTTATAAGGTTGAGTTAAGTGGGCCCATTCTTGGGCACCAAATTTGAAGATAAGCTTAGAAGATTTCTTGGGAATCAACATTGAGTTATAACTTTAGTTTGGGACGCCTAAATGGATGAAGGAATTGTTTTGACATTGTTCTTCATAGTAGAACTCTACTTGCAAAGAATAAGCATTGTGTTTTGTAATTGTAAACTCTTTGGAGTTTACAAGGCTCATTATTGTCTATATATTGCAGCAAGTTGAAGAGAGTTAATCATATTTTATTGCAAGTTGTGAAGAAGAATTGTTGAAGGAAAAAGAAGCATCTCAAGCAAGGATTGGAATTATTGTAATCTTATTTTGAGATTAAATAATACATTGATTCTTGGTGGAGTTTTTTCCTGAAAGGGTTTCTCCACAGTATATGTTGTGTAACTTCTATCTCCTGGTCTTATTCTTCTACAATCTTCTATCTATTTCTACAAATGGTAAAATGAATCTAAACAGATAATCATCAACAAAGAATACTTAATTAGATCTACAACTACAATAGTTTTACAAAGTATTAAGCTACATAATTACCTCCATTTTCAACATTTGGTATTAGAGCTGAGGTTGGGTAGAATTTGGGATGCCTTTCTCTTAAAATTTTGAAGGTTTTTTGGCTGTAGTGGGAGCTTTTACTATTGTGTTATTGCTGATTTTGGAAAATTAGTTTGTTACATTGATTTTTAATTCTCATTTAGCTATTGAAAGATTCAATGGATCTAATTATGAGATGTGGAAACTAAAAATGGAGGATCTCCTTGAAGAGAGAGATTAGTGGTTAGTTGTTGGTAATGAGACAAAGTCACCTACAACGATGTCAGATGAGGATTGGGCTAAGCTCGATAAGAAGGCAAGAGGGACCATAAGATTATGTCTTGCTAATGTTGTTCTCTTGAATGTTTTAGAAGAAACTACTACATATAAGTTGTGGAAGAGAATAGGTGATATTTATCAAACTAAAAGTCTTACTAATAAGTTGTATCTAAAAAGATAGTTGTATTCTTTAAAGATGAAAGATGGTGATTCTGTTGCAAATCATTTGAATTCTTTTAATTTGATTTTAATTCAGTTAGCATATATATATGTAAAGCTAGAAGATGAAGATAAATGCATATTGTTACTTTGTTCTTTACCAGAGTCTTGGGAAAATCTAATTGCTGCTATCAGTGGTAGTGGTGCAGATCCGAAGATGAACAATATAATTCCTACTCTCCTATCAAAGGAGATGAGGAGGAAGTCTAAAATGGAAATCCAAGATGCCTTGTTTGTAAAAGGTAGGCCTGAGAAAAAAGGAACCTAAGGGAGAAAAGGAAGGAAAGGGTAAGTCAGGAGGACGAAGTAAGGTAAAGTGTTGGAACTGTGGTAAACCGGGACATGTGAAGAAGGATTGTAAGAATAAGAAAAAGAGTTTTGATTCTTCTACAGTGGAATCCTCAGATTATGGTAATCATGCTTTGATCATTTCATGTAAAAAATTT
Source organism: Sequoia sempervirens (assembly GCA_007258455.2). Taxonomy (NCBI): domain Eukaryota; kingdom Viridiplantae; phylum Streptophyta; class Pinopsida; order Cupressales; family Cupressaceae; genus Sequoia; species Sequoia sempervirens. The sequence goes on along the minus strand of VDFB02320328.1, from coordinate 70,309 downwards.
AGTGATGACTCTTTGCTTGATGTTAAAGATTGATCTTCATGATGAGGATGGTATTCATGATGCCATGTGTAGCTCGTACCATGGTTCAGTGGGAGTTGTTGGCAGTGACGTGGATGCATCATTGGTAAGGTTATCTTCATGTGATTGGGGATATGGTTTAGAGTGGTTTAGAGTGGTTGCTATTATGTCATGGTTTACTCTCGATATGCATTTAGAGTTTGGCATGGTACTTGCTCTCTTGAGACTAGGATGTATATATGTTATGGTGCATGTGATCTCCTAGTAGGAGATGGTTAGATCATGTTGTCATGTTTATGTTCATGATTCATGATTGGAGATTTGACATTGATCTTGTGTAGTTGTCTTAAGTATTGGGTACATTAATCATTTGCTTGATTACTTCATGATAGTGCTATGTTGCATTTGGAGTTTGGCATGGATTGGTTGGTTACAGGGCCTCATGGATACTTAGAGAAATAGGTGAGGCTTGAGTTCTCTTATGATAAGAGATATATGTTGGAATGGTTACTTGTAAGAAATTATTTTTCAACAGTAAAGACCGAGACGCCTACACCTTGGTTGGACGTGAGTTCAACACACTCGACGGTTTCACATGCCTCCAAAGAGGCAGTTTGGTTACAGAGAATTGGTAAAGGTATTGATTTTAATTGAAAGTAAGTTAAACTTGAATGTGATAGATAGAGTGCTATGTGTTTAGCCAAAAATCCTATGTATCATGCTCATACTAAGCATGTTGATGTTAAGTATCACTTTGTGCGAGAAATGGTTAAGAGTGGGAAGGTATTAATTGATAAAATTGACACTTTAATGAATGTTATAAATTATCTTATGAAACCACTTCATTCCAATAAGTTCTCTTGGTTTTAATCAATTTCATGGAGCTTCATGATTATGTAGGTTGTATTTGAAGTTGGCATGGATTGATTAGTTGGTGCAGGAAGGCCATTGGCCTTAAGTTTTGTACTTGATTTATAATTATTCCTTGTTTAGAATAATTGCAATGTATAATGTCAAGTGGGAGAATGTTGGAAAAAGGACGCCATTTAATTGCAATCCTAAACATTATTTATTTCATGTGTATCCTAAGTCCTTGGAAAGTGTTCTCAAACACTAGGACTAGAGAGAGATTAATTTTGGATGAAATAATCATGTTAATTGACATTTGTAATTAATTCTAAATAATAGGAGCATGTGAAGGCGTCCAAGACGAGTTCCTAAATAATAGGAGCACATGGGGGACCCACATGGAAGGTGGAACTCACCTTAAGTTCAGTTAACTATTTGGAGTAAGAGATAACACTTTTGAATGCATGTAAAGATCCTAGGAGTTAGGGTTTGATGTTTACATGCATGAAGTTCAGTTCAATTCAATTCAGTTCAGTTATGGTTCAGTTATCTTCAGTTAGTTTTAGTTGAATGCTAGTTGACTTCAGTTAACTTGGAATGCATGACAAATAATAGGTGAATTCCTTCAGTTAATAGGGGATAACCATTCTTGCATGAATGGTGGAGAGAGATGTTTCAGCTAATAGAATAATTGAAATGTATAATAATGATTCCTTGTTTAGAATAATTGAAATGTATAATGTGAAGTGGTAGAATGTTGGGAATAGGATTTCATTTAATTGCAATCCTAAACATATTTCATGTATCTCTTAAGTCCTTGGAAAGTGTTCCCCAACACTAGGATTAGAAAGAGATTAACTTAAAATGAAATGAACATGTTAATTGACATTTATAATTAATTATAAATGCTAGGAACATGTGAGGGTGTCCAAGAAGAGTTCCTACAAAATAGAAGCACATGGGGCAGCCACATGGAAGGTGGAACCTGTTGTGCATGTTTTGCACACACGCCCCGCCATAGGTAGGGACCCCCTCTTTTTTTTCACTCCCGACAGAATGCTTTGCTCCTGTCTTATTTTGCGTGCCCCATTTTCCAAGCCCAAATTGGTCATGTGCCTTCAAACGATCAAATTCCCCTTACCAAATTCACCTACTTGGGGTATTCAAGTCCAAGGAGAAACAAAGTCCCTCGTCCTTTTTCTGCCTTTTGTCTTGTTCTTGCTAACTTGGTCCTTGATCGCTCGATTTGCTTTTTTCCACATTTTTAATTTTGGGGACAAGTTTCCTATGGATTTGGGATGTGTTTGTGGTGCCTAAGTGAACTACCAAGGTTTCGTCAACATTCCATTAAGTTTCGATGGTTTCGAAACTTTCCCTCCAAAACTCCCTCCCTCTTTGGCTGTTTTGGAAACATCTGTGGACCCCCGCCGGTTCGATTTCCACGTTTTTGACTTTGGGGACAACTTTTTGGTCGATTTGGGATGTGTTTGTGGTGCCTAAGTGAACTGCCAAGGTTTCGTCAACGTTCCATTAAGTTTCGGTAGTTCCAGAACTTTCCCTCCGGAACTCCCTCCCTCTTTAGTTGTTTTGGAAACATCCGTGGACCCCCGCCGGTCCGGTTTCTACATTTTTTACTATGGGGACAATTTTTTGATGGATTTGGGATGTTTTTGTAGTGCCTAAGTGAACTATCAAGGTTTCGTCAACATTCTATTAAGTTTTAGTGGTTTCAGAACTATCCCTCCGGAACTTCCTCCCTCTTTGGTTGTTTTGGAAACATCCGTGGACCCCCACCAGTCTAGTTTCCACATTTTTGACTTTGTGGACAACTTTTTGGTGGATTTGGGATGTGTTTGTGGTGCTTAAGTGAACTGCCAAAGTTCCATTAAGTTTCGGTGGTTTCGGAACTTCGTCCCTCTTTGGCCATTTTTGAACATCCGTGGAGCCCCAGCGACCCGGCCTCCAGAGCCCGGCCCCTCCGTGGACGTTTTCGGGACTCCGTCCCTCCATGGTAATTTTCAACATCCGTAGAGCCCTAGCAACATGGCCTCTGGAGCCCGGTCCCTCCGTGGCCATTTTGAACATCCGTGGAGCCCCAACAACCCAGCCTTCGGAACCCGACCCCTCTGTGGCCATTTCCGGGACTCCGTCCCTCCATTTCCGTTTTGAACATCTGTGGAGCCCCAGCCCCTCTATGGCCATTTTTGGGATTTCATCCCTCCGTGGCCGTTTTCGGGACTTTGTCCCTCCGTGGTCGTTTTGAGCTTCCAGTTTTTGTCAAATGAGTCCAATCCTAAGGAAGTTTTTATGGGCACTCTTCCTTCCCCTTTTCCCATGCACTATAATTGAAAAATCTCAGTTTTGCTATGTTTTGTGGGGTCTGGGAACTTCCCTTCCGGTTTGCTATCCCTCGTTCGTTGTTCACCCCCTTGGGCCCGCATTAATGTTTATGATCTAAATGAGCTCCAAATATGAATATTATGATCTTTTAATGATGCATGGATGGATCTAACAAGGATTTTGCAAGATTTGACTAACATTTTCCTTGATTTGTGTATGAAAACACTTACGCCACTTCATGTATTCAGGATTCAAGAAGCCTATCGTGAGTCCGTTGAGGAAACCCATTAAGAAAGTTGAACAAGGAATGCGCATAGCTCCTGTCACCATTCATTTCATGTTCGCCTCTACCCCTAGCACCCACCAACAGGGTCAGCATTAGAAGAAGGCATGTTCCAAGGAAGTCAATGACCAAAATGCAAGGGGGTGGCCTTGAAGAAGGCATAAGGGAGTTGTCCGCCTGAATCAGGGGCAACCAATCTATTGATGCTAGTCCTCAACAGGCCTATTTGATCCAATGAAGAACATTGCAAATGCATCAAGTAAATGGCAGCTTTCAGGTAGTTTCAGCTACAGTAAAAGGGCAATCAGCTAAATGACGAAATTGCTACAGCACCGGAGCACTAGATGACAAAACAGGGAAAAGACAAAGATGTATTTTAAAATTGTTGAATATTATGGGGTAGGTAAAACCATATTGTAAACAAATCTGGGCCATTCATTGCAAATTGATCCTAGCCATTCATTTGGGCTTTGGAAAACTATAAATAGGGGCTTGTCCCTCATTTGTAAAGGGTTGGAGAGCTGTTGTAAAAAGCATTTGCAGCAATAGAAGACAACATTGCATGATTTTATGGATGTTCTCTTTAATTTTGCTCATCTTGCATGCATAGTTCTACCTTCTAGGTTAGTTTTAGTAATAGTTTCTTGAATGGCTATCATGATGTTGTTATAGTATTTGATGAGCTTCCATCCCATACTTTTAGCACTTGTTGATGACAAGCTGCTGTGCAAAGTTAGCCTGGGCTTCTTTATGTCATTGTTGCAACCTAGTTCAATTGCATGTTCATGATGTGTATGTGTAATTTGAAAATTAGCAGACCTTAGAAGATTACACTGGTTTTGTGTAGCTGGAGGTTTCTCTTGGTCAAGCAAAACTCAGTTTAGGAAGCCTGTCTACTTTAGCAGCCGCCATTGTTACTGTTCATTCATAGCTTAGGATTAGAATAGCTTTCTTAACCCTTCTCCTTTTGCTATTTCTTTTAATCCCTAGTTAGAGTAGGATTCAAAGCATCACCATGAAGCTAAATGAGATGAGCTTGATGAGTTTCAGCTTGCTATTTTGAGTGGACAGCCACTGTTCATTCACTTCTAGCACTTTGAAATTGCATTTGCAAACCCAACTTCCCATACTTTGTAACTCATTCGTAAGTCTGCCTTGTGATTCCAGCAAATCATATGAAACAACTGAGATATTCCAAGCACTATCAAAACCTGGTATTAGAGACCTTAGGATAGTGTTCTGCAATCTAATTGTGAAAGATTGTCTTTCAAGAGAGGTGATGCACCTATGCATTACCTGTGTTGAGAAGTGCATAAAAAACACATCAACAGAACTAGCACTAGAAGGAGGGCATGACATGTCAAGGCTACAAAGCTGAAAGTTGGCACTTCGAAAATAGCACTTTCAAAGAAGAAATCTGAGATAAGGAGATCTCTTTTAATGCTAAAAAATCAAAAAAATTTGAAGGCAAGTAGAAGTTGAGTCAAAATGGAGCAGTATGCACAAATTGACATCACTCAGCTACATGCAAATTTGAACAAGAGACTGAAGAAGCCATTACAACAATTCGCGTTGGCTGATTAAATGTCAGATCCATTGCACTCGCAGGCATAACAAATTGGGGTGTCTCACTTTTTTGAGCAAGATTGAAAGAGTATTGCAAGGAGAAATCCCCTTTTGGGAAAGATACCAACCTTTAGCTCATGCAGACCCAGAGGAAGAATTGAAAACCATGGCAGCCAAAGCATTCAAGGAGCTGATCCAGGAACATTTGAGCAGTAAGGATGGACCTAGATTGGAGGAAGTACTAATGGAAAGTTGGTGCAGATTTCACAATGCACCCCACTCTAAATTCACTTCCTCGTCATGCACAAACATAATAACTCAAGCCAAGGGTTGTTCAGACAAGTTGGAGTAGCCAACTCTCAAGGAGGATGAGTTATCCCATGAAGCAAAAGAGTTCTCAACATCCGTAGGACAACAAAGTAAAGATGAACCAAGAAATTTGATACAAGTTGATGTTGGAACAGCAAACATTAAAGTTGAAAACCAGGAGGAAGAGGCAGATTTCACTAGGATGGCAAGGTGCCTTGGTGAAAATCTGATTGAAACTAATTTAGAAGGTCTTCCCTCCACTAATCAAAGGCAGTCCTCCACTCCAGAAGAAGAGCAATTGGTAAGTGACGATGAACCAATGAAGCCTGCAGCCGTGGATGTTAGGAAAACCAACTCAAATGCTGAAAATAGGAAGGAGAAAAGGTTGACAACATTGGAGCAGCAAAAAATTATGACGAAGGTATAAGTGAAATTAGATTAGAAGATCTATCCTTCATCAATGACAGCAATCGAGAATCTAAAAATGAAAGTTTGGAGGAGTGGCAACAACCACTCGCCACAGCTGTTTGCCATCCAACTTCCCTCCCAAGTGATGATGAGGACTTGATCATGGAGAGATATGACCAGCTTGTCTCCAGGTTGGAAAGGGATTGGTCAAAGTTGAAATACCAAGTGGATTTGGAGGTGCTACTATTGCCAAATTGGTGCAGACTTCATGATTCATCACACTCAAAGTTCACATGTGAACTGTGCCAAGAAGCCATCAAGCAAGTCAAAGAAAAAGCAAGGCAGCCAAGTACCTGACCTCCTCTACTTGTTGCCCATATCGAAGAAGACCAAAAGCCTGAATCAAGTGATGGCTCAACTGAAGGTGGACCTCAAGAGGATGTTGGGGCAGCAATAGAAGAAGGATGAAAACACAATCTCAAGCCTTTGAGTGATGAAGTAGATCAAGTGGGAATGTTGTCCACTAGTCATCAAGAAGTTCTTCCTCCTGAAGAGCAGTTGTGCACCATGGATGATAGGCTTTTTGGCGAGTCTTTGGAGGGAGATTGCATAGTGAATTTTGGTCCCCTTGATGAGGTGTCATCAATTGATGACTTATTTCCATTGGGAACTATACTACGGAGGTATGCTCATGTCGAGGAAGAGCACATCCCAGAAGATGGTAGCGATGAATACATACTCTTTGAGCCCCCAAACAGTGATGCACTAGAGTTTCCAGATTGGGAGAGGAGCTCCTTCTCCATTTACAGCGATAGTGAGCAAGAGGAAACAAGTGAACGTCATAATGAAATGCATGAACAACAAAGGGAAGAAGACAAAGGTGGGGGTGTTTTGATAGCTTCCAACAAGTATGATAGAATTGACCAACTACAAGATGCAACGTGGATCCCTTTCACCATGATCGTTGTTGATCCTCCTTCACATTCAAGGATCTCCAATAGGACAGATTTGTCCATGTCATTATCCCATGACATTGAACATCATGAAAAGGAGGTTGATACTTGGGGAAGGAGATGAGACAACATACTATTGTTTGAGGACAGCAACCAAGTGGATCCCAAGTTTGCATATGATCAATGTGGAGAAGTATTTCTTTTTGAAGAACTGCCAATTGGGATTGTAGGTCCCATTGGTAGATTGGAAGAGTTATTTGTTGCCTCGTCCTCCCAGCCTTATGCAAGCTTAATGTCCGGAGTGTTGCACCCTCCACCGCGCCCGCTCGAGGCTACCGATGCAACGATCAACTATGTTGTGCTTGCTCTTGACTGTCCAATGCTGCCACCTCCATGTGATGACATCCAGGTTCTATCCTTCTTTGCCCCTATTATTTCTCATAACTGCACTTATTATTTTGATTATGGGAACGAGGGAAAATGAACATGTTTATGGATTAACCATGGGTTCAATGAATCACCTCAATTGCTAATTTTTCATGATGACGTGATTAAATTTGAGTGTTGCAATGATAAACTTCTCTTTTTTTAGTATAAGGATAAATCTGCAAGGTTAAGAACTACAACAATCATCTGTTTGCTTGTACACGCATTATGAAATCCAATAAACGTTAATGTCAGCTCACCCTACCTGAACATAGTGCTTTGTAAATATCTTTGTACATAGCCTGTTTTGAGTAGTATAGGTTTCCTGTAAATACTCTGCTTTCTTGCTTTCCTTAAGTTAGTTGGTTTGATGTAGGTTGCTCGCTTTGTAGGTTGTTTTCTTTTTGTTTGCTTTCACTTTTTTGTTGCTTTGCTCAGGGTCCCTCTGCTTTTATTGGGGCACATCTGTGTGCACAACAACCATACTTATCGCCTGGGGTTTTTCTACATATTTCTTTGTCAAACTCTAATTAAGTCTTCAGAGTGGATGGTGAAGATCTTCAGTTAGTGTCAAGTGATTTGGATGTTTGATTCAAAGAGGATAAGTTGTTGGTTTAATCCGACTTTGACGTATTCTAAAATCTTACAGCTCTTACACATCTTAAGAATATGACGGTCACTGTAGGGCCTTTTGTGAAGTCTAGTTAAGTGAAAAATCTAAAATTCTGCTCTAGCGCCACTGTGACTCTCAGCCCTGAGCGTGAGCTTCAATGCTTGCGGGTTGAAATAAAAGAGCTAAAAATAGAAAAGAAAGAAAGAAAGAAAACATTGAAAATTAAAAGAAAGAGAAAATTCAACTTTTTGGGGGTATTCGAGCAACTCTATCGAGGCTATGGACACCCGGCCAGCAGTAGAGCAATGTTCGGGAGAATCACAGCGACAACCTCGTTGGGGCTATGGGCATCTGACTGGCAATGAGGCAATGTCTCAAATGCTTTTGGAGTTAGAATAAAGTATGTAGCTTAACTTGATGGATCTTGGGTTCCTGTAGCAACTAAAGGATGGGAATTAACGCAACTGCACACACTTGGATTTTCAGTATACTGAAGTTTGGGTTGGCTAGTGGTTTTGATCCTTTGGTTGGGCATCTAGTTTGTTTTCCCTAGCGTGAAGGTCAGAAATAGAGATTCTGGGTTTGTGATTCCAGTTTGTCATCAAAATGCTTTGGAGCATTTCCCCAACGAGTTGCCATTTGTTGCGCATGTTTTGCACACAGGCCCCGCCGTAGGCAGGGACCCCCCTTTTTTTTGCTCCCGATAAGCTACTTTGCTCTTGTCTTGTTTTGCGTGCCCCATTTTCCAAGCCCAAATTGGTCATGTGCCTTCAAACGATCAAATTCCCCTTACCAAATTCACCTACTTGGAGTATTCAAGTCCAAGGAGAAACAAAGTCCCCCGTCCCTTTTTTGCCTTTTGTTTTGTTCCTGCTAACTTGGTCTTTGATCGCTCGATTCACTTTTTTCCACATTTTTTTATTTTGGAGACAAGTTTCTTATGGATTTGGGACATGTTTGTGGTGCCTAAGTGAACTGCCAAGGTTTCGTCAATGTTCCATTAAGTTTCAGTGGTTTCAGAACTTTCCCTCCAGAACTCCCTCCCTCTTTGGTTGTTTTGGAAACATCCATGAACCCCCGCCGGTCCAGTTTCCACATTTTTGACTTTGGGGACAACTTTTTGGTGGATTTGGGATGTGTTTGTGGTGCCTAAGTGAACTGCCAAGGTTTCATCAACGTTCCGTTAAGTTTCGGTGGTTTCAAAACTTTCCCTCCGGAACTCCATCCCTCTCTCTTTGGCTATTTTGGAAACATCTGTGAACCCCCGCCAGTCCGGTTTCTGCATTTTTTACTTTGGGGTAAGTTTCGGTGGTTTCGGAACTCCCTCCCTCTTTGGTTGTTTTGGAAACATCCGTGGACCCCCGTCGGTCCGGTTTCCACATTTTTTACTTTGGGGACAACTTTTTGGTGGATTTGAGATGTGTTTGTGGTGCTTAAGTGAACTGCCAAAGTTCCATTAAGTTTTGATGGTTTTGGAACTCCATCCCTCTTTGGCTATTTTTCAACATCTGTGGAGCCCCGACAACCTGGCCTCTGGAGCCCGGCCCCTCCGTGGCCATTTTGAACATCTGTAGAGCACTGGCGACCCGACCTCTAGAGCCCGGCCCCTCCATGGTCGTTTTGAACATCCATGGAGCCCCGATGACCCGGCGTCTGGAGCCCGGCCCCTCCATGGCCATTTCTAGGACTTCGTCCCTCCATGGCCGTTTTGAACATCCGTGGAGCCCCGGTAACCCAGCCTCCGGGACCCGGCCCCTCCGTGGCCATTTCCGGGACTTCGTCCCTCCATGGCCGTTTTGAATATCCATGGAGCCCCCGCAACCCTGCCTCCGGAGCCCGACCCCTTCATGGCCGTTTCCAGGACTTCGTCCCTCCATGGCCATTTTGAACATCCGTGGAGCCTCGACCCCTTCGTGGCCGTTTTCGAGACTCCATCCCTCCATGGCCATTTTGAGCTTCCAATTTTTGTCAAATGAGTCCAATCTTAAGGATTTTTTTCTGGGCACTCTTCCTTCCCCTTTTATCATGCGCTATAATTGAAAAAACTCGGTTTTTCTATGTTTTGTGGGGTCCGGGAACTTCCCTTCTAGTTTGTTGTCCCTCGTTCGCTGTCCACCCCCTTGGGCCCGCATTAACGTTTATGATCTAAATGAGCTCCAAATATGAATATTATGATCTTTTGGTGATCCATGGATGGATCTAACAAGGATTTTGAAAGATTTCACTAATATTTTCCTTGATTTGTGTATGAAAGCACTTACAACACTTCATGCATGCAAGATTCAAGAAGCCTACCGCGAGTCCGTTGAGGAAACCCATTAAGAAAGCTGAACAAAAAATGCGCATAGCTCCTATCACCATTCATTTCATGTTCGCCTCTCCCCCTAGCACCCACCAACAGGGTCAGCATTAGAAGAAGGCTTGTTCCAAGGAAGTCAATGACCAAAACGCAAGGGGGTGGCCTTGAAGAAGGCATAAGGGAGTTGTCCGCCTAAATCAGGGGCAACCAATCTATTGATGCTAGTCGTCGACAGGCCTATTTGATCCAATGAAGAACAATGCAAATACATCAAGCAAATGACAGCTTTCAGGCAGTTTCAGCTACAGTAAAAGGGCAATCAGCTAAATGACGAAATTGCTACAGCACCGGAGCACTAGATGACAAAACAAGGAAAAGACAAAGATGTATTTTAAAATTGTTGAATATTATGGGGTAGGTAAAACCATATTGTAAACAAATCTGGGCCATTCATTGCAAATTGATCCTAGCCATTCATTTGGGCTTTGGAAAACTATAAATAGGGGCATGCCCCTCACTTGTAAAGGGTTGGTGAGCTATTGTAAAAAGCATTTGCAGCAATAGAAGACAACATTGCATGATTTTATGGATATTTTCTTTGATTTTGCTTATCTTCCATGCATGGTTTTTACTTCCATGTTAGTTTTAATGTTAGTTTCTTGAATGGGAGTGGTGATGGTGTTTGTTGTTATAGTATTTGATGAACTTCCATTATACTTTGAGCACTTGTTGATGACAAGTTGTGCAAAGTTAGCCTGAGCTTCTTTATGTCATTGTTGCAACCCAGTTCAATTGCATGTTCATGATGTGTATGTGTAATCTAAAAATCAACAGACCTTAGAAAATTACACTGATTTTGTGTAGTTGTAGGTTTCTCTTAGTCAAGCAAAACTGAGTTTAGGAAGCATGTCTACTATAGTAGCCACCATTGTTATTGTTCATTCATAGCTTATGATTAGAATGGCTTTCTTAACCTTCTCCTTTTACTATTTCTTTTAATCCCTGAAGGTTAGAGTAGGATCAAAGCATCCCACCATGAAGAGCTAAATCGGATGAGCTTGAGTAGGGGAGTTTGGCTTATTTGTTTTAGTGGACAATCAGCATTCATCATACCTGACACTGAAGCTGCATTTGCAAATCGACTTCCATGCTTTGTAACTCATTAAGTAAGTCTTCCTTGATTCAACAAATCACATAGAACAACTAAGATATTCAAAACCTTCAGACACGACATTAGAGACCTTGGGATAGTGTTCTACAATGATTGTGTGGAAGATTATGCCAAGAAGGAAGGTGATGCACCTATGCATTACATGTTGAAAGTGCATAAAAAACAATCAAGAGAACATATGAGTTAAGTTAACTGTTTACTAGAAAAAGATAACACTTTAGTAATGCATATGAGATCCTAGAAGTTAGGGATTGATGTTTACATGCATGGAATTCCAGTTGATTCGGAGTTATGGTTTTAGTTATCTTCAGTTGTATGTAGTTAGTTTGAGTTGCATGCTAGTTGACTTCAGTTGACTTGAATTGCATGCTAATGACTTGAGTTGCATGACATATAATAGGTGACTACTTACCATTAATAGGGGATGATCAATCATGCATGGTATTTGCATGAATGGTGGAGAGATTTGTTTCAGTTAACAAAGATTGACTTGGATCCACCTTGGGTGCCCAAGTTGGCATCTTGGAGTTAACACTTTTGCATGATAAGATATTTTATAAGGCTGAGTCAAGTGGACCCATTCTTGGGAGCCAACTTTGAGGATAAGCTTAGAAGATATCTTGGGAATCAACATTGAGTTATAACTTCAATTTGGGACGCCCGAATGGATGAAGGAATTATTTTGACATTGTTCTTCATGGTAGAACTCTACTTGCAAAGAATAGGCATGGGTTTTGTGAGATAAGCATTATGCTTTGTAATTGTAAACTCTTTGGAGTTTACAAGGCTCATTATTGTCTATATATTGCAACAAGTTGAAGAGAGTTAATTAGATTTTATTGCAAGTTGTGAAGAAGAATTGTTGAAGGCAAAAGAATCATCTCAAGCAAGGATTGGAATTATTGTAATCTTATTATGAGATTAAATAATACATTGATTCTTGGTGGAGTTTTTTCCCAAAATGGTTTCTCCACGGTATATGTTGTGTACCTTCTATCTTCTGGTCTTATCCTTCTACAATCTTTTGTCTATTTCTACAAATGGTAAAATGAATCTAAATAGATAATCATCAACAAAGAATTTGTAACAAAGAATACTTAATTAGATCTATAGCTACTAGTTGCAATCTCAATCTGTTGGGACTTGATGTTGCTTTTGTCATGAGTTTTTCCTTAACCATGAAAATCACATCAGGAAAAACATTAAATGTCAATAACCAATTGACAGGCTCCCAACAATCTTTATTAGTTACAATGTTGCAAGCTCATACAACAAAATTTGTATTGGAATATCAAGACATGAAGGGCATTGATCCTAGCCTATGCATGTATATAATTTATATTAATGAAGGTTGCGAGCAAGTTAGGCAACCACAAAGGAGAATGAACCCAATTGTGTGTGGCATATTCAAGATAGAGTTGTAAAAACTATTGGATGCGGGATTCATTTATCCCATATCAAATAGTCAATGGGTTTCCTCATTGGTGATTGTCCCAAAGAAAGGAGGTAAATGGATGGTATATGTAGATTATAGGGAGATGAATGCAACAACAAGGAAGGATCACTTTCCTCTTCCTTTTATTGATCAAGTGTTGGATTCACTAGCAGGTAAGAAATATTTCTCCTTCCTATATGGGTTCAATGGGTATAACTAGATAAAGATAGCTCTAAAAGATTGGGACAAAACCACTTTTACCAACCCATGGGGTACATATGCCTATTCAATTTTAACCATTTCGATTGTGTAATGCACCTACAAAATTTTAGCGAATAGTATTAAGCATATTCTCAAATTTTGCACATGATTCTACAGAGATTTACATGGATGATTTCACCACTTATGAGGAAGAATTAAAAAAATTGGAGAAATTCTTTTAAATGTGTCAGGATCACAAACTCTCTTTAAGTCATGAAAAATTCTTCATGATGATGGCTGAAGGGGTGGTCTTGGGTACTTTGTGTCCAGTAAGAGAATTCAAGTAGATCCAAATAAAATTGAGGTAATTTCCACCCTGCCTATTCCCTAGAATCAAAAATATGTAAGGAGTTTCCTTGGCCATGAAGGATATTATAGGAGGTTTATCAAATGCTTCAGTAAAATAACAACCCACTATTTGTTCTTTTATTTAAAGATATTGAATTCAACTAGAACACTACATTTTGAGAATCTTTTGAAGCCCTCAAAACAACTCTCACAAGGACACCTATTTTGAGAGTGCTTAACTGGATAATCCCTTTCCATATACATATAAATGCTTCTAATTTTTCCATAGGTGTTGTCGTAGGAAAAAAAGAAGGAAATTTGGAATATGCAATCTACTGTATCAGTAAAAACCTTCGAGCTACTAAGATTAACTGTACAGTTACTAAAAAATAAATGCTAGTAGTGGTATATGCCATTAACAAGTTTAGAAATTACATCATCGAATACTCTATTTTTGTTCATATAGACCACACAAACATAAATTATTTGATGAAAAAACTAATGGGATTGTTAGATGGTTATTGCTAATGCAAGAATTTGATATCACCATTGTGGATAAACTAGGGAAAGAAAATTAGTAATTGATTTCCTTTCAAGGTTGCAAATTAAATCAACAAAAGTAGTGGATTATTCCTTTCTAGATGAATATTTGTTTGCCCTCTCTGTACAAACACCATGGTATGAAAATATTGTTAATTACTTGGTTGTAGGAAGAACACCTTCACATCTCTCACCCAAAGAAAGGCATCATTTGTTAGAACACAACTTTCCTTATTCTTGGGTTGTTGGTGACCTATTTTACATAGGCCCAGACAACATAATGGCATGTATAAGGGAGGATGAAGTATATGACATACTTAAGGCTTGTCATGATGAGCCTTGTGGAGGTCACTTTGCAACAAAGAGGACAACTTTAAAAATCTTAAACACTAGTTACTACTAGCCTACACTTCACAAAGATGCAGTTAAATATACAAAGAGGTGTGATAGATGCCAGATGATGGAAATACCTACTAGGAGTGATGAAATGCCTCTCCAACCACAATTGGTAATTTCACCATTTGACAAGTGGGGATTGGATTTTATTGGTCCAATAGCTCCAACATCTAACAACGAGTACATTCTATTCTACATAGACTATCTCACAAAATGGGTGGAGGTGAAAGCACTACTCAATTTGTAAGGGAGGACAATGTTGCCAAATTCATTTATGAAGAAATCTTCACTAGGTATGGTGTTCCTAGAGAGATAATCATAGACAAGGTACCTCAATTTAATTCTAATCTGATTGAAAAGTTAGTTAAGGATTATGAAATTAGGCATCAAAAATCAACCCCCTACCATCCACAAGCTATTGGGCAAGAAAAAGTTATGAGCAATGACATAGAAAGGACTGGGAAACAAGACTCCTTGATACAGTTTGGGCATACAAGACAACCTAGAAGACTACAATAGGGTTCATACCATATGAATTGGTGTATGGAAAAAAGGTTATCCTTCCAATTGAGCTTGAGCATAAAACACTTTGTACAATAATCGAACTTGGAATGGAATTATCTAAGGCACAAAAGGAAAGAATACATAGTCTGAATGCTTTGGATGAAATCAGGATGGAAGCCATTCACCATACAAAAATTGTGCAGAAGAAATGAATCAAATGGTATATGACCAATTCATTATAACTAATAAATTCTATGAAGTTGACTAGGCATTGCTTTATGATTCTCAATATAAATATCACAAAGGAAAACTACAAACAGGGTGGCTCAAACCATATAAAATTAAACATGTTTTTCAAAATTAAGTCGTTCAATTAACTACCATAAATTAAGTTAGATTCTCATTATTGGTCAATGGACATAGACTTAAGCTTTATAAAAGACGATTGTAAAAGGATTTTTTACATGATATACACCAATAATTCATACCAAATATCAGTCCAGAATTAAATGCAAAATATGTAGACAAGGACAACAATTCAAGTGATGCATCCATAGATGAGACACCCAACTCGCCTACTGATGTGTACTAAGTATAAATTTTAATACTAAAATCTCACATGCACACACATGCACAAGATACCATCACCAACCATTATTTTTGGACATGCATGGTAGAGTTCATGGGACCTATAGCAACATCCCTGAGGCACATTAATAAAAAGGGTTCTATTTTCTACTACTTGTAGCACCTACTTCCAATTCACTACCACTACACTTGTAACCAATAACAATTATCATTACATATCACCTTTGTCATTCCGACATGAAACAACTACACTCCATCGTGCATATCATGCAATGTCACATCCCATCATTAATAACTCCATATTTTTTACAACTTTCCTTTCCAACATTCAAAATCCTTGGACATGTGAAAGAATCACACTAAGCTCTTTTTCCAACACATCTTCTCATAGTACTTCAAATTAAATTACCATAATTTCAAATACTTCTCCATGTAGCTGCATGACAATGCCTAGTTCGACCCACATGCACCACCTTTCCATCACTACAACATCAAGTACTTTTCTTGTTATTAACTATAATTTACAATAAATCCTACTAATTTTCTTTTGACTTCAAAATCATGCACATATTTAAGTTTATTCCATCAAATATCTTAAATTCTTTGAAAATTCATCTTTTTTCGTATCTATTATTTGAGGACAAGTAGCATAACTAAGTTGCAGGGAGAAAAAGGTTTAATTTTTCATTTCCAAATTTCATTATTCCATGTTCATTTATTGAGAGCTAAGAGAATTGGAAATTCCCTTTATTAGCCATAAAAACCACCATGAGAAGTTGTAGAGCATAGAGAAACATAGACAAGGTAACATCCAAAAAGCCTAGCATTCATAGAAACAACAAGCTACAAGTAGAAGTTATAAAGACCGCATAAATGAGAGGTGACATTATTAGAAGAGAACTAGCGACACACAATTTAACATTGGAAGATCAACAATGTCTTCCAATTTCTGAACAAGCTGGGTAGTTAGATTATTTTCTCCATTTAACTAAATTTAATGAAGTTATGACTCAAAAATTTGACCTTTTTGCAAAATGATGAAGCTATAGTCAAAGGGCTAAGAATAGACACCTCAAAGGCAATAGTGGCATAGGTTTCAAGGTTTCCAATAATAAGAGAAGAATTCCTAGTCAAAGCTGATGCAATTGCAATAAAGAATAATTTTACAATGTTAGGAGAGAATTTAGACTCTTCAGCTCAGCATATAAAAATACTTTTCTGACTTTGGTTGTGTGCTTCTATTGCTTCTTACATATTCGAGTATTTAACCTGCAATGGTAGACAGTCCCTCTTATATATTGTGCATTTTAAACTCCTTAGTCACCGACGCCATCAGAGGCTAGTTAATGTCCCTAAATTTTTATATAACCTATTGAAGAGAATTTCTCTTGAGTATAAGAGGAAAAGAAACCAATTTGCATTGTCATATTTTTGCTTAGTCACTCTATTGATTAAAAAGAGTCTCAGAACTCAATTTCCTAATGTATCTTGGGAAGACTTTTAGCCTGCAATAATATCGATGATATTCTCATGAGACCATAAGTAGAGGAAATGAATAGATAATAGGAAATGAATGAGCTTTCTACGGTTGTAGAAGAATAATATGTACCCTTTGTTTCACCTATTTCCTCACCTACTCACAACATTGGGAAGTAGGTAGAGCCAAAAGTGTAGGAAATATAACCTAGATCTTCTAGGGAGCAACCCGTAGTAGAGGAAGAACTAGAAACCCCTACCTCTACCAAGAGCCCTTCCAAGATTGAGCAACAAAAAAGAAAAAGTGTAGCCTCCACCTCTGCACCCAACAAAAGTAGAAGATGCCACTACAACTAAGAAGGAGGTTACATCATCTTAAGAGGATAGACCTTGCAAAGGGGAAGGGGAAGGATAAAAATCAAAAGGAAAGAATTGTTGTGGTTGAATTTGAGACAAAATCTGAAAAGGAGAAGATGCCTAGTGGTGATGAGCAACCTAAAACATTGCAACCCCTATATCTAAGAAATACTTTCAAACTCTGAGTCTGAATATTTGTTTACAACTAGGAAAAAGAAAAGACCTCAAAACAACCTAGTCTCAAAGGAAGGGTTTGTTTCACCTAATGAGGTTGATGAGGAGATATTTTTAGAAAAAGAAGAAGAATTACTTTTGAAAAGGAGGAATGAGAGAAAGGAACTACAAGAAGCCTTGCAAAGAATAAAATAATTAGAGGAAAAACTCGAAGGATACCAACTGAGGGAGGAAGGATTGACAATAGAATCTGGGAATTAGAGAGAAGGTTGCATGCTTTTGAGTAGCAAGGATTAGAATAGGAAAAGTTGGCACAATTGGTCATTTTTGAGAAACAATAGATCTCCACATCTTGTAGACAAAATGCACCGTGAGAATGCCTAAAACCCCTATTATGATAACTGTTGGTATTGAGTTATGGAAAAAAGTAAGGTAATTTTCTCAAAAGAAAAAATATTGGGAGAAAGAATTAAACCTGAGTTGATATCAACACATACTAGGGAAATTGAAAGAAAGGATGAAAAAATTAAGAAATTAAAGGTAAAATGGAGGAGATGGCTGACAAAATAGTGCAACTCCTAAAATGCAGACCACCTACAAGGGTTTATACCCTGTATCTACAAGAAATTTTTCTAATCTTCCAAGTCAATTAGTTGATCAATGATCTCCCAGTTTCCTTGTCCTTACCTGCCTTGTTTTTAGAAACATACCAACAATCTACCCCAGATATGCAAGTGTAGACACTTAAAATTGTCTTGGTCAATATCACACACCTAATTCGATTTACTAACACCATTTTCATCTTGATTCAATAATTCTTATCTATTTAATTGAATAATGCTAATTGTTTAATTAAATTCATCCTTTTCTTTTATTAATCAAATAATCAATATTGTTGGATTAATTCACCCCTTTCATGCTAATTTTCATCCTATTTGATTAAATAATGCAAATTGTTTAATTAAATCCCTTAATTCCTCTCATTTGATTAAATAATCCCAATTGTTTAATTAAATGTCATAAATCTTACCTTTTTGATTAAATAATCTATTTGTTTAATTGAAATCCTAAATTCTCTCTTCTTGCACAATTAAATAGTATCTTAATTATTTAATTGACTAATTCCTCCAACTTCTCCCACATGCAAGAATATTCTCATGGAATATTCTCCCAATTCGAATATTTCCCTCCCAAACGGAAATACCTTCCAACATTCTTCCTAAAATTAAGGGACTTGCATATTTTAATTCAATTAGATCCCTTGATTAAATTCAATGATCCATGTCATTCTCCCACATTCATTTCCATCCATTGATTAGCCAAATCAATCTTAGCCATTGATTCATCCAAAATCCCTATAAATAGCCCTCATTTCTATGAGAAGATCATCCACAAAGCATTTGAGCAATTGCACTATAGCCAATTTCATCCTCATTTTGAGAGCATTTGTTCATTTCCAATAATTTCACCATTAAAGGTCATTAAATATTTGCTTCAATAATGGGATTAGGAAAGGTCTGATCATTCCATATCAATTCAACACTAATTCCCTAATGGGATGAGGTTTGCTTGTGTTTAATTAGGTTTTTTATATCAATTGATTGTTGTTTCATGTTTAATGTATTCCTAGTTAACATTTGCAATAATTTCATTGGGAATATGATTTAATTAGGTTAAATTTTTGTTTTATTTGCTTAATTCACTTGCATTTGATTTAAATATATTTTGTTCATAGAAAGATCAACTATGTGAATTCTACCTACATAATCTGGCTATCCCTCGTGACTCTTCTTGAAACCCACTCATGTTTGTCGGGGATGTTAAATTAAAGGAAATGACCTCATTCATGAGAAATGAACATCAAAGAGGACAATTGCTCTGGAACTATCAAGAAAGGGAGAAGTCATTTCCCCTTTTACTCAAAGCAGAAGCTGAAGATCCTTAGAAGATAATGGAAGAATGGATCAATTTGGTAGAAAGGTGGGTAAGAGAAAAGATTCTAGAATGTAGAGAAAAGGACTACAAAAGATTTCAAGAACTTGTAATAGGAATAGGGAAAGAGACTTAATTTCTCTCAGGACAGATGAAGAGAATTGACACCAGAGCTAAAAGAAAGGAGCTTCACTCCATCTTCAACTACTTAGCAGTAGTAAAAAGAACCCATAAATACATTTCAGCCTCCCTTGAAAATGATATTACCCAGTTTCCCTTGGCATTCCATCCTCCTCTTCTCTTGTGCCTAATCCTACATTGGATAGGAAGAAGA
The DNA here is from genome assembly GCA_007258455.2 of Sequoia sempervirens. Classification (NCBI taxonomy): domain Eukaryota; kingdom Viridiplantae; phylum Streptophyta; class Pinopsida; order Cupressales; family Cupressaceae; genus Sequoia; species Sequoia sempervirens. Next base: position 50,789 of record VDFB02320328.1, on the reverse strand, counting down.
CAAGAGATAGATGCAACAAATACAATTAGATGGGAGGAGATAAAAGAGCAAAAAGGGTTCTACTTGAAGCAGGGTGAAGGGGTCACCAAAATAATGGACTACAGAGAGGTTGCAATGAAATACAACCAGAGACCCTGAGCTACTCAAGGATAAGCATAAAGTTAAGTTGGGGGGGATGATGAGCCATAAGAATGTCCAATTTCCTTGTAATTCCATGTTTTTATCTCATTTATGCTAAACTTCAAAAGACATTACCAAACCTTTTTCATATACTTTAAGCATTTAAAAGCATTTGAAGATGATATATATTATATTAATTAATGTGTGTGTGAACTTTGAATGTATATGAGTTTAGTAGAATTTCATGATTGATCATAGTTACTAACAATGAATAAATGCCTTGAGAAATAAGACTAACCCCTGTAGTAAAGAACCTGTCAACCCGCAACAAAAGGATTCTCAACTCATAGCAAAAGGATGATAGTTCAACATAGCTAGAGGAATTAATTTGCTACAAAATGTGCATATTTCCAAAATAAGATGCAAGTGATGATCTGAGGATGTAAACATGGATGGCCATGTGTCACTCCATCTTTTCAATAAATTGTGGATGAATAAGAAGTCTATTGCAACAAGGAATATCAATATAATAAGGGTTGTCTTATTGGGCATGTCCCCAAGTTATAATGGTTATCTTAAATGATGTAGTTTCGTTCTTAAACTTCTAAACTCTTGATCTCACTAGTAGTTAATTTATATTACATTAAAATACTTGGTCCTCTTCTAGTTTTCATGGAAGAGTCGACATTTTATTTTAAGTTTGTTTACAGTTTTTGAATAAATAGACTCTCGTAGACCCTATATAGGAGGGAACTCTATCAAGAAACCAAGAACAACTAGATGTTTGCATGCATTAGATTGAATTGGAGATTTTGTTACATTTTGTTTGGAATTTTGTGTATGATTGGAATATAATAGAGAAGATATTTCAGTTGCATGTTTTTCTTGAGTTAAGTAATTGAAGAAGATATTGTGGATGTAACAACTCAAGCAATGGCCACTTGAGGTATCTACTGCAAAGCCACATTAGTTTAGATGATTAATTAGATTGAGCATTGTAAGTTCTAATTTATAATTTCCAATTTATAGTACAATGAATGTTGTATTGTAATTTTTGAATCGTAAGTCTCTAATTTATATTCTATTCAATACTCTTGAATGATTAATTGAATTAGGACATACTACAGCATAAAAAGTCATCAATTATAGTTATGGATTATAGGTACCCATAGCAATTAAAGATGGAGTTATTTTTAGTTAAAATATTTTGATGAGTTTATTCCTATTTAATCAACTATACTCAGTTGATATAAAAATCCTAGGATTCTTGAATGCATATATAGTGCCAACATCATCTTAATTCTACGACTCTCTAGTTGACAATTGAATGAAGCCCTGTTTTGAACAATGAACTGCTTAACTTGGGGATCTATAGGTCCATTAAACTGTATATATGATCATCTACATAAGTTAATTAGATATTACAGGAAGCTCTACAACAATGTTAATCTATGATTTTTCATATCTCTTATTATTCTCATACCAAGGCTTTATTTTGCAACACCCAAATCCTTCATCACAAATGAATTGGCCAATTTCCTTTTACATACATGTATATCCTTCATGTTAGACCTTACAACAAGCATGAAATTTGCATACAATAACAAGATAATATAGCTCCCATGATCTTGTCTCTTGAAATAAACACATCAGTCAAATTCCATCTAATATAACCTCGTTCAGTCATAAACTTGTCAAATTTTAAATACCACTATCATAGAGCTTACTTTGGGCCAAACAAACTCTTATTCAACCTACAAACTAAGTTATCCTTCCCTTTGACCTCATACCCTTGGGGCTTCTGCAGACAAATCTCTTAGGATCTAAATCTCCAAGGAGAAAAGTTATTTTTACATCAAATTGTTCAAGATGCAAATCTTCTACTACCACTAGACTTAAAATAGTTTTAATTCAATTCATTCTAACAATAGGATAAAATATTTCATCAAAATCTATACCTTTTTTGTGCAAAACCCTTTATGACAAGACTTTCCTTGTACTTCCTTTTTCCTCCATGTTCTTCCTTCATCATGTAAATCCATTTTTTCTGCAATTCTATTTTACCTTCAAGAAACTCAACCAAGTCCTAAGTTTGGTTCTATAACAAATATTTCATCTCCTCTTTCATGTCTTTCTCCCACTTATTTTTGGTTTCTACTTGCATAGCTTCTTCATAACTTTTTGGTTCACTAGAATCAATCAATAATACATAATATAATGAAGGAGAGTATCATTCAGTGGGTCTAATTTGTAAGAGCTAAAGATTAGCTCAATGCCCAAGACCACCTGCAAAAACAACGAAAACCTTCTACAAGAGAGTATGCAAGAATATGAGCTTGCTTGATATTAAGACCTATCAATAAGATGAGTGTCAAGTATGATACAAATGAGTACAATGACCTTTCTTATATAGGAAAGGTTGAGAAATAGGATTGGACAATATCATGACAAGTGTCTTAATCCTATCACATGAGACAACTAATTCCTAACAACCTAGGAAACAAACATTAAATTATCAAATTATTAAATGCGTAGATAACTAAAATTAAACAATGAGGCATGGCCCCATTATAAATAACTTCTAGAAATGACAACTAGGAAACTTAACTCCTAAGTAAACTTATAATAATGTGAATAGGTCCTCACTAATAACTAGTTAGAAAATAACCCCATTCACACTAACATAATTAACCTGGTATATCTTCTTGCAAGAGTTTGAGGTATTTACATTGTTATTCTTTTGGTTGAATATTTTTATTTTTTGGTGCCTTTGGAACCAATTTTTTGGGATTTCATCAAGAACTTTATGTTTTATGTTTTCCTTTTCTTATTTCTTTCTGTATAATTAATACTTGTGCATGACCTCATTAAATATCACATCTCTACTCCTAATGATTTTATAATTTTCATAACGTACCATAAGTGATAACCAAAGTCATTAACTCTATATCCAATAAAAATACATTTATTATATCTATCTCCAAGCTTTGTTCTATTTTTTATATCAATATGGATAAATGCTTCACAACCAAAAGTTTTCAAAAATGAGTAGTTTACCTTTTTACCTACCCATACCTCCTCTAAAATACCACCTTCTAGGGAACTTGAAGGCCCTCGGTTTATTAAGTAAACATCAATATCTATAACATTTCCCCAAAACTATAATGGTAATCTTGCATTCAATCTCATACTCCTTGCATGCTCCATAATTGTCCTAGTCATCATTTTTGACACGCTATTTTATTGTGGTGTTCCTAGAACCATCTTTTGTCTATGAATTGCATGGTATGAATAGTAAGTATAAAACTAGTATCTTTGAATTCTGAAAAAAAATGAGAAGGAAGAATTTGAGTAAGCTAAGGAGGACCTAGCAATTTATGGAATATCTAAAGAAAAAGGCAAGAAGCAAGATAAGTTTAGATCCAAATATCTTGGTAATTTCAAGGAAATTTTTTGGAACTACAACAAAGTTGAACACCTAAGGAGGAGGAGGAGGAGGAGGAGGAGGAGGAGGAGGAGGAGGAGGAGAAAGATTTTGATGATGAGTGCAAGATATTCTCCAAGGATTAAGGTGATCTACTTTCATCACTACTTGGCTACTTATGCATTGGAAGGTGTGTGGTTGATAGATTTTGGTGCTTATTTCCACAAGACCTCACATAAAGATTGGTTTATAAAAGATAAAAAAATATTATGGTGATAAGGTGCACCTTAGAGATTATTTTTATTTGAATATTTTGGTCGTGGTAGAGTCCTAATTTTATTCCTTAATGGATGAGTGAAGGGGATTAATGATATATTACATATCCTTCATTTAACACAAAACCTACTGTAGCGTAAAAAAATGTATCTTTGGACATTTTCACACTCATTTGGGTATTTCTTATGGATGTTGGCCTAGTTTTTTCTAGATTTAATGTTGTAATGTGGTCAAAAAATTCACATTAGGTCTTGGACCCTCGTGAATTAATAAGAATTCTATGATGTCTTGTAAAAGTGTTGTGAAGTGTTGTAACCCACTTTCACACTTTTCTAGGACCTTTTTAATATAATTCACTTAAATAACTTCTTTTTATCACTTACCAAGTCTTATTTCAAAGTGTTGTAAAGTTTTGTAACAAACTTTCACGCTTTTCTAGGCTTGTCATCAATAATTTGACCCTTTCTTATGTTTAAATGGCCCCTTTATACACTTGCAGGCCCTACTTAAGTGTATTTTTTAGAATAATCTCGTTAAACATCATTTAATACACATTAATTCCTGACACCCACTTAAAATTCCCTAGTGGGACCAAGTCACCACTAGGGGTGACTTAGTCCCACTTGGCTCAAAAATCAAAATTATTTCAAAATTTTGGCGGGATATTATTCTCTAAGCCTTGAGGTCGGCCTATAATGTGGTATTTTCGAGAAATTTCGCATAATCATGTATAAATATAGGTTTTTCACCCCCATTCACCCCATTAATTTCATTCATCATCCATTTATCATTCATCATCCATCTCAAGTCAAGCAAGCTAGGGTTTTAGCATTCTAAGTCATCAAGATAGCATTTTTAGACATTCAAGGGAAAATTCTTCATCCATTGTTGCAAAAATTCAAGATCTATCATCATGGAAAGTTTCTAATCCCTTCATTTCATATTCATGCTTTATCTTATTTCTTCATTTAGTTTAATTACCTAAAAGGGGTTAGACCAAGGCAAACCCCCATTCCCTAACATTCAACATTTTCTCTCCTTTGTGTGTTTACAGACTTAGGTATCTTGAAGGATTGGAAATCATTAAAGAATAGATTGCAAACTTGTTGAAGACATATCCTTGTTTGCTAGGTCAAAACATCCATGAAAAGTCACTTACAGTGCCGAAAATCAGAGTTTCAGAACCAGACACTCGGAGGAGCAGAAAGTGTAGCCCGAGAGCTTCCGTTTCCACTTTCAGATTTTTAGAAAAGCCAAAGTGGACTAAGTCACCATCAATGGCGACTTAGTCCCACTATACATGTTTGTTAGGAATTTTTGTAGAATCAGATACCCATTTGGCTAAAATAGGGTCCAAAATAGTTTTCCAGATCTGGAACTAAGTCACCCAGAGTGGCATAAGTGTCCAAGTAGGTCAAAATTTCAAGATCAACAATATTTCCAGTCTCCATTCTATTCTACAACACATTTCCAGGTGCACACATTCAATTTTATAGTTTTATGTTTTGTTTCATGGTTTTTTCTAGGTCATTTAGTTTATGTTTGCATAACACATTGTGTTTTCCATGTTTGCACTTGGTGTGAACCCTCATTTATTGTTATTATTTCCCTATAACTCTCCCTTAGTCATATTGCAATCTCCTTTGCATTGAGATCTCAAGGGTTTGTTCTTGAATGAAGTGTTGATCTTTGTCTCTCTCCTTTTAGGTGCAAAACCCAAGGAGTGTAATAGGTGACAAAAATATTTGCTACATTTTGGTGAACCTACTTTTCGAATACCTTCTTGTCTGATTTTGGGTCCATCATCATCCTAGAATTAGCTTGCATTGCATTTTCCATTAGTTAATTTGCATTCTAGGGTTTCTAAAATTTTGCAGTAGTGAAAGTGCATATAGGTTGCATTTTTTCATCTCAAATCATTAAAAATCTCTAAAATTTTGCATTTGAATTTTAGGTTTGCATCATAGAGCACAGAAAACATCAAAATCAATCAAAAAAATCAAAAAATTCTATAAAAAATCCCCACTGGGACTCATTCGCCACCTTGGGCGACTTAGTCCCTTTCCACCCCTAAAACTGCCTTTCACAACACTGAAAACCCTATTTTTCAGCTTCTATTTGCTATCATTACCTATCAGTATCAATTGGTTGAGTTTCTATTACATGCATTTCATTAGATCTAGCTTAAATTAGCTCATTTCATGCATTTATTTCAAATTTTCCTTTACAACATTTCCTCTTTCAAGTTGTTGCATAATGTAATCAGATAATTACCTTGTTTCACATCTAAAAATTGCATTTCAACATTTCACTTTAAGTCATTGCATTGCACTTTCTTTACTTTTCCATGATAGCATGTTTTATTTCAAGAGATGTGGCTTTGATTTGGTTAAAAATGGATTGCATAAATTCAATATTCCCTCTTATGAGTTCAATTTAGATTACAACAATGAGGTCATTAAAACACATGTCAATCACCACACCATTGACACAATCCTTAACATGGCATTTCCCATTAGTGAGGATGATAGTTTTGACAATCATCTGAATCATACTTGTTCTTCTCCCAATACCTCTCCTATTAGTGACGAAGGTATCTTGGTGAAAGAAGATACAAGCATTGAAGGTCTTGATTGTCTCTCTCCTCATCCCCCTTCAAGGAAGAAATTAGACAACAAGAAAATGAGATCATAGCCACCACTTTGCCTATCCCAAGTCCATCTCTCCATACTCTCCCTACTTGTAAGATGCCTTTACAAGAGGATACAATCATGAACACTTGTGAAAATCACATTTGTCAAGAGGACATGTGGATTGAATGTGATAACCTTATCTCTTTCCTTCCTAATGTCCCTAACATTTGGAAAGGCCTATTTGAACAAAATAATCTTAGTTTTCCTTCTCTTGATGCATCCTTTCCTTGTGATGAAGATGCTTTACAAAATCTAACCATGGATGAACATACTACAAGCTCTCCTACTAGGGAAGATAATATGGCACAAGAGAATGAGACCTTAAAGACAATGGACACTCAAATATAACCTTCTCCTAATCATCCCACTATTGAATATCCCATCATTGATCATTCCCCTCTTTGTGATGAAGTCATTTTAGAAGAACCAACCCTTGAATGTCAAGAACATGTGGTTTGTAGTTCTCCTAAAAACTCTCCTCCTAGGGAGGATATCATGATGAAAAACAAGGATAACATTGACAATAATGATATTATTCCCTTAGAAGAAGATGAAGAGCCCATGTTAGACTCTCATTCGCCAAGGGATGTTAATATTATTCAACCTCAGCTCATCCTTTATCCCCCTTCACACAAGCCTCAAACTCAAAACAAACCCGAATTAATCCTCTACCCACCTGAGAACAATGTTTCACAACAGTTGAGTCATAATACCATTGCTCATTAATATCCCACTAGAAACAATCTGCAACCACAACAACCCACCCCAACACCATTACCTTTGCCTAATCCCATCTTTCCTCGTGCTCCTCGATTAACTTTGTAAGATCTTGTTGAACAACTTAAGAATACTCCTGCAAAGATATCCCTATGGGATTTAAATCATAATTCACCTAACTATCACACTATGCTTCAAACAACCTTACAACAAGTTCCTATCCCTTCTATTGTGCAACCAAATGGCATAGCAGACCTAATTCAAGGAATAAATGCTGACATTGTTTTCCACCAACGCGAACTCCCCTCTTTGGAAGTGCAAAAACAAAATGAAGCATTCATAATACTATCTCACACAAATGAATAGGGATAAAGCAAACCCTTGTTGACAATGGATCTGCCCTTAATGTTTGTAGTGTAAACCTTTTGGATAGGCTTCACATGGATAAAACACAAATTCAACTCGATTCTTTATCTCTTAAGGGATTTGACAATGTCGAATAAAAATCGCTCGGTGTGATTACTTTACCTATTACAGTTGGGAAGGCCACATTAGATACACAAATTCATGTTATGCCTCATGAACTATCATATATCTTCTTTTGGGCAGACCATGGATTCATGCAATGAATGGGGTGCCTTCTACTCTTCATCATAAAATGAAATACATCTACAACAACAAGGTGTACACACTTTTGATCCTAAGCCATATAGTGTCTTACAGCTTGAGAAAAACAAAGAAAATTCCTTGAACACATTAACACCAACCACACAAGTGGAACCCGTGCACCAAAAAGATAAAGAAAAGCATATCGATCAAGTCACAAAGCTAGTAGAAGATGATTGGGGTTCCTTAGATTTCACACCAACATTAATGGGAGAATACAAGATTATAAACAAGGCCTCTGACAAGGGAAATAAAAAGCAGTCATGTTAACACAAAATTCAGAAGACCCTTCGAAAGCATCCACCTCAACCACTTTAGAACAAAAGACAACATATTACACAATGAACTTTGATGAACTTAATCATGAACAACCACCTAATCCAAAATCAATGAAAAATCTTTATGGAAAAGGTTATGAACTTATGAAACAACTTGGCTATAGTGGAAAAGGATGTGGTACTAATGAACAAGGTATTTGTGTCCCCATCAATCCTAACGCACAAGAAAAAATTCATGGTCTTTGTTATTGTCCTTTGATAGAAATAAACAAGCATTCACTCAACATTAACACCATCACACACAATTCCTCTAACCCAACCTTAACAGTAATGCATCCTGAACTAATAGACACTAGTAGTCTTGATGGTTATCCTTTGCTAGAAATGAGACAAACAAAAATATCCTCACTTAATGTAAATGTCATATCGCAAAACACTAATGATTTGCTTTTGTTAGATTTTACACCCTCCTAGACAGGAAAGAACAAAATCTCACAATCTGAAGTGTCTTGCATAGGTATGACAACTAATACTAATCAAGAGATATCTTCGTCGCATATTACAGGAACATCTACCATTGATCAAGAGGGTATCTTGTCAAGACTCCTCCAAGATCACTTGATATCCCTTCCTCCAAGAACTCAAAAGAAATTTTATTACAACAATTCATTTTGTGCATATCATAGAGTTCATGTTCATGCTACTAATGCATGTAAGGCTTTGAGTAGTAAAATCCAACATCTTAAGGAGTTTGGTGCTCTCCCTTATGTGGGGGCACCTAATTCCTCTAATTGATACTAATTTTCACTCTACCATACATCTTATCAATTATTTTAGCTCACCCTTTTCCTACACTAAGTGGGGGCAAGGGGTTAGGTAGCCTTGTCCTCATATGTCACTTGTTGTTGTCTCTTTTGGCTAGTTGTTAACCTTTCATGAACATATAAGAGTAAGTTTGGGATGACATGTCTTAATTTGACTCGTAGGTGGCATACTACCCTTTTCATGACGTAGCTTATTGGAAACATATGACTTGGCATAGGGCTTTCCAAATAAGAACCCATATCTTATTCTAATTTAAAGCAATTTCTCATAGTAATGGTGTTAGCAACCGCTTTTAAGTGGGGGCATACATCAACACTCATATTTCATTGTGCAATTTTATTTTTTCTTGCGATTTCCTCTCTTGGAAACATTAGGTACAATGTTCCCCAAGATGAGATTGTACACTTGTCCTCTCTTGGAAACAAGATGAGACATTGCATTTATCCTTTCTTGGAGATATTAGGCATGATGTTCCCTAAGATGAGACCTTGCACAAACAAAGCAAAATCCCCTTTAATAAAATTGTTACATAACATTCAAAAACATTTACAAAAACATTTTCATTGTGGCACCTTATTAAAGTTATCAGGAGGTATAACTTTGGTATGGTTGAGCGGGAATCCCATTCTGAGGCATGACTTTACCCATAACCACTTGCATGTGTGTGAGTGCATACCAGCCATGAGTGTATGTTTCTCACCTTTTAGGACTTCTCATTTGGAAAACAGCTAAGAGTTCCATCGCCTCAAAGTGAGTATGCATTTTCAGACAAAAAGCCTAGATATGATCCACAACGTGTTGGAAAAATGGTCGAAGCTTGATCCACCTTTTTATTTTCGCTTTTCTCCTCATTCTATTTATTGCCATTGCATGATTGTGTATCTTGTTTTGCTGCAAATCATTCACCTTGTGCATGTCCTTTTGTGCCCATGTTGGTTTGACTTAGGATCTTGGATCCTGGGGGCTTGACTACCTCCTTCATCTTTGTTATCCTAGATCATCCGCAATGGTATGATTGGACACCTCTTGAATGTCTACTTTAGTGTGAGTTTGAAGCAAGTCCATCCTCTCACTAAAGTGGGGGCTAAATGTAGCGTAAAAAAATGTATCTTTGGACATTTTCATGCTCATTTTGGTCTTTCTTATGGATGTTGGCCTAGTTTTGCCTAGATTTAATGTTGTAATGTGGTCAACACATTCACATTAGGTCTTAGACCCTTGTGAATTAATAAGAATTCTATGATGTCTTGTAGAAGTGTTGTAACCCACTTTCACACTTTTCTAGGACCTTTTTAATATAATTCACTTAAATAACTTCTTTTTATCACTTACCAAGCCTTATTCAAAGTGTTGTAACAAACTTTCACGCTTTTCTAGGATTGTCATCAATAATTTGACCATTTATAATGTTTAAATGGCCCCTTTATACACTTACAAGCCCTACTTAAGTGTATTTTTGAAAATAATCCCATTAAACATCATTTAATACACTTTAATTCCCGACACCCACTTAAAATTCCCTAGTGGGACCAACTCGCCACTAGGGGCGACTTAGTCCCACTTGGCTCAAAAATCAAAATTATTTCAAAATTCTAGTGGGATATTATTCTCTAAGCCTTGAGGTCAGCCTATGATGTGATATTCTTGGGAAATTTTGCATAATCATGTATAAATATAGGGTTTTCACCCCCATTCACCCCATTAATTTCATTCACCATCCATTTATCATTCATCATCCATCTCAAGTCAAGCAAGCTAGGGTTTTAGCTTTCTAAGTCATCAAGATAGCTTTTTTCAGACATTCAAGGGCAGATTCTTCATCCATTATTGCAGAAATTCAAGATCTATCATCATGGAAATTTTTTAATCCCTTCATTTCATGTTCATACTTCATCTTATTTCTTCATTCGGTTTAATTACCTAAAAGGGGTTTGACCAAGGCAAACCCCCATTCCCTAACATTCAACATTTTCTCTCCTTTGTGTGTTTGTAGATTTAGTTATCTTGAAGGCTTGGAAATAATTGAAGAATAGGTTTCAAACTTGTTGAAGACATCTCCTTTTTTGCTAGGTCAAAACATCCACAAAAAGTCACTTACAGTGTTGAAAATCAAAGTTTCAAAACCAGACACCTGGAGGAGCAAAAAGTGCAAACCGAGAGCTTCTGTTTCCACTTTCAAATTTTTAGAAAAGCCAAAGTGAACTAAGTCACCATTAATGGTGACTTAGTCCCACTATACATGTTTTTCAAGAATTTTTGTAGAATCAGATACCCATTTGGCTGAAACGAGCTCTAGAACAGTTTTCCAGATCTAGGACTAAGTTGCCCAGAGTGGTGTAAGTGTCCCAATAGGTCAAAATTTCAGGATCAACAACATTTCCAATCTCCATTCCAGTTTGCAACACATTTCCAGGTGCACACATTCGGTTTTATAGTTTTTTTTTGTTTCATGGTCTTTTTTAGGTCATTTAGTTTATGTTTGCATACCACATTGTGTTTTCAAACATTTTGTGTTTTCCAAGTTTGCACTTGGTGGTGAACCCTCATTTGCTATTATTATTTCCCTAGAACTCTCCCTTAGTCAAATTTCAATCTCCTTTGCATTCAGATCTCGAGGGTTTGTTCTTGAATGAAGTGTTGATCTTTGTCTCTCTCCTTTTAGGTGCAAAACCCAAGGAGTGTAAGAGGTGACAAAAATCTTCGCTACACCTACATTTTATAAGTAAACTAAATGATGATGAGAAGGTGTAACTTGGAGATGATTTTTTATTTGAATATTTTTGGTCATGATAGAGTCCTACTTTGATTCCTTGATGGGTGAGTGAAGAGTATCAATGATGTATTACATATCCTTGGTTTAGCACAAAACCTACTTTTTGTAAGTAAACTAAACGATGAGCCCGTGTGTAGGTTGTTTTCTCAAGAAGAGGGTACAATATGGTCAAATTATCTATGGTCCTTGTTAAAGGTGTTTTGAATGAAACTTTTTTTAGCTAGATGCATGAATAATTTAGTGTAATGGTTTTTTAATTCCTATAGCAAATAGATCTATAGAATCTTTATCTTCACCTTTGGAACCAACACCAAAGAGGAGTGTCGTGTCTACTTTTTATGGTCATGTTTTCTAGGTACCTAAGGGTGCTCATTCTTTAAAGGCTAATTAACCAACAAATAAAATAGTATTATGGCACCAAAAATGGGTCACATAAGTGAGAAGGGTTTAAGGACCCTAAAAAGGAAAAACCTTGTTGAGGGATTAAATGACTATAATATTAATTTGATTTATGTGAACATTGTGTAGATAGAAAATAAAAAAACCATTCAATTTTACTCTAATTCTCATAAATATTATGGGGTGTTGGATTTATTCTATCCTATTATAGTTGTATTTGTTAATGTAGTGTCATAAATTTTATACCTTTTCAATTTCACACTACACGATGTCCCCTCTTTGGCATTTTGATATAAAATGTTAGCACTTAAATATTTCATTTATGTTAATTTCATGTTGTCCTTGGTTCTTTGTGTCTAAATTATTTCATAAGAAAGTGCTCCACATAGGCATCTACATAATGTGCTAGCATCTTCCAAAAATTAGTGATTCCATTGGCCATTGGAGAATTACCTTCCTACAGATTTTTCAAGCGTAATGCTCCTACATTCAGTTGCATTGAACACCATCAACTCAATTTTTTGTTTGAAAAGGGAAGTTTGATTTTTCACTTACATTATATCTCACAAATTTTTCTTGGCTCTCACAACTCTTGAAGCAACATCCACCATTGAAGATACATCAAGCTATTGTCTACTTTGCATGCCACTCTCTCTTTGTAAAACTAAATAGCAATCTCGAAACAAACAAATCCTCCTTGGAGATTTCTTGAAGCTTCAAAGTGATTTGTTCCATTTTGTTGTTCTTTCATTTTACATTAACATTTGAATACTCTAGGTTTTAATTTTTTTTATTGAACTGCTTATATCTCAAATTACAACATTTTTATTTTCAAACTATAATATTTGCATTTCTTTAAATATCGATCAAAAACCTTGGTTATTGTGGAGATAGGAATACCAAAATGGGGATTTGACTAAGGCAAACACCTAAAAAACTAAACAAAAACAAAAAAAATATTTTGTGTGTGTAAGTTTTTCTTCAAAGAAGGATAAGAGAAATCTAGTTCTATTTATTTAAACTCATCCTTTCATTTATTTTCCATTTTAATAGTTATATTTTTTTGTTTTTTTCAACATATTAAACATTTATCATATTTTTTGAATTTCTCGTTTCTATTTTTTGTGTGTAGGATTTAATTTTAAATATTCTATGAATTTTTATTTCGCGTTTGTGTCGGATGACAACACGATACGAGGAAACCCATGTTGTGTATTGATGTCTATAGTGTTAGGAATTGCATGCATAAAATATCAATTAAATACAAATAAATATTAAACAAAGGAATGAAAAACACAAAAATAATAATAGCAAGAGACAATATTTAACGTGGTTCACCCAAACTCGGGCTACGTCCACCAACAGAGAGTCCAATATTATTATCCAGTAAAGAGAACCAATTATAACCAGTAATCCTTGCAACTCAATACCACTGCAAATACTACAATATAATATCAACAAAAACCCTAACTCTTAGCCTTTTATCAATTCTTATGTCAGTTACAAAAATAGGGTTTTTTATGTCAGCCAAAAGAAAAAATAACTCCCAACACCTTTATAAAATAATAAAAATCGTGAGAGGTTTCAAGGGTGCGATGCCCCACTGACCCTATAGCTCCCACTGGAAATAAGCACCCTGGACCCTGTTGTTTTGATTTTATTGTTTTTAGTCTTGAAGACCAATCGAAGCTAAAGAGGAGCTCAACTTCTCCCTTAGCACTACTTTTGTAAACATATTCGCTGGATTTTCATCTGTATGTATCTTTTCCATCCTTAACTGGCCATCATCCAACACTGAATGAATGAAGTGATACCTCAACTGTATGTGTTTGGTCTTTGAATGCAAGGCATAATTCTTTGCAAGATGTATGGCACTTTGGCTATCCGTAAACAAATAACTGTTAGCCTGTTGCTTGCCCAATTTTTTCATGAAAAAATGCAGCCATATCATCTCCTTGCTTGCCTCTATTGTAGCTACATACTCTGCCTTTGTGGTGGATAAAGCAACCACCTATATTGCAACCGTGAGATCCAACTTACTACTATCCCACCTACAATAAAGACATAACCTGTAGTACTCCGCCTGGTATCAATATCCCCTACCAAATTTGAGTCTACATAACTTGCTAAATCAATATTAGAGCCCCCAAAACATAATTTTTTATTGGATGTACCTCTCAAATACCTCAGCACCCATTTTACTGCATTCCAATGCTCCATTTCGGGATTACTCATATACTTTCTTACAACTCCAATAGCATGTGCAATATCCAGTCTCGTGCATACCATGACATACATTAAACTTCCTATAGCTGAAGCATATGATACCTTGGACATTTTGTCTTCCTCCTCTTGTGTCTTTGGACACATCTCCTTAGTCAATTTCAAATGACTAGGCAAAGGTGTGCTGATAGCTTTTGCATTCTCCATTTGGAATCTTTGTAACACCTTTTCAACATAATCAGCCTGAAATAGAGTCAATTTTTTGTTCTTCCTATCTCTACAAATTATCATACCAAGGACTTGTTTTGTTGCCCCCAAATCCTTCATAGCAAATGATTTTGCTAACTATTGTTTTAACTCACCTATGTGATCCATGTTAGACCCTCCTACAAGCATGTCATCAACATATAAACATAAAATATTGTAGTTGTCATTGTCCAACCTCTTAAAATAAACACAATGGTCAAAATTACACTTGTTGTAGCCTTGCTCAACCATAAAACTATCAAATTTCAGGTACTATTGCTAAGGTGCTTGTTTCAAGCCATATAAACTCTTCTTCAATCTGCACACTAATTTCTCCTTGCCTTTGACCTCAAATCCTTGGGGTTGTTCCATATATATCTCCTCCTCCAAATCACCATGGAGAAAGGCAGTTTTCACATCTAGTTGTTCCAAATGCAAATATTCAACAACCACAATACTTAAAATAGTACGAATAGAAGTCATCTTAACAACCGGAGAAAAAATCTCAGCAAAATCAGTGCCCTTTTTCTGTGTAAATCCTTTTACAACTAACCCGGATTTAAATATGTTTTTACCTCCATCTTCCTCTTTCAACCTATAAACCCATTTGTTTGGTAAAGCTTTTTACCTGTAGGAAAATTGCATAATTCCCAAGTCTGATTTTTTCAGCAAGGAGTCTATTTCTTCTTCCATTGCATGCTCCCACTGAACCTTTGTATCCACCTACATAGTTTCATCATACCCTTCAAGTTCACCGACATCTGTTAACAAAATAGAAGACAAAGAGGGAGAAAAAAAATTTGGAGGTCAACTTATCCTTGAAGATTGTCTAACATTCACTGGAGTTTGTGGTATTTGTTGGTGTTGTTGCAGAGCATGAGGAACCACTAGAACATCGTTGTTTGGTGTATCATCCAGCACTACATAATCATTTTTTTCTTCTCATGTTGTTGCAACTGATATTTGTACAACACTTTCTCATTGAATATGACATCCCTGCTTCTCACAAGTTTTTGATTTTCAAAGTCCCAAAGACTATAACCAAATTCATCAATGCCATATCCAACAAATATACAATTCTTTGATTTTGCATCAAGCTTGGTTCTATTTTCATAATCTACATGTGAAAATGCTTCACAACCGAAGGTCTTGAGAAAATAATAACTCACCTTCTTACCTGTCCATGCTTCCTCTGGAATACCACAACCCAAAGGATTAGAGCGACCTCTATTGATTAAATAAACAACAATGTTTACAGCCTCTACCCACATGTTTAAAGGAAACCCAACATGCAATCTCATAGTCTATGCACGCTCCATTATTGTTCTTTTCATGCGCTCAACCACTCCATTTTCCTGTGGAGTCCATGGAACCATTTTCTACCTACAAATACCATTAAAGGAATAATAATCTTCAAATTCTTTGTTGCAATACTCACCACCATTATCAGATCTGAGACATTTTAATCTTTTACCCATCTCATTCTCAACCAAGTTTCTCCATTTCTTAAATGTTTCAAATACATTAGATTTATGCTTAAATAAATAAATTCAAACCTTCCTAGTTGCATCATCTATGAATGTAACATAATACCGAGAGCCACCAAGAGAAGATACCTGAGCAGGTCCCCATACATTTGTATGCACAAGCTCTAAATTTTCATCTTTCTTTTGCTTCCCATCCTTGAGAAAACTAACTCTCTTTTGTTTTACATACACACAACTTTAACATAAATCCATATTAACACATTTTAGACCTGGTAAAACATTCTTTGAATAAAGTACTTTCATTCCTTTTGCACTCATATGCCCAAGTCTATTATGCCACAGTGTTGATTCATAATCCATAGCAACTATCTGATTTTCTGCCTGCTGAACTACAACAATTGTTCCTAAAATTTGATTTTTATCTACAATAGCTAAAGTAGAGGAACAATATGACCTATACAAAGATATAAGGTGCCTACTTTCACACCTTTTGCTACTACTAAGGCACCTTTTGTAACCTTCCAATTTTTATCATTAAATGTAACAATACAACCTTCATCATCTAGTTGTCTTGCTGAAATTAAATTTATTTTTTAAGTTTGGAATGTGCCTTACCTCATGTAGTAGCCAATGATTATCATTATGCAACTTAATCTTGATCCTTCCCTTTCTAAAAATTTGACAAGGTTTATTATCTCCCAAATAAACCAACCCAAAATCCCCTTGGACATAATCAAGAAAATAACTTCTATGGGGCATACCATGAAATGAAGCCCCTAAATCTAACACCCAAGAATTATCAACATTATCAAGGGAAAGAATCAAAGCATTCTCATCAAATTTATTACTTACCACATTTGCCTCTTTATTGCCTTCCTTTTTGTCTCATTTATTTTTTCAAGACCAACAATCTTTCTTTAAATGACCTGGCTTACCATAGTACCAACAATCCCTCTTGTCTCTAGATTGGGACCTTTTGTCCTTTGATTTTCCTCATGACTTCCCACGAATTCCATAATTTTTTTCTCCTTTGTCCTGCCCCTTCTTTCTACATTCAAAACACTAACTGATGTGGATGTTCCACATGAGCTTTTCCTACGAATTTCCTCACTCAAAATAACACCAACAACATCATCAAATTTCAATGTATTTGAACCAGAAATAGAATTGCTAACAACCATTACCAAGCTATTCTAGCTTTTAGGCAAAGAACACGGAATCAAAAGAGCCCTAACTTCTTCATCAAAGTTTACATTTATAGAAGTTAATTGACTGGTAACCGTATTAAACTCATTTAAATGATCAACTAACCCACCTTCAGTCATTTTCATATTAAATAAATGCTTCATAAGAAATACCTTATTTGAAGCGAAAGGCTTTTCATATAACTTCGCCAGGGTTTCCATCAACTCTTGAGTTATCTTTGTTGTTGTAATATTGAATGCCACCGATTGTGTCAGGCATAAATGAATGGCTCCCAGTGCCTTTCTGTCCAGAAGATTCCAATCCTCATCACTCATTGTTGTCGGTTTCTTGGATATTCCTTCCAACAACCTCCATAAATCCTTTTGATAGAGATAATCCTGCATCTACATCTTCCATAACTGATAGTTCTACCCATTGAATTTATCTACCTTCAATTTACCCTCGTTCGCCATTGCTCCCACTTAACCGTGAGACTCCCACTCAACCGTGAGACTCCCACTCAACCGTGAGACTTTCTTGCAGATGATAATCAAGCACAACCCGCTCTGATACCACTTGTTAGGAATTGCATGTAGAAAATATCAATTAAATGCAAATAAAAATTAAACAGAGGAATGAAAAACACAGAAATAATAATAGCGAGAGATAATATTTAACGTGGTTCACCCAAACTCAGGCTACGTCCACCAACAAAGAGTCCAATATTATTATCCAATAAATAGAACCGATTACAACCAATAATCTTTGCAACTCGATACCGCTACAAATGCTACAATACAATGTCAACATAAACCCTAACTCTTAGCCTTTTATCAAGACTTATGTTGGTTACAAAAATAGGGTTTTTTATGTTGGCCAAAAGAAAAAATAACTCCCGACACCTTTAAAAAATAATAAAAATCATGAGAGGTTTCGGGGGGCGTTGCCCCTAGACCTTGCAAGGCGTGCTACCCCTTGACCTTGTCTTGGGGGCATTGCCCCAAAACCCCCATTAGATAATTTGGGAGGAAACTGCGTCGATAAAGGTGGGAAAAAATTTAACCTCTGAGTTTGATTAGGCTCCATATAACAACAATATCCCACTTGGAGACTGATCAGACTCCACCTCATGTCATCTCCCACTTGGGGACTAATCATAACACCACTGACCCTGTAGCTCCCACTGGAAATAAGCACCCTGGACCCTGTTGTTCTAATTTTATTATTTTCAGTCTTGAAGACCAACTGAAGCTGAAGAGGAGCTCAGCCTCTCCCTTGGTACTGCCTTTGTAAACATATCCACCAAATTGTCATCTGTATGTATCTTTTCCAGCCTTAACTAGCCATCATCCAACACCAACCGAATGAAGTGATACCTCAATTGTATGTGTTTGGTCTTTGAATGCAAGGCATAATTCTTTGCAAGATGTATGGCACTCTGGCTATCCGTAAACAAATAACAGTTAGCCTATTGCTTGCCCAATTCTTCCATGAAATATTGCAGCCATATCATCTCCTTGCTTGCCTTTCTTGCAGGTACATACTCTGCCTTTGTGGTGGATAAAGCAACCACCTTATGTAGCCGTGAGATCCAACTTACTGTTGTCCTACCTATAGTAAATACATAACCTGTAGTACTCCACCTGGTATCAACATCCCCTACCAAATCTAAGTCTACATAACCTACTAAATCAGTATTAGAGCCCCAAAAACATAATTTTTTATTGGATGTACCTCTCAAATACCTGAGCACCCATTTTACTGCATTCCAATGCTTCAATCTAGGATTACTCATATACCTGCTTACGACTACAACAACATGTGCAATATTCGGTCTCGTACATACCATAGCGTATATTAAACTTCCTACAGCTAAAGCATATGGTACCTTGGACATTTTGTCTTCCTCCTCTTGTGTCTTTGGACACATCTCTTAGTCAATTTCAAATGACTAGGCAAAGGTGTGCTGACAACTTTTGCATTCTCCATGTGGAATCTTTGCAACACCTTTTCAACATAACAAACCTGAGATAGAGTTAATTTTTTGTTCTTCCTATCTTTGCAAATTCTCATACCAAGGATTTGTTTTGTTGCCCCCGAATCCTTCATAGCAAATGATTTTGCTAACTGATGTTTTAACTCACTTATGTGATCCATGTTAGACCCTACTACAAGCATGCCATCAACATATAAACATAAAATAATGTAGTTATCATTGTCCAACCTCTTAAAATAAACACAATGGTCAGAATTACACCTGTTGTAGCTTTGCTCAGCCATAAAACCATCAAATTTCAAGTACCATTGCCGAGGTGCTTGTTTCAAACCATATAAACTCTTCTTCAATCTGCACACCAATTTCTCCTTGCCTTTAACCTCAAATCTTTGGGGTTGTTCCATATATATCTCCTCCAAAGCACCATGGAGAAAGGCGGTTTTCACATCTAGCTATTCCAAATGCAAATCTTCAACAACCACAATACTTAAAATAGTACGAATAGAAGTCATCTTAACAACTAGAGAAAAAATCTCAGCAAAATCAATGCCCTTTTTCTATGCAAATCCTTTTACAACTACCCTGGATTTAAAAATTTTCTTACCTCCATCTTCCTCTTTCAGCCTATAAACCAATTTTTTTGGTAAATCCTTTTTACCTGGAGGCAACTTGCATAATTTCCAAGTCTGATTTTTTCAGCAAGGAGTACATTTCTTCTTCCATTGCATGCTCCCACTAAACTGTTAAGAAAATAGAATGCAAAGAGGGAGAAATTTTTTTTGGAGGTCAACTTATCCTTGAAGATCGTCTAACATTCACTGGAGTTTCTGGTATTTTTTGTTGTTGTTGCGAAGCATGAGGAACCACTGAAACATCATTGTTTGGTGTATCATCTAACACTACATAATCATTTTATTTATTCTCATGCTACTGCAATTGATCTTTATACAACACTTTCTCATTGAATATGACATCCCTGCTTCTTACAATTTTTTTATTTTCAAAATCCCAAAGCCTATAACCAAATTAATCAATGCCATATCCAACAAATATACATTTCTTTGATTTTGCATCAAGCTTGGTTCTATTTTTCAGAATCTACATGTGCAAATGCTTCACAACCGAAGGTCTTGAAAAAAGAATAACTCACCTTCTTACCTATCCATGCTTCCTCTGGAATACCACAACCTAAAGTATTAGAGGGACCTTTATTGATTAAATAAACAACAATGTTTACAACCTCTGCCCACATGTTTAAAGGCAGCCCAACATGCAATCTAATAGTGCGTGCACACTCCATTATTATTCTGTTCATGTGCTTAGCCACTCCATTTTGCTGTGGAGTCCTTAGAACTGTTTTCTGCCTACGAATACCATTAAAGGAATAATAATCCTCAAATTCTTTGCTGCAATACTCACCACCATTATCAGATCTGACACATTTTAATCTTTTACCCATCTCATTCTCAACCAAGCTTCTCCATTTCTTAAATGTTTCAAATACATTAGATTTCTACTTAAGGAAATAAATCCAAACCTTCCTAGTTGCATCATCTATGAATGTAACATAATACCAAGAGCCATCGAGAGAAGATACCTGAGCAAGTCCCCATACATCTGTATGCACAAGCTCCAATTTTTCATCTTTCTTTTGCTTCCCATCCTTGAGAAAACTAACTCTCTTTTATTTTCCATACACAACTTTCACATAAATCCATATTAACACATTTTAGACCTGGTAAAACATTATTTGAATGAATTAATTTCATACCTTTTGCACTAATATGCCCAAGTCTATTATGCCACAATACTGATTCATAATCCATAGCAACTGTTTGAGTTTCTGCCTGCTGAACTACAACAATTGTTCCTGAACATTGATTTTTATCTACAATAGCTAAAGTAGAAGGAACAATATGACTTGTACAAAGATATAAGGTGCCTACTTTCACACCTTTTGCTACCACTAAGACACCTTTTGTAACCTTCCAATTTTTATCACTAAATGTAACAACACAACCTTCATCATCTAGTTGCCCTGCTGAAATTAAATTTCTTTTTAACTTTGGAATGTACCTTACCTCATGTAATAGCCAATGATTATCATTCTACAAATTAATCTTGATTCTTCCCTTTCCAACAATCTAATAGGGTTCGTTATCTCCTAAATAAACTAGCCCAAAATCCCCTTGGACATAATCAAGAAAATAGCTTCTATGGGGCGTAGCATGAAATGAAGCCCCTGGATCTAACACCCAAGAATAATCAACATTACCAAGGGAAAGAATAAAAGCATCCTCATCAAATTTATTACTTACCACATTTGCCTCTTTCTTGCCTTCCTTTTTGTCTTCTTTATTTTTCTGAGACCAACAATATTTCTTTAAATGACCCAATTTACCACAGTACGAGCAATCCCTTTTATCTCTAGATTGGGACCTTTTGTCCTTTGATTTTCCTCGTGACTTCCCATGACTTCCATAATTTTTTACTCTCTCCTTTGTTATGCACCTACTTTCTGCATTCAAAACACTGCCTGATGTGGATGTTCCACTTGATCTTTTCCTAAGAATTTTCTCGCTCAAAATAACACCAACAACATCATCAAATTTCAATGTATTCGAACCAGAAACAAAATTGCTAATAGCCATTACCAAGCTATTCTAGCTTTCAGGAAAAGAACATATAATCAAAAGAGCCCTAACTTCTTCATCAAAATTTATATTTACAGAAGTTAATTGACTGGTAACCGTATTAAACTCATTTAAATGATCAACAATTGACCCACCTTCTGCCATTTTCATATTAAATAAACGCTTCATAAGAAATACCTTATTCAAAAAAATGGAAGGCTTTTCATATATCTTCGCCAAGGTTTCCATCAACTCTTGAGTTATCTTTGTTGTTGTAATATTGAATGCCACTGATTGTGCCAGGCATAAATGAATGGCTCCCAGTGCCTTTCTATCTAGAAGATTCCAATCCTCGTCACTCATTGTTGTCGGTTTCTTGGATATTCCTTCCAATGACCTCCATAAATCCTTCTGATAGAGATAATATTCCATCTACATCTTCCATAACTGATAGTTCTGCCCATTAAATTTATCTACCTTTAATTTACCCTCGTCCACCATTGCTCCCACTTAACCGTGAGACTCCCACTCAACCATGAGACTTTCTTGTAGACGATAATCAAACACAACCTGCTTTGATACCACTTGTAAGGAATTGCATGTAGAAAATATCAATTAAATGCAAATAAAGATTAAACAGAGGAATGAAAAACACATAAATAATAACGAGAGATAATATTTAACGTGGTTCACCCAAACTCGGGCTACGTCCACCAACAAAGGGTCCAATATTATTATCTAGTAAATAGAACCAATTACAACTAGTAATCCTTGCAACTCAATACTGAAGTAAATGCTACAATATAATGTCAACAAAAACCCTAACTCTTAGCCTTTTATCAAGACTTATGTCAGTTACAAAAATAAGGTTTTTTATGTCGGCCAAAAGAAAAAATAACTCTCCATGCCTTTATAAAATAATAAAAATTGTGAGAGGTTTTGAGGGCATGCTACCCCTGGATCCCATAAGGGGTGTTGTCCCTTGACCCCATCTTAGGGGCACTACCCCAAAACCTCCATTAGAAAATTTGGGGGGAAACCGCGCCGATAAAAGTGGGGAAAAATTTAACCTTCGAGTCTGATTAGGCTCCATATAACAACATATAGATGATACTCTCTACAAGGTACAAATTTCTCTTCGAAACTAAAACTTTTAGTTTCTATACAAATTAAGTTGTAGTTCTTAGTGTGCACTGAAATAATTTCACTAGTTTGTTATAGGTGGACATTTAGCTTTGTACAATAGAATATTTTATATTTCTATTTCCAATTATAATAATTATAGAAAGGATAATCAAAACAATCTTTAGACTTTATAATTCATCCTAATGTAGTATGCGAGGAATGAATCTCAAAATAATTAAGTACTTTTAGTAGATTATGTTTTTCATATACCACAATTAATATTCCTTCAATTTCTAAATATGTATATTATATTTTTTTCATTGATAATTATAATAAGACATGAGTATAATTCCTTAGAAGTAAATCTAAAGTCTTCAATCATTTAAAGGAGTTTAAGAATCTTGTAGAGAATTAGACTAGTGCAAAGATTAATAATTTGAGGATTGATAATGGCAGTGAGTTTTGTCTATCAACTTTGTACACCCCTTGGTAGAATGGACTTGTGGAAAGAAAGAATAAGACATTGATGGAGAGGGCTAGGATTATGCTTAGTGTGGTTAGCCCGAAATAAAAACTTCGGGTAGAAGTGGCTCCCATAGATTTTTTACTTTTTTAATATGTATACTACATCAACTTGTATTGATAAGATACCTATGGAGGTGTGGTAAAATAAAAATCTCTCATTAATACATCTTTGAGTCTTTGGTTGCAAGGCATATGCACATGTGTCTAGGAAGGTGTGGTTAAAGTTGGATAATAAAGTTGTAAAATGTATCTTCATTCGCTACGGTGTTGTTGTGAAAGGATACAAGCTCTAGGACCTTGTGGTTAAGAGATTTTTATACAAAAAAGGTGTTATCTTTAGAGAATTCAAACCTTCTTCCATAGTAAATTTTAGCTAGAGAAAGATATAAAGAAAGATGTTTAACTAAACCTAAAGACTAAGAATGTTGAAGAATAAGCCCATGAAGGACCCGAAGAGGAGTAGAGCTCATATAAATCAAAGAGTTTTGAAGAAGAGATAAAAAAATCAATCTCAATCATTTAGGAGGTCCACTTGGCAAACACAAAAACCATATAGGTATACTCCCTCTTATTGGAGATGCATTTTTGTTTTGATTACTAACATTAATGATCTTAGGACTTGTAAGAGAGGGGGACCAACCACGTTCAAGGCCCTAGATCATGGAGAGCCAAGAGTGGAAGGTTTCCCTAACTTACCTCAACTTAAAGGGGTGTTAGGAAATGCAGGACGAGAATGATGAGGACTACAAGGCCCTTTGATCACTCTATAGACCCAAAACTTAGAATAGGGCTAAGCGACCTAGATTTCAGGTTCAACACTATGCCTTAGAAAGTTCTCTGCCCGAGGACAAAAGCGTGGTTCCGAGACAATGGCGCGGTGCGTTGGCGTCTGTACGACCAAAAAGCTAAAGAGACAAGGTTAAACACAAGAAAACAAACTAACGACCTAGCTAATTACTTCCAAAGGGAAAAAAAAAAGCTATGAAGTAGACAAGATATGAATGAATATGATAAAGTAAATACACAAGAATCAAGGTGTAAAGAATAATCTCACAGAGGTACTCGTTCGCTAGCTAGCTCCAAGTAGCACGTCTACCTACACACAATAAAGAGGAAAATTGTTGGGTGGTGTATAGGGGCCTGCCTCAGTAAAACCCCCGTTTTGGTGTTTCCACCTCCATGGACAACCAAGTTTGCAACAATGGAGAAATATATGATAAAGAAGGGAATGAAGTAAAGAACACAAAGCAATACAAAAATAGTAGGGTGCTACCCACCAAATCATAGAGGAGGAGTAGAAAGCTTACCACTTCCACCAAGAGCTCACTAGCTAATGGAGGAGAAAATGAGAGGACTCAAGCCTCTGCTGTAATGGTGTTTGTTCCGCACTTGCTCTATGGAGTTGATGGAGTGTTGTTGTTGCTGCTATGAAGTGCAAAGTGTTGCTTGAAGGCTGAAAGTGAATGCTAGAATGCTTGGAAAGTGTGCTAAAGGATGTAAAGAGATGAACTAAATGCTTAGAAGATGCAAAGAGATGAAAATCATGTAGGAGTGAATTTGAAGGAGAGAATGAAGGAAACGACCATATTCAGGGCAGTTAGTCAAAGGGGGTGTTACAAATCAACCTCCAATGGGAAATGTAATGCCTTTGCAAGCTCTAGACATAGGAATCTACTAGGGACATAAGCGCACTGTGCGAATGTCTATGCATCGCATGAGAGTCCCTGACAGTCATTCCTTTGCTGACACACAAAACAACTACCAAGTGGAATGAAGGCAACGAGCTTATGTGGAATTTAGCCTTCAAATTTGGTTTTCTAAAGTGAAGAAGGGAAAAGGGGAATTTGCATAAGGGGTGCAAATTCGCTCTTATACTTTCCCCCACTTTAGCGAGCATGAATACTGATGAGTGCTTCGATAAAGTAGATCAGAGAAGTGGGAGAGTTAGAAATGTATACTTGAACTGTCAAGGAAGCATACCGCGATCTGGTGAACTCGAGAGTGCAGGACAAGCAAATGACGTCATAGCCCTGCAAAACTATGAAGTTGAAGAATGAAAGTGTCTTACAGGCCCATCGACTTGCAAGGAGGCAACCCCCAAGATCTCTCGCATGAAGGAAGCCCTGAGAAGTATGCGCCTCACAGGCCCACAGACCTGCAAGGAAGGTGTCCCCCAAGATCTCTCACATGGAGGATACCTAGAAAAGTGTCTTACAGGCCCGCAGACCTATAAGGAAGCATCCCCCAAGATCTCTCACATGGAGGAAGTTGGGAAAGCGCCCTACAAACCTGTAGACTTGCAGAGAAGGTGTCCTTCAAGATCTCTCACATGAATGAAACTCAAAGAAAGCACCCTACAGACCTGTAGGGAAGGTGTCCTTCAAGATCTCTCACATGAAGGAAACCCAAAGAAAGCACCCTACAGACCCACAAACCTGCAGGGGAGCCACCCCCAAGATCTCTCGCATGGAGGAAGCTCAAAGGAAGTGCCCTGTAGTCCTGCAGACCTCCAGGGAGGTATCCCCCAAGATCTCTCACATGGAGGAAACCCAAGAAAGTGGACTCCATAGAGTCAAAAAGCAGCTTCATAGGCGCACCTGTAAAGTGACATGTTTACCCATAGATAGAACATGTCAGAAAGCAGCCACATAGGCAAGTAGGCAGACACTCGCACAAAAAATCAACAAGTTAGAAGACTTTCAAAGGGGTCCCTTGGGAACTCGATGTGAAGAAATGGGTCCACTCAAGGGAAATGTTGTTAGAAAGTAGGTGTTTTCTTCCTTGAATCGATTCATCGTCAAGGAATCCTTTTGAAAGATGTTCACCTCATCAAGGAATTCGAAAGGAAGAATATGCCCCCACGTGAGGGGAAGATCAAAGTTGTTCCAACTTTGGAGGAAGTTTTTCAAGTTCTTTCTTTACAAACCCATGATGAAGGAAGCATGTTCCATTAGGGTTTCAAGTCAAGAATGCAATTCTTGAAAAGAATATTCTCGAGAAAAGATTCGTTGGCAATGAATGCATTTTATGAAAATCAAAGTGTTGAAGAAGTGGAGTTGTCACACATGAGAGGGACAAATCAAGCAAAGAAGAGAGAAAGATAAAAGAAAAAGGAAACAAGAGACATTAAAAACAAAGGACACAAAGGTAGCCTGATATTTTAGGGTTAGAACTTCTCATAAATGTATATATATACATATAGTAATAGTATATAAAATGAATTGTCATCAACCCCCTGCTATATCAGACCATGTGAGGAATGCATGAGAAGACAAGTAAAAATAAAAAAATTGGGTCAACAAGGAAGGGAAGCCTAAATGTCCCCAACACTTTACATCAACCCCAATTTATCGAAAATCAAGTCACAAACATGGAAGAATGACAATACAAATAGAAGAAGGTTTACGACACAAAAACCACACCTATATCCAAGCACCAACAAGGGCGACGAGGGTCATCCAAGCACACATAGCATGATCATGAGGGAACACATCTCAACACACACACATCTAATCTAAAGATAAATAAGGGG
This sequence comes from Sequoia sempervirens, assembly GCA_007258455.2. Lineage (NCBI taxonomy): Eukaryota > Viridiplantae > Streptophyta > Pinopsida > Cupressales > Cupressaceae > Sequoia > Sequoia sempervirens. The sequence goes on along the minus strand of VDFB02320328.1, from coordinate 23,666 downwards.
CCTCCTCCTAACACTGATCAACCAAGAGGTCATTCGCTTCCCACTCTAGATCATCGTAGGGGAAAGGAGGATGAGCCTACAATGGTGGGATGTTAAGAGGAGGAGCGTCTGACCCTCCAAAACTAGGGCTAAGGAAGAGGGCCCTACAAGGTCCTCTCCATCGAGCTCTTGTGGAGCTAAGGTCAGTGATTTCATGAAGCCAACAAGGCCAGAACCTCATCCAAAGAGTTAAACATGCACTTTACAGGAGTGCCATATTTCACTTCAACGGAGGGGGAAGGTTGCGCCCGAGTTTCACCACTAGGTTCACTGAGTGATTCGAGAGCGGTGAAAAAACTAAGGGGAAGTTAGGACTGGTTCCATCACTAGGAAAAAACAAGTCAACGTGGGACCACCTTTCAGAGAAGGTGGGCTCCTCTTACATCCTCCATTGCTGGAAGGACCACTTTCTACCTTTTGCTTCATCGCAGGAGGCGAACTCCCCACAGACAAGGCAAGAAGTGCAGAGGAAGATGAGGAAAGAATCACAGTAGATATGACTGAGGTGTTCATCATATCTACAGGCTTCAAGAAAGGCTGGGCATCTAGAAGGGACATCAACAGAGGTGGCTCCACCAAAGGAACAATGAACACCTGCACCTTTTTGGGGTCAAGCGCATTCACACTCACAACAGAAGCTTGAAGTAATACAAAGATGGTTTGAACGGAAGCAGAGGGGAGGAGAGAGGAGGAAGTGACAAGAGGCCTTGATACATGGGCAATCATCTCTTCTTCCTTCCTCTATAAGGCGGCTTGCTCGGACATGAGAGCCTTTTGTCGGTACTTGCGCTCACGCGCAAGGCAATTTTTGCAACTCTTTGAACCAAAGGCCAGAGGTTGCGAGGGAACGAAGGCCCCTGCTCAACCATGGGAGTGTCCACTATAACCATTTATGGTGAAGGAACAAACTCCTAAATGGGAGCAGGGGAAGCAGGTTGAGAAGTAGTGGGGGGAGTCAGCTCAAGCGCCTCGACAGCAGGCCTCTTCCCATTCACTGCTTTGGAAGCAAGAGCGGTAGAAGGCCGTGGAGGTTGAGACAAAGAGGACTCTCCACAGGGACCCTTTCCTCTACCATATAAGTAGTACCAAGGTCCAAACAATTTAGTAGGGAGGTCTGATATCTTGGTCTTGGGTCTACGCCAATGAGGGATCATCAGACTCAACAGGTAGAAACCAGGCTTACTCATCTAATACTCCTCCCAAGAGATGGGAGTAGACGAGTCATCACGAGGGGATGCAATCTTCTCCTTCCCTTTTCGGGAAGAAGAGATGATTGACTGATGTGTTACAGGAAGAGCCAATTTCAGTTGTCCCTTGCCCCTGGTCTTGTACTTTTCATAATTCTTGTAAAGTAGGTATGTTCTTGGAGGAAGTGGACCAACCGAGGCGAGCCAAAAATGGTCTAATGAATATCCCCCATGAGACACCAAAGGCTGGTATCCAGTGTCATGCACTACATGAACGACACCTTCATGGGAGAACTTTAGACATTTATGAATAATGGAGGAAATTCCATTCATAGAAGCTAGCCAAGGTATGCCTAGCTTCATCCTGAACAAATCTGACTCTGGAATGACATCAAAAATTATGTCCACAACCCTAAGTCTAACTAGGACAGACAAAGTTATCGAGCCACAGGGATTCAGAGAAAGACCATCGTGTGTACAGATGGTAGATTTCATCTCTTCGTATTCATTTCTATGTAATGATTTAAGCTGCAACGTCTCTTCTGTGATAACATTCACTCGACTCATGAGGTCTACTAGGACCCTTGTCACAATGTTGCCATTGAGGTGAGAGGGAATATAGAGAGGTGAGGGCTTGTTATTTAAGGGTAAGTCCTACAATGTGAACGTTATATCTGGTGAACCAGTCGCAGGCTGTGCAATAGAAGTAACCATGACCATGTTAACATAGGCCTTAGACTAAGTGATAGAATTAGTGGGATCGACAATCATGTTAGCAAAATGTGACGGAAAAGGGTCTGTGTATATTTACAGTTCACTATTCACTTTCACCACCGATTTGTTTGTATTTTGTTTGCTACCATCAAGACGAATAGTATCATCCTCAATGTGGTCCTGTATCTCATGACACATGTGCATACATCGTTCAGTATCATGTTCGTTAACTCAATGGTACTAACAGTAGGTACTTGCATCATACCAACTAGGGTATGGTTCCTTGAGAGGTTTAGGGTTTTGCAAGGTTACAATCTTATCCTTCAACAACTTTTGCAAGATGGAGGAATAAGATTCTGATAACTTTGTGAACTTTTGGTTGCATCTGAGGCCGTTGTCATTTGCAGCGGCTACTACATTCGCAACAACTTTACCTTTTCCAGAGATTGACATAATGGACTTCCCTTCAGAACGGGAATGCGAGGAGGAGCCCCTAAACTAAACCACCATCTACTGATACTCTCATAGGGATTTACATAAATGCACAAAAGAAGGGTATTTCATAAGGGAAAACTTCTCTTGCCAAGGCCTTTGTAAGTTCCCTATGAATACCTTTTGCATGTCAGAATCAGGTAGTGGATATGAGATTTGTGAGACGCGCTATGAAATTAGTAATATTTTCGTTATCACCTTGTTTACATCGGATGAGATCTAGAAAGGCCATCTTTGACCCAATGTTGGCTTGAAACTGTCATAGGAATTGGTTCACAAGTTGATCAAATGAGAAAATTGAATTGTCGGGGAAGGAACAATACCATTCAAGTGTTGTATCCTTGAGAGATCGAGGAAATAGTTTGGTCATCAACGCATCGTGATGGAAGAAGTTTGTGCACAAGGTGTTAAAGGTGGACACATGTGTTTGTGGGTCCCATTTGCCATTCTATTTCTCAAATTTAGGAATATCCATTCCCTGGGGGAAGGGAATGTTTAGAATTGTGACCGAAAACAGGCTATGTTGGAAGAAGGGTTGGAAGATAGGTTGGGCAGAGACTCACTAACTAGCTCTGCATCTTTCCCATATTTTGAAGAAGAGTATTCAAAATAGGGTCATTGGAAGATAAAGGGCCAAAGGAACCTCCTCTATAACCACCATCAGAGCCACCACCAGAACCACCAGTGTGACCACCACCGGAACTGCTACTGAAGCCACTGCCACCAATAGGGCTTCTGCCGGAGCCACCTTCGCTTCCAAAGCCACCACCATGACCTCCACTATAACCAATTCCACCAACACCACCCCCACTATCGAAGCCATCGCCAGTACCAAATCCTCCACTGCTCATCTCACTGAAACCTCCACCGCTAGAGGTGACAAGAGGGGTGAAGCTAAAACCCAAAGGGATCTTGTTCACTTGACAGTATTGGGACCCTCAGAGGTAGAGGGGATGCTGATCGAGGGTATGGTATCGGTCATGTATACAGACGTAGGGGGCATTGATAGTCATAACTATCTCTCATGATCTTCAAAAGCGGCTCCTTGTATAATGTTAGGATTATTTGGAGGACCACATGCATCAGTCAGACTAGAGAGACTAACCAAGAGGTCTATGCATGTTCAGTCTTTTCCCACCATGTACTTTAGTTCGTTGATAACCTGAGTGGCCCTAGCCAATTTCGGGTCTCTTTCCAAGTGATGTTCCAAGTCACCCAACCCTTTGCTGAGGGTAGAGACATATTTTGCAGGTATGTGAACAACCTCATGCTCATCTACCGACGATGGTGTAGGAGACACAGGAGAAGTGGGGATGTGATCAGTCTTGCCAGAAAACCCTATCTCGCCCCTTGACAACTACTCCTACGTGGCTAGACCAATGGCGAGACTAGAGAAAAGGCCTATAGAGAAACCAGTAGTGACCTTTGTCCTTTCCATCATAAGGTGTCGTATACTTCTCCTAACGACATACCCAAAGGTTGTGGATTGGGTTGTGATGCTCATAAACCTTCACAACGGTCATAAGGTATAAGGGAAAAGGTTCAACACCAACAGATGAACAAACGTTGGTTCATGTTGGGTTCACCAAAAATGTAAGAGAGGGGGACCAACCACGTTCAAGGCCCCATGTCACGAAGAGCCAAGAGCGGAAGGCTGCCCTAACTTACCTCAGCTTAAAGGGGTGTTAGGAAATGCGGGATGAGAATGATGAGGACTACAAGGCCCTTTGATCACATTGTAGACCTAAAACTTAGAATAAGGCTAGGCGAGTTGGTTTTCGAGTTCAACACTATGCCTCAGGAGTTCTCTGCCCAAGGATGAAAGTGTGGTTTCAAGATGATAGTGCAGTGCACTAGCGTTCGTACGACCAAAGGACTGAAGAGACAAGGTTAAACACAAGAAAACAGACTAACGACCTAGCTAATCACTTCTAGAGGTCCAAAACAAAGCTATGGAGTAGGAAAGATATGAATGACTATGATAAAGTAAATACACAAGAGTCAAGGTGACAAGAATAATCTCACAAAGGTACTCGTTCACCAACTAGCTCCAAGTAGCACGTCCACCTACACACAATAAAGAGGAAAATTGTTGGGTGGCTGTATAGGGGCTTGCCTCAGTTAGACCCCCGTTTTGGTGTCTCCACCTCCACAGACAACCAAGTTTGCAACAATGGAGAAATATATGATAAATAAGGAAATGAAGTAAAGAACACAAAAGCATTACAAAAATAGTAGGGTGCTACCCACCAAATTGTAGAGGAGAGGAGTAATAAGCTTACCACTTCCACCAAGAGCTCACTAGCTAATGGAGGAGAAAATGAGAGGACTCAAGCCTCTGCTACAATGGTGTTTATTCCACACTTGCTCTACGGAGTTGATAAGTGTTGTTGTTGTTGCTATGGAGTGCAAAGTGTTGCTTGAAGGCTAAAAGTGAATGCTAGAATGCTTGGAAAGCGTGCTAAAGGATGTAAAGAGATGAACTGAATTCTTAGAAGATGCAAAGAGATGAAAAGCATGTAGGAGTGAATTTGAAGGAGAGAATGAAGGAAATGGCCATATTTAGGTCAGTCAGTCAAAGGGGGTGTTACAAATCGACCTCCAATGGGAAGTGTAATGCCTCTATAGGCTCTAGACGTAGGAATCTGCTAGGGGCGTAAGAGCACCACGTGGACGTCTGCGCGTTGCATGGGCATCCCTGACAGTTATTCCTCTGTTGACACACAAAAAAACTGCCAAGTGGAATGAAGGCAATGGGCTTATGTGGAATTTAGCCTTCAAATTTGGTTTTATAAAGTGAAGAAGGGCAAAAGGGGAATTTGCATAAGGGGTGCAAATTCGCTTCTATACAAGACTATGAAGGAGGCGATGTGTATGAATGATGTAGAGTCTTGGAAGGTAGCCATTATGAAGATATGACATCTTTGAAAAAACAACACATGGGACCTAGTACTTTTGATTTGTGGATGAAATCTCATTAGGTTCAAATGGATGTTTAAAAGAAAAATAGGGTCTAATGGTTGTGTTGAGAAGTACAAGGCAAGATTGATTGTAAAATGTTGTTCCTAGGTTAAGGGAATGCATTATGGTGAGATTTTACCTCGAATAGAAAAATTGAAATCCATTCAATTTCTAATGTCTCTTACTACATTATATGATCTTAAGGTTGATAAAATGGATGTGAAGACAACATTCCTTCATGGTGATGGAGGAAGAGATTTATATGACACAAGTAAAGCACTACATTGAGAAAGGTAAAGAACAATTGGTTTATAAGTTGAAGAAATATTTGTATGGTCTTAAGAAATATCCTAGGACATGGTGCTAATAGTTTAATTCCCTTGCATTAAGTTTAATATTTTTGAGATCCAAATCAAATCATTGCATCTACCATAAGATAGACAATGATCATATTCTTATTTTTGCCTTATATGTTGATGATATGTTATTTTTTGGTATTAGGAAAGGCTTGATTTATGAATCAAAGTCTTATTTTTCAATATGGTTTGAGATGAAAGACTTAGGGGCACCTAGGTACATATTGGGGATGAAGATTAGAAGAGATGCAATGAACATTTTTTTGGTTGGGATAGAGTAACTGTGTTGAACTTAGTATAGGATAGATTTAATTATAGACCATTATGTGTTCCTATTATGATAGGGACAAAGTTATATGTTGAGAAATATCTAATTCACCCGGTGAGATGAAGGATGTGAGAAGAGTGCCTTATGCTAGTGCAATTGGGAGTTTGATGTATATTATGGTTTGCACAAGACCAAACATTTCCCAAGCAATGGGAGTCCTCAACCAATTTATCATTAATCTTGGGTGAGTACATTGGGATGCAATGAAGAGGATCTTCAAATATTTACAAGGTACTTTTGAGTATTCCTTATGACATCATAGCTATCCTATAAGGGACAAATATTTATTTATTTATTGTAGATTTGTGGATTTAGATTGGGCTAAGATGTTGATAGTAGAAGATCCACAAGTGTATATATTTTTACTATATTTGGTGATGTAATAAGTTGGACGAGTAAGTGATAGGTTGTAGTTTCTTTATCCACTATAGAAGTATAGTACATAGAAACAAATCATACTTGTAAGGAAGCCATATGGCTTAAGAGGATGTGTTCAAATATTGGGCTAGAGGTAGAAGCAATTATGATTCATTATGATAATTAAGGTGCTATATGTTTAGAAAATAACTTGACCTTTCATGTGAGGTTTAATCATATTGATGACTAATATTATTTGGTTTGAGATATGGTAGAGGATGGCAAAGTGATTCTATCAAATTTAATGATTTGTAGAATGTTACAAATGCACTAACAAAGCTAGTGAGCACAAAAAAAACAAATGGTGCTACGAGTCTATGATCCTCTCAAACCTTAGCAATTAGATCATGGTTTTGATACCCCCTTTTATTTTACAAGGTGTTCGACAAGTGGGAGAATGTTAGGAAAGGTATCTCAACCTTGTTCTTATTTAAATTATTAAAAAAGTATCATTTTTAGGATAAGATATAAAAACTCAATTTTTGGGCTATATAGTTAGTTTTTGGTCAAAATAAATATTTTGAGTCGTTCAACATTGCTTCCAAGAGTGCATGTTGTACATGTCTCCTCAAGATCTACAATTTTTAAAAAATGAGCCTAATCGACTTCCTAGATCAAAATTTATAGCCTCTAGAAGTTGGGCCTTCTATATAGGAAATGTAAAAAATATGTTGTGAACATAAAATAGATGTAAAGGGGAGTTAAACTTGTTGACCAACTTATGATGTGTGTTATGACACATTATAAGACATCTTTGGTTGGAGATAATATGCTAAGGATTTGGGCACCACTTTTTGGGTGGTTTTAGCTCATGGTCTTTTAATTACCATTTGATGGTTTCATAATACATTGTACCTCTTATATATTAAGTGTCTGAGATGGAGGTTGTGTGGAGTTTTATAGATATTTTTAAGTTTTTAGAATTCCTCCATATGTTTGGTTGATGATAATTCTATTAAGGCTTGCTCTACAAGTGTATTGTAACTATGGTGTTTAGTGAATAATAAATTGGGTTATTTTATGTGTTTTTTCTTTCTATAATTGTTAAAAGATTAAAATATATGAAACACTCTCCTTATAATTTTAATGTGGGAAGTATTTTTGTGCACTTGACATACTCGTAGGGAGTTATTTATATCCCAATTAGAACCACATTTCCACCATTGTCTACCTCAACCTTTATCTTCTTATTCATTAATGTAACCATATGTGGGGTTGATGAGGATCAAAAATGTTTAAAAGTTAAGAGTAAAACAAGTGTAGAAGAGAGGAGTGTAAAAAATTCATTATGCAAAGTGGGTGAAGGATCATCAACAATAGTAGCTTTGTAAAATATAAGTAGGAGGTTTTCATTACTTCTTGTAAGGTTTTGTACCATAACAAAGTATCTTGGCACAAAGTGTAGGGAAAAATACTTACTTTTTGTAAAGAGGCTTGAGAAAGTGGGTCACTATGTGCATGCTGCAAGAAAGTAGGGTTATTATATGCACCCATATAAGCCATATTGGTTATATTTGAAATATGTGATTAATATGCATCAAAGTGCGAGGAGATGTAAACACATCTACTTAGGTCTTGCATTATGTTTGGGTTTGAAGTAAATTGAGGCTATAAATTACCTATTTCAAACAAGTGGGATCCCATTTAACCCCTAAAACATTGACCACCCTAGTTTGAACCAAATATTTATATGAAACGTTTTTGGTTTCTTATTTTGTCCCCATGGATTTGGTTCAAGGAGAGAATTATTACCTTCATCCCTTCCTATAATTTCTATGATATTGATTGATAAATATTTAGTTTATGATCATTAGACCACAATACTAGCAATAAACTAAAAGATAAATATTTTAAATCAATTATTTATGAATCTCGAAATTGAAACCTATTTCATATGATAATCTTAGATCATTCCATACAAAAATCTTGCTAGTCAATTATGATAAATGAAAATAAAGGAAACAACTCATGTCCAACATCATACCCTCTACATAGTTATCATCACCAAGTACAAATTATTTACTTCCATAAATCACCTTAGAAAACCCTAGATTGATACTATCTTAGCATAATTTAAAAAGGTAAACCAACAAATAAATTTCATTTTTATTCTGAGTCAAACCTCAAGACCAATTTCAAGCACCTTTGTGTAGGATATCTCAGATGTCATGGATCTTGGCAAGCTTTCTTTTAAAAGATTACACCTATCTACATGGAATCAAAATTGGTTCGAAAACTATGATCAACAAATGACTAAAAATGCTAAGGGTTTACCATTTTGCATGGAAAGTAAGTTTTTCTAACTCATAGCAAGCCTTTTAATATGTCTTATTGAAATGAAAGAAGGTTGTTTCCTTGTACAAAATATAAATGCAAAATATGGAAGCCAACTCATCATACCTAGTCTTTTTGTTAGTATGGAAATCATTATTACCTACCTAGTACCTAGTTGGTCCTATTCACTATACTCTTAAGCTCCCTTAGAGAGACATCTCACTTTTTATCCCACTTAATGTGGACTCACCATGTGTCCTTACACTTGTCCATAGAGTCTTACATGTGTTTCTTATTTGGAGGGGTTGTTAAATATTCATTCCTACCTTTTCACCTCCTCATCCTTGCCTTTATATACAAGGCTCTACTTTTTTCATGTTACACATGATGAATATAATAATTTGTTTCATCTTGCAATTCTTATTTTTTTGGAATTTTTGTGATCTTGCAAGTTGGTCTTGGTTGCTCCAACATGGTGTTAGAGCAACCTTGCAAGACCATTCCCTTTCTTTCTTAAATTTGCAAGGATCTTAAAAATCAAATTTCAAATGGTGCATTCTAGAGAAAAAATGGACTATTTCATCATGCTCAAAAGGCCCGAGAAAAGGATTTTGATATATAACACTCCCTATTTGAAGTTAGGAAAATTTTGAGTTTTTTAAGGAGGTCATCAATAGTGGTCGTACAAAAATCAATATAGTTTGTATAGATCCGTATGGACATATAAATTCCATACTAGGAACATGTCACTATACTACTTTTACTTCCATCAATTCTATGGCTACATCATTTTTCATGTAGATCGAGGTGGTGTAATTTTTTTTTTAAATATTATTTTATGTTTTTGCAGGTTACATCTATACATTGGCTTGATGTCAACCATCAACTTGCATAGGACTTTCTAACGTAAAAAATGGAGGGGTGTTTTATATTTTCCATAGTGCCACCCAAATTGGTATTTTTTTTATCATTTCCACCAAACTTTGGTCATCACACCCCCTCTCTTGACATTGCTATTGGTGCTATGATCCAACAACCCCCTTCATGCCACCAAAACAATGCCCATGTGTCACTTCATTCCCCACCTACCATTGCTTCACCACCATGGTTTGGGCCACTACAAGCTTAAAATCATAGTTTTCCACATACAATGGTTTTTCACCATTTCTCGGATGGTTTTCTCTTTAGAAGGGTGATTGTAACTCGTGTAAGTGGTTTTTTGACAAATGAAAAGCATTTTTGGTATATTTCAGCTATAGTATTTATAAATGTATGTCATCAAATCCACCTTATGGAAACTATAAATTCACTACATATAAAGTGCCACATCACTATAAATTGCTTGGATGTTTTATTGGTTGAATAATGGGGGGTTTAGTTTTATCAAAATTTTGAGGTTTGTAAAGCATACATACTCCATGTCTTCACGTGCTCATCTCATGCCATAAACTATAATTGTTCTTTTTAGGACAAATTATAAGAACTCTACACAAGCACATTTATTTGTAAACAAACTCATATAAAGTGCCTATTTAATTTGTGTTCCTTAGGGAGAATTTTACACATCTATTATACCTCTTTTGTACTCATTCCATGTTATGAAGTGTCACAGGGGGTTGTGTAGTGTATTAGTTTATTCCATCAGAACTTTGTCAAATGAGTGTCCCTCTATGGCAACAAAGAATCCATGGGATTCCTACTTCATGTGTGTGTGCCTTAGTTTTTGCACACCCTTTTTAGTGTTACTTGTACATAATATTTTATTTGATGTTGAATTCTACATTCTCTTGCACACGTATGTGTCATATTTTAGTTGATATGCTTATATTGGTCTCCCTTTTTAGCATTAAGGGGAATATCATCACATGGTTATGCTAATAATTCCTTGGTTTCAATGGAGCAGTTGAGCAACCTTCTGCATTTTTAGTTGATCAATATTTGTGAGAATTTAATTTTTAATGTAGAGCATTGTGCACACTTAGTAGTGTACCATAGGTCACTCGTGCAATATTTTTCTTGATCATAGTACTATTTGTATCTCCAACTTCATAGAGTGTTTTTACCTTCATGCCATTTGTGTATTTATGGCTAAGTAGCGTACTTGATATCACTCATGTACTATTTTGTATCTCTTAACTTGTTCTATAATCATTGGAGGTTTGTTGATTCTAGCAAAGTCCACTGTGCTTCTTATTTAATAGAATTTATAGCTACATGCTTCAAGAGTTCTTCATCTTCACGTTCTTTAATTTTGGAACACCTTTGAGGAGGTTTCATTCCTTCTCATTCTCTTTTTTGGAGAGGAGTTTTATTCCCTCTAGGTTTTCTCCCTTTCTCTATTTGTGAGAGATCCTTATTTTTTACATGAGTACCTTATTAGACCTAGTTGTTCATACTCAACTTTCAATGTCTAGCTTTCTCCTTAAGCATCATGCAAGATAGGTGTTACTATGAAAAGTGTTTACTTTTATCTAGTACCTAGTTGGTCCTATTCACACTACTTTTAAGCTCACTTTGAGAGATGTCTTACTTTTTGTCTCACCTCATGTGGATTCACTACGTGTCTCTACACTTGTCCATAGATTCCTACATTTATTTCTCATTCAAAGGGGTATTCAAATTTTCACTCCTACTTTCTCACCTCCTCATCCTTTCCTTTATATGCAAGGATCTACTTTGTAAATTTTACACACAAAGCATATGATAATTTATTTCATCTTGTAATCCTTATTTTGTGGAATGTTTTTGATCTTGTGTGTAGATATTGGCTACTCCAACACTTTCAACCTCAAGAAAAAAGAAAATTTGATAATGCATGATCAATAGTTCAACACATAGCAACCAAGATCATTAGATTCCAAAATAAGGATTAAAGACATAATTTATGCATTTCATCAAAATAACAGTCCTAAACACATAAAGCAATTTCAAACTTTATCTTTCTTCTAACAAGTAGAACATTTTTTTATATTATTAAACAAGAAACTCTAGGAAGTTACATACTTATCCTTGATATAAAAAGTTCAAGAGTGGTTGAATAACAATATGAAGTTGATTGCATTAAAAAAATAATGACATATATAAACTCAAAAATCAAATAATTAGAAGCCAAATTTTACCAAAAGAAGCTTTAAAGATGATCCAAAATGCTCAACATTCTCACTATATAAAGATCACACTTTTCTCAAACGATCATAGATAAAAAAAACTTATCTTAACAAGCTCTTAAATTATTAGAGCTCCACGTCTTGTAAAGTTCAACAATAAAAATTGACTATACCATTAGAATTGCATGTTTTGTATAAATTCCTTGTGAAGGTTCTCAAATTCCAAGGCATTTAGTATGAGTTAATACACATTGATGGCAAAGGCCATGATACCAACTTCCCTATTAACTCCTCAACAAAATTCATTTCAAAATTCCTACCATGTAATTGTTGTTTACACCTTGCAAACACTATGAAATCAATTCAAATAGCCAAATAATCAATATATGTGCCAACATATGATGTAAATTATCAAGAAATCACCATAGTCATGTGCCAAATCATCAAAATTTCATATGGTACACATGTCACAATGGTCAAGTAATTTGAACTTGACCTGGATGATAGATTATTCTTGAAATGTCTATATTTAGACATTTCATATCACTTGAAATAATTTCAAACTTACCATGGTCCCATAATATTAAAGTTAAGACATTAAATATTAAGCTTCACCATACTATAATCAAGGTTCCTTTATCTACAAGCCTCTCCATGGGATATTGCTTACCAACATTTGGGTTTAGAACTTCAACAAGGATTTAACTATTTCAATAGTATAAAATTTGCATATCAATAATGAGGATGCATTTAACCTTACAAACGAGTTCTTTCCTTTCCAAATTGGGATTACATTGCTAATAAATTCAAAGGCTTTTGTTCAAACAATTAAATCATACCTTCAAGGAAAAATTGATCCTATAAAGGGTTCAATCACTTGAAATGGATAGATGATTAAATTTTGAAAATGAAACAAGATAAATGATACATCCCACTTACTATCAATCCACCAAATGTGAAATTATTTTCCTACATGATCAATTATTATAATCAAGAAACTTTAACAACCAGTTTAACCTTTATCTCAAAATAGATACGACCAATTTAACCTTGAATTCCATTAAATTAAACAAAAGCTACTATGTGATTTCAAAATGAATAAGAAACTTAATGCTTGCAAATAAAGGCAAATTGATGCTTTCGATTAGACTACGTGGAAAATGCAAAGATCTAATGGAATTTTACACACATTCAAAAAACTAATTTTTTTTACATAATTATGCATAAAATGAACATATGCTCATATTTTAAAAATATGATTATATTTTGACTTGAATCCAACACTCATAATGCCATTGTTATACAAATTGTGAACCAATAATTTAATTAATCATTTAAGAAAAAAACATCAAAACAAAACTAAGAACATCTAACTAAAGCACATTATGGAAAATATGATGTAGTTTACAAGGATTGACCAACTGACATCTTTAAAAAAGAGGGAGTCAAAATTTTGCAATAATATTGTCCCCTTTAGACCACATAGTCCATATTTCTTGTACACCTCATAGTCACAAACAAATAATGATCAATGTGTCATATCAAATAGTCACAGGTCAATAATCATTCAATAAAAATAAATTAATGTCAATCTCAAATATCACAAGCATAAGCATAAATCATGTCTACATTGTTAGATTACCCAACACTAATGACATATTATGTTTAATTTGATCAAATTCTAGTCCAAATTATTACGAGACTAAATAATAGTCTGTAAGTTTCAAATTTTAGGGATACATAATTTTTTCACTTTTACAAGCATATAGAAGACATAATCACATATTGCAAAATGTATTTCAACTTTGATCCACAGGTAAAAGGTCTTATTAGCTCCCATGCAACAAGTAAGGAGATTTGACTTGTAATTATAAAACAAAAACACAATTAATAAATCATGATTCTATTGGCTTATTTTCCTTGTACTATATTTTTAAGAGACGAGAACTGACTACACAGGGCATCAACTTGGGATCCTTAAAATATGGCTCCTATGTTTTGCCAACTTGTGTATATTAAATGTTTCCATGATATCACATCATATAGTATAATAGTGCATACTTTGCATCTTTACCCCTTTATTTTACACCACTTTACATGCATTTCATAAATACAAAGTTTTAGCACCCAATCTTGTCTTTGGCATCTTCATATGACCTTAATCATTAATTATCTATAAAATGCTAAACCCATCACTATAGCATATGATTGGTCCAATTATGTAGGCCTTTGCCTCATTGAATTAGGTTTCCATGCAATTTTTTCCTTGCTCAAAATTATTCACTTCTCAAGCTAACTTTTTAGAAATATGTATTACTCATTAGCTTTCATTCCATAGCCCTTAAGTTATGTCTCTAGGAATTGCATTTAGGGACATTGCTCTTAATCATTTTAATAATTGATTCAAATCAAGAGAGAGCATCTTGCATGTGCATTTACAACATCAATAGTCATCTAAATGCCAGTTTTCTTAGTCTTAGCTTTGTGAACATCAACATTCTTTATTCTACATATTTTTGAACTCTTCACATCAACCATAGGGCTTGACCACTATCAAGGAAGTTAACAATCTTCCATTTATCTACAACATATCCTTAAAGGCGCTTTTTCAAAACTACTCATTTCTTAGATGTGGGTATAAGAACAAGGCGACAAGATTTGCATATCCTAAAAGTGAATTTCAAAACTAGACAAAACTGCTTAGGAGAAAAGTGTCCCAAGATTGATTCGTAGGTGTGGCCTAGTATGAGGCATTAAATCTTCTTGAATACCTTTGCCTCATGCTCTTGATTTCTAATCAAATTCTAGTTCTAATTTTCTATTACAATGTCTCAAGGTTAAAGAGGTCAAAGTCAACATCATGCCAATAGCCATATAAACTTTCTAACAATTCTTAGCATTTCAATTACCTTTTTCTTAATTACTCAATTCTTTGTTTACAATAACCAATCTCAACTCCTTTTTAATATTCTAGTGTTTGATCCAATTAAAGTTCGACATCTTAAATTCTTGCATGTAAAGTTTACTATATTTTCCTACACATTTATTAGCACAATATTTTAAAAAAACTCCTAGAATATAGTAAATCCAAACAAATTACAAAATTGTCAATTGTATCTATCCCAATTAGTTTAAGCTTAATCTTAAAACTTACTTAAAACACTTGAGTGACCCACACAACCACATTTATAATAAAATTTTGTTGCAATTTTTACTATAAAATGAATTCAACAACCAATTCAAAATAATAACTCCTTAAAGAAACAAATTGAAATTTTAGTTGGGATGAAACTCTTCTTTTATTATTATCTTTTTTCAATAAAAAATTCACATATCACAATTCATGTAAACTATATTTAGATTTAAATAATTAAATACAAACAACAACAATCATGGCATAAAATTATCGATTTTTTATTAAGAATGCATGTCTTGATTATGAATGTTTTTGGATTCAATTGTATAAATTTCCTTTGCATCGACACTTCAAATTGTAATCATTTTAATAGATTATGAAAAATTCATACCTATTATCAATACCCTATCTTATGAGTTGTAAAAAATTAACATCATAAATGATAAAACCAATTCAAATCCTAGAATAAATACTTTTAAAAAGAATGATAATTTATACTCCCAAATAATAAGCTGAAAAAAAAAAAACCAATACTGAGATACTTATTCTCCCAAAAAAAAAGTTATCCTTAAAACAACTAAAAATAAATACAGTTTCCTTTGGAAAGAAGATTAGTCAGCCTCCTTTAACCTTTACTTTAACCATCCAAATCCATCATACGTTATAAAATATCATTTAGAACAAGTCGGTGGAACGAAATACAGAAATTAATTAGTAATAACTACTTTAAAAATACGTTGCTCTGTCCAACCGGAATTTTAACAAGCTCTATATATAATTATTTTCTTTCTGCATTTGAACAATGTTTTTAATTTAACTTTTTTTTTCCTTATACGGTCGAAAAGATTCATTTACTTGGCGGTGTAAAAAAGGGATTTTAGGGTCTTCAGTTGGATCGAAAACCCTGCTCCGCACATTGTGTTACGCTTGTGCGAGCTTCGAACACGCGACCTCTTTATTGTACAGATTCCGCCGTTAACAAAATAAGATCACGACCTCTGCGATTTTATTATACTTTGCTTCTAAACAATTTTCGCCATCTTTTACCGGCTATCATAGCGAGTTTGGGTCGATCTGCTGGCAAAAAGTCAGCAATTTCAAGCCGAATTTTGGTGGCGTAAAGGCTGCAAATTCTTAGGGGTTTGTCAGAAATTTATCGGTGAAGTCCGGGTTCCAACTCGTAAGTTTTATATTTTATTTTTTGTTTTTTTAACTCCTAAATTTGTATTTGCTTCAAATTGATATTCCTAATTTAATTTCATTAATTTGTGGATTTTTGGTTTTGTTTTTGGTGCTTTCGACTTGGAATTTAACAATTACGATGGAGAATGCGGAATTTTGTGTTATTTAGGGTGTAGCACTGGGGTTCCTGAGCGGCGATCGTAAGGGGATCATTTCGCACGTTTGATATGCGTTGAAGTTTGATTTTACCGTGGAAGGGTTTGTTTCGTTCGAGTAATTATCCATGAAGTTCAAGAAGAGAAGGGGCACGGAGGCTGTAAGTGATATTATCTGCACTAATTTTTACATGTAACTGTATCTAATGCAATTTAGAAGGGTATGAAGATTGAGTGCTTTCATTTTGGCGATTTAGGGTTTTAAGTTTTGAAAATTGAATTTGTGACTGAAATCAGGGTTGATTTGCACACTTAAAATAAGAGTTTATAGAAAGTTTAGGAATTAGGGTTAATTAGAGAAATTATATGATTATGTTACCCCCTTAGATTGACAAGGTCAGGTGTATATCCGAGGTCAAATATTAGAGGTGCAAAATTCGATCAATATATAACGTAAAGGGAAAGAAATCCCCAGTTAGGCTTCTTCAAGGGGGTCTTACAATCAAATTGGAATTTAGTTTTGTGCGACATTAAAAACTTAACTTTTTACCTTTTTGCTCCAATTCTGACTTTCGTGCTTCAGATTTTTTTTTTGCTTCCTTTAGCTGCTCCACTGCAAGTGGTTACAACTCATCTGTGAAAACGTTTCTACATTTTTATGATTGCAACTCTTTTTGAACATCTTAAGCAGATTTTTCCTTGAAAATGATATCCTTTATTTATGATAGAGAACGTGGATTATGCATTCAAAGGGATGAGCTCTGAGATCGGTTTTAATATTCTTTAGGCAAAAATAGTCTGTTAAACCTATCAAATCATGCCTATATGTTTAAAAGAGTGCTTCTACAGGTGTTTAGTTTAAAATTAATCCCTAAAGCTTTTCTTGATATCCTTTATTTATGATTTACAAGAACTAGGTACTGATTGCAAATATTTGCGTGATTTTTTCTAGGGGAAAAACAAAAGCACTGCCAGTCCTTATTTGAGATTTGCCATTCTGAAAATAAAGTGTTGAGTAGCCTTACTCTAGTTGTGGTCTGTTGGACATTCTAAACTCTGGTTTTGGAGAAGCATTTCCAGAGAGCATTTTTTGATTCAAGGAGCCAGATGGAACTGACATCAGACACCTTGTGCTTAAATGTAGTGCCGCAACTATCACACACCATGACATGTCAAAAGAAAGGAGTTAAAAATGCTCTTACACTTTCTTGGTGTGCTTAATTGATGGACCAAATGCACGCTTAATAAAAGAAGGGGTCATCATTTTTAGGCAGCCTTAGGTGTCCAATGTCAGTATTGATGGACCAAATGCATGCATGCTTAAATAACATTTCTTGTTTTGGGGTCATATTTTATTGCTATTATGCTATTTAGTTTTAGGAGGATTATCTTGAATGTCCCAGTTTGTAGATGGTTTTTAATTGTTTCGTGGTTTTAAGGTGAATTCAGTTAAAATGGTAAACCTGATGTTTTTTTAACAAAACTAAGATAATGAAATATTATTTGCAATGTTTCTTTATAATCGGCTTTGGCAGAGATTTGTGAATAGCGTACCTCAATCAACAAACCAGCCACTTTGCAATAATGACTTGGACTACACTTTTAGACCCCACTTAATGGCTCATATGAAGGTGTTTGCAATAAATTGTGCATCTTTCACTTGTCCTCACAATCAATGACTTAAGAATATATTGCTCCTTTAGGGTACAATACAATCAATCATATTGATCAAGGGCCTATTTTGGCATTTTTCCATTTATCGAGAAACAATGGACACCCTTGTCTTGATCCACCAATTCGTAATGGGTTGCAATGAATCTTCTATATTTCATCCCCTTTGCTAATAAGTTGTTGCGCACCTTCTTAAAATGCTGGCCCTTGTACGCTATTCGAGTCTCACTAATTTTTCATTACTTGCCAATATGGTGACTAAACAACATTGAAGGGCAACCCATTTGCATAGACACACCTTGCAATGTAATGATCAACATTTTCTTTGGATTTGTTTTGGAATACCTTTTCTAATGGTTCATTCTCTTATATGTAGCAGGTTACTAAGTTTTTCATGTGTGCCCAAAAATGGGTGTTCCTCGACAAGTATAGGAACACTAAGAGATGGGGAAATAGGGAAGCCTCCTTAATCAAAGATTCGAGATCCTCTCTTTGCCAAATGATGACCTGTTCTAATGGCAACTGCTTCTTCTACTTGCTCTGCCTTCTAGTATATTCCGACTCTTTAGGTGTTGGCACATATGCCTCCTTTTTGCCCGGGAAAAATGTTATGTTCATGTTAGAAATACCACACAAATGAACTTTTTGACTATAGGGGCTTGTATATTAGACTCCACACCCATTGCAAATCCATACATATCTGCCCACCATTTGGAACCTACTGTATAATGTCAACATATTTCCTCAACAGTGAATTTTGGTCTGTTTTGAAGCGGGTTGGCTCACAGAGCTAAACTTTCTGCCATTGTAGTCCTCGTGAGAAGAAGTTTGGAAAACGACACACTCCAAACAAATGAAGACAAAAATGAAGACAAAAATAAATATATCTTAATTCATTTAAATTTAGAAGAATGACAAACAAAACAAAAGAGCTTGTTTATAGAAGAAAAAAATGAAAAAAGGAAATAAAATAATTAAGCCCAATCCAAGAATCTTCTTCTTCCACGATCTACTTGGTAGCGAATGGGCTCTTCCACAAGCAATAGTAATGTCAATTTAATCTCGTTGTAACCTTAAGTGATCAATCTTTAGCTCTATATGTGCAATGACAAGTAAGAATGAAAGAATAACAAGTGTTTAGTCTGTGTGTTTTGTTTTCAAAATGAGATAAATGTCTTTGTTTTCGTGTTTCAAGTTGTTTTGAGGTCAAATTTAGGGTTTAGGGTTAAGTTTTTAGGTTGACTAGTCAATCCATGAGGCCTAAAAATAAAAAAATAAAAAAATTGAAAAACCCATAGGGTTTGCTGCAGGTTTGCCACTGGTACTGCAAAACACACCTGGGTTTGCCCCGGAATGCTGCAGGGCCTACCTGGCCAAACTGGGATGCATTTTGCAGCACCCCATCCACACCCAAAGCAGGCCAGGTTGCAATCCTAGACCAGGTGCGAACTGGACCTGGATCCAGGGCAATTTCTGAGCAAACTGGTAGCTTAGATTCAACTCAAGTTGTGAGTGGCAAGAGTGGTTGATTAGAAGATGGAAGACTGTAGGAAAAGTGCAAGCTAAGGTTTATTTGAGATACCTCATAAAATGTGCTTCTTTAATAACTAGTATGACCATAAAACACATAATGATTAGAAAATTTGTACCTTAGTTGAAAACTTAAAACATAGCGAGATAGATGGTTTTATTGTATCTGAATCACCCCATCCACTAGAATTTTCTCTCTTTACTTGTTTTCTCATAATCTTGTTTGGTGTCATTCACCCTTAAACTATGTTTAAAAACATTGGCAATTCTTCATTAGAAGTATGGTGTGAAGGTATTCTGTTTTTCAATCAGCACCTTCCTAGACCAAAACTTTATTGAATGTTGACTGTCTTATAGTTTTTTGAGGGACTTGCTCATCTTATGCCGGTTTGAAACAAGACATCCAGGCTGTATAACTACTTATGGGTATGAACCTACTCGATGTGAGCAGTTCTGATTTTTCATGATTATACTATCAATCTTTCTGGTGGCCGGGCCAGGCTTCAATTTTTCTTACTTGGACTGTGTATTGGGTTATAAAGACTCAGGTCTGAATTTTTCACACATTTAAACTCATGAGTTGTTTAGAATAACTGTGGTAAGAAACAGTGCATGAAGTTAAAAATTGAACGAGAAACATTGAGCAAATGTTTTTTAAATTTTTTACAGTTAACTCTCACCATAAAGTTCAATGCTTTCATTTTGAAAAATATTCTTTCATTACTTAATTACATATCCTAGTAACAGATTAGGGGTCTACAAAATTAAGGGAAAGCTGCAAGCCTGTCAAAGGATGGGATGCTATGCCATGACAATATCTCAGATGTGTTTTTATTGCTTCTAGTGTTGTTGAGTTATTTTTTTAAATTAGTTATGCCGTTTAAGATCTGTAAGATGGCTGCAAAAGTCGGTTTAAAATCTCCCTGTTAGTGTTGAACTTTGATTGCTATCACTGTATGCACATATTCTTAGTTGACTTTTGAAATATGTAGGGAACGTCTCAATTTTAAGTGAACTGAGTTTTGTAATGTGCAGGATGCTGTCACTGGCAGTTGCATTAGCTGTTTTTCATCAGTTATTTTACCTACATTTCACTAGGCTTAATATTTGGCTCCTTGTCATATTCTAATATTCCAGGGTCATTTTACCCCATTACTTGTCTTATGTAACTGAATATATTATTTGAGGTTCTATTGACTTCCTTTTGTTGACTATGGACATTAATATAATTTCTTTCTTTCTATTTCACAAAACTCTGTCAATGCTAGGTTTCATTTGTACTTCATATAATCTTTGTTTTATGTCTTTTGTAGTAGGTTTTGATGGACCTGATTCAATACATCTTGTGTTCATTGATTTTTTTTACATTTCCATTGATCCTTTTTTCTGATGGCACTTTTCAGCCACCAAAAGTGAGAACCTTCATCAACAATGTTATCAGTGTTCCTTTTGAAAACATAGAGCTTCCTCTTAAACCATTTGAATGGGAGTATGAGAAGGTATGTGTTAACATCTTTTTTGGTTGCTTTTCTACAATGGAGGTTATACTGTGACATGGGTCCCCGTTTATATCAGCAGTACTAACAGTATTTTTTTCTGTGCAGGGCGATTTTAATCACTGGATTGAGCTTTTTAATCATTTTGATTCATTCTTTGACAAGTA
This sequence comes from Sequoia sempervirens, assembly GCA_007258455.2. NCBI lineage: Eukaryota > Viridiplantae > Streptophyta > Pinopsida > Cupressales > Cupressaceae > Sequoia > Sequoia sempervirens. The sequence goes on along the minus strand of VDFB02320328.1, from coordinate 2,454 downwards.
TGTAAAGCCCAGAAAGGATTTGCAGCTGGATGATGATTTTCAGGAGGCTGATGCTCCTTTTCCGAGATTGGCTGTTCTTGAGATCCTCCGGGTGTCTCGAACTATCCTGGAAAACTGTACAAATAAGCACTTCTACTGCTCCTATGAAGTACGTATATGCCCCAGTCATGTTACCTTAGCTTTACTAATTCTATCTGGTTGCTGCAATTTTTAATTGTTAGTATTTATTGAATCTACTGGGTTATGTTAAAGAACTGAACAACTGTTGTTTATGGTCTAATTCTTTAACCTCATGGCGGTTTCTTCCTCAAGATTATGGCTGTTGACATGATAAATAGAGTGGATTTTCAATGTCTAAAGATTGGGCTATTAGTGTCAATTAATTTCTTTAAGTTTAATTTGAAGAATGCTTAGAAAGCTTTTGTAAAATACTCTGTATTAAAATATTATTAAAATTTTAAGTCAGTATATTTATTGCCACTTGAAGGGCTTTGCAATGCTATTCTGCTTGCTGGACTTGCGTCTTGGAGTACTCTCTGGTTTTGTTTATGCTTGTGGAACATGTCTTCCGTTCTTACCATGAAATTCATGAGAAATGCAACAAAATACCTATGAGGGTGTGGGTTTATAGGCAAGGCTGAGTTTGTTTCTGAGATAGTATACGAAACCCACCCCGTGGGTACGAAAATTTTGTACCTGGTATGTACCTGGACCGAATCCAACTGTTTGAATGCCAAAAAATAAAGAAAAAGAGCAGAAAATCAGATGTAAGCACTTTTGCAATGATATTCACACATCTATTTGTAAATGCTTCAGCCTTCAAATACCCTCCTTCAGTTTGTGCCCAGTCTTTACATGGTTTAGGCCACTATTCCTGGTCTTTGAAATACTACCTAGCAATAAGACTCCTCTGATGATGGAATTCAAATATGGAAAAGAGAAGTTATGCTTCTTTTTATAGTAGACAGCTTTAGTTCCTTCTCTTGGCATTCTAAAGAAAATAAAAATCTCTGTTTTGTGTTGTAGGTATTGATTTTAAAACATTACATAGTGACAAATAAGGTTTACCGTGATGATAAATGGCTGCTGTAAGAGATTTTGGTCACAAACTTTATTACTGATGCTATTTGATATTCTCCTATGAAACATTACCCTGTATCCATATGAACAAAATGATAGTACTTATTATTTAATAATGAAGAGATGAATTCCTCTAGACTATCCACTATATGGATATGAGTACAAATCAAAAGTTATAGAAAGAGCTAATAGCTACAGACCTATGTTACTGAATTGTTGCTATTTGCAGAACAACTCTGGAAACGAGCCGTTTTGGGTATCGGTACCGGTACGAATCGCTGTGGATTCGTCCTGGAATCAGTTTTGTGTTGCCGGAATCGATTCCACAAAATGCCCAACGATTCTGATCGATTCCCACGCCCATGTGTCGATTCCAACGCGATTCAGATCCGTTTGACAACTTTTGCCCGCAGAAAAAGTGAAAAGATTAATTAAAGAAGGCTCTGCAGTGATTACACACGACGGGAGAGAGACTCAGAGAGCAAAAATGCTGCAACAAGGAGAGACGAAGCCGTGTTTGGAGAGACGAAGCCACCATTGTTTTGAGAAACTCGAGTTTCTTTCTGCAAAGAGGGAGGAGTTTCTTTTTGTAAAAACCTAAATCAATGCTTTTCGTCCCCATTCACTGTAAAACTAAGGCGCTTGATCTGTTGATTCATGGTATTTTTGTTTGTTGCGACCTGCAACTCGTCATTACTCTTTTTGTTTGCAAAATAAAAAAGCTAAAGATTGGTAACCCAATGCTCAAATCAAGACTTGCGGCCCTTTGATCTCATGTCCGCCGTCACATTTATTTATCTGACGAGGTAAAAACCCTGGTGCAAAAGGAAACCTCAAAAAATGACCTCTTCCCATATAGGTGCACAAATCCACTATGCTCGAGAGAGACGCAAATAATATTAATAATAACAGTCCTGATTAATATTTAAGCCATATTAATAACGTAAAATCCCTTTACATTATAACATTATGTTATATGAAATATGTATATTTAAATATTATATTATTATATTTTAAATTTGTATATTGTTTTGATTAGAGGTAAAAGACGGGTTTTGAAGGGGCCCGGAACCCTTTACAAAAAAGAACGGCTAATAAGAAAAGGAAACAACATTAAACAACCATCAGCCCATCGTCAGCTAACCACCAGCCAAAAAACAGCCAGAAGGAAGGAAATTGGCAACACCACTACATATTGTTCAGAATTTTAACAGCGTCCACCTCACTAGTAGCAAGCTTCTGCCCCTTAACCCTAGTGTCAGAAACCTCAATACCCGAGGCCTCAGCCTGATTTTTCATTCTATTCCTAGTCCTAACCCCAGGCCCACCAGTATTTACCTCACAACTCAAAACAGAACCTTTAGCAGCACCCTT
>VDFB02320327.1:0-50672 GCA_007258455.2 Sequoia sempervirens | reverse complement strand
CTCGCCCACCCTCCACCTCCTAATTAATCTTGGGTATATGCATGCAAAAATCGGATATCCAATTTATAGCACCAAAATATTACATTTTAAAATGTTTTTCAAATTATATATTGGACATGAATTGGATATCCGATTTGAATCGGATATCCGATTTGTAGTACTTTTTTCATGTTTCCACTTTTTGGCCCATCATGATCCTGCACATACCCAGGTCTAAATCAAGTAGTTTTTATTGCTAAGGTGGATCAATCCTTTCTTCGAAGGCCATACACTTATGATTGGGTCAAGTTTTCTTTTCTTTAGAAAATTTCTATTGCCTTTTTGATAGGTTAATTATGATTTGATTAGATGGGTTATGAAGCACTTATTTCAAACAAATATATTTATGAAAGAAGTATATTGGCATGAAATTAAATATGATTTTTATTCCAATGTAAAAACTACAAAGAATGGAAACAATGCTTTCAACACATAAACTATTATGTAGTAGTCAATTAAAATGGAAAAGCTTACTCTATATTAGTTAGCATACACAATAAAGAAAATAATCTAAAGTGACTTATTTATCCTAGAGGAACTAAGTATATAGTATACAAAGAAAACCAACAAACCCACAACTAGCCCTATTTTGAAGGAGTTTAGTTTTCTCCCCTTGCCGATCTTGCTAATATTCTCTAATTATTTTAAAGAGATGAAGGGTCATAAAACAACTTTATTCAACCCAGTAAATAGTTGGGTTAATGAAACTTGACAAAAGCAACAAAACAATTGCTACATTTGGCATTTCATGTTGAATGAAGAGTGGTGACAATAATCTACTTATAGTTTAATAAAACACTATTTTTATAAGAAGGCTAGACATTAGAAAGATAGTGTTACTTATAGTTTAATAAAACACTATTATAGTTTTACCAACATATACTATTGTATGCTTGTATGGATTCTTAGTTAATATATGGGGAGATAAAGATAGATGGGGATAGAAAGAGAAAGAGATAGAGATATATGGGAAGAGAAAGAGAGATTGAGATATACGAGAAGAGAAAGGAAGAGAGGTGGAGATAGAGAGTCGATGGATAGGGGGATAGGGAGGGAGAGATGGTGAGAGATAGAGAGGGGGAGATAGAGAGGGGGAGGGAGAGAAAGGGATATAGATAGAAAGAGATAGATAGAGGAGTGAGAAGGAGATAAAAAGAGAAATAGAGATAGAGATATAGAGTAGGAGAGATGGAGGGAGAGATGGAATGAATGAGAGAGAAAGGGGGAGAGGGAGAGATAGCTCAATAGATAGAGGGGTAAGAGGGAGTGACATAGATAGTGGGAGATATAGAGAGCGATAGGGAGAGATATATCAATCACCCTCCCTATATCTCTATCTATTCATCCTTATCTCTTTATCTCTCTACCTCTCTCTATCTCTTTGTCTCCCTTTCTATTTGTATTTTTTTCATTATCTCCCTCTCTCTCTATATTTTCTTCCCTATATTTATCTTTGTCTCCTTAAGTGTGCAATGGGTACATTGAAGAGGTCTTAAAGGAGAATTATCATATGTTTAATCAAATGGCATGCTACCTTGAGCATAACTCCCCAAGGACACATGCCATCCTTGGATTGTTGACATGAAACAACCAATCAAAAATTAGTTTCTCTCTCTCATATTAATATATATTACCATTATATTAAATATATATTATATTAATTATATTTTGTATTATATAAAAATATACTTATTATTAATTATTAATTATAATAATTTTATACGTATTTAATAATTTTGTTAAAGAATATAATATCTAATTATAATAAGTTGAATAATTATATTATTTATTATGTAAAATATAGCTAATATATACTTAACTATATTGTAGAATATTAAAACCTAGCTAAATGGCACCAAAATTTTCAATTTAATTAATATACTGTAAAACCTAACGAAACCACGTTGTAGCTCGTCAAATTGGAGAAGTGAAAGGTCAATACCAATGCCAAGGAAGAGTTTGGAGTAGTGAAAACAAGGTCAATGCCAGTGTTGAGGAAGAGTTTGGAGTTAAAACAAGGTCAATACCAGTGCCGACGAAGATTTTGGAGGAGTGAAAACAAGGTCAATATCAACACCGAGGAAGAGTCTGGAGGAGTGAAAACAAGGTCAATACCAGCACCGAGGACAACATTGAGGGCACTCAGGGAAAATCAACGACCAAGGGGAAATGAGTACTATAAGTTTGGCACCCCCATTCTCTTTAACTTGCAATTTTCATGCCTAGTTTCCAAAGATCTTCTCATACATTGGCACCCCCATTCTCATAAAATGGTATAAGAGAAGACAAAAATAATAAAATAGCTTAGTCTTTCACATTTTTATCGACCAACCTCAGGTCTTGGAAAAACTCCCATAATCTACCCACATCTTGGTTGAGGTCTAGGATTTCATCACACATAGCCTTCATTGCATGATTCTGAAGCAATTGTAGACTTAGCCCAAGTATATGCTAGGCTAAGGTAGATCTAATGAATGAAAATAGAGGCATACAATTTTTCCTTAATACCTCCACCACAAACATATGCAAGGTGTTGGTTGTTTTTATAGTAAGTAGGTTGATCTTCTAATCTACCTATGGAATTACCAATTCCAATAAAGGGCAGCTCGAAGGACCTAGACCAACTGACGAGGATTTTAAAGACCTCCTACACTTTGGGCTCTGGAAGACCCAGGAGGGTGATCCCTTAATGCGTTTACAACCTCTCCATCATCACCATAAACAACATTAACAACAACAGATAATCTCATTTAATAGCTCAACATAATAGGATAATACTGAATAGAATTGGTTGTTTATCAATAATATCAACTATTTGGAGCATGAGATAACTACAACATTTCACAGTATAAGATAGTCATTGATTTGCAATTTGTAGCAAGATCTAGGTAAAGGAAAACAAATACTAAACCATACAAATAAGTACAACTTAGATTAGTGCCATATATCCATTGGAGGAGTCAAATTTATAAGCATCTAAGGGTTTATGATAGATTTAACACATAACATATAAGATCCTTGATAACATTTCTTTACAATCTCATCAATATGTATTCTAACCCAATACTACTTATCAAATCCTTATATAGAACATATCCACCTACAATCCCATTCAAGCATTTTAATTAATTCCTTGAATTAAAGCTAAAACAAGAATCATACACACCACAACAGTGAGATGAACGAAACAACCCTTGATCATTTTATTCAAAATTTAGATATGCTTGTACAATGGAGAGACATGAGTTCGAATTAATTATATCAATTCAAATGCCAGTACTATCATAAAAAAACAAATCCCCATGAATTCAAAACCTACTACAAAATGACTCAAAACCTAAATTGCATTTTCCCTAAAACCATCAGACTTTACAATTTTCTCTACACCTTCATCTAGACTCGACCAAAAATATCTAACTTGCTAAACCTGTACTTCTGGCCTTGAAATCCTTCTTATAAAAAAAGAAGGAGCAAACAAGCATCGGGCCAGAAAGCACACGTGTCACCAGCCAATTGGACCACCTTGTGATATTCCAAAAAGTAACATCCCAAAAGATCTCACCCAAGGCGTAAGATAACCACTAGGTTTTTACATGGACAAAGGTAAAACCCCAACCTTAGGCTTTTCCCAAACACCATAGATGACCAAAGACATAAGGCAAGATAAAAATGGAACACAAAGAGAAAAAATTTGAATTTCCATCACAAGGAAAGGTCTCCTCCCTTCTTGGTAGTGATAACCTCCTCCACACACAACCCTTAAAAATTATGAATAGAGGAATATAATATTTGAATAACTCAAAGTTGATTCTCTCCTACTTGATGCAATTAGTCATTTTATCCTTACAAATATTTATAGTGATTACTAGAGGCACATAGACCAATTCTTCATAATAGAATAATTTGATAATACTTTTCCAATGATGGCATTATGAGAAAACCTTAGGTTGAATGAATAATTCCTAGCTAAGTTCTTAAATCATGTCCAGCCGTATAAGAGAAGACCACTGCTATGTGTACCTGGATACCATGGAGAAAGGCTCTTTGGGATCTTTCATCAATCATCCTACCTTAAAACATACCAAAAGTCTCCTAGCAATTAGACATAGGAAGATTTAAGATGACTTAAAAAATTTATTGCCAAAGCATAAACTTATGATGACTTAACTGTGCCTAGTACACACTCCCTCCCTGTTAACCACTTAGACATATGGAAATTAAATTTAAATTTTCTGCCATATTTTAGTCATGTAGGTGTCCAATAAACCACTTGGTGGTGTTTCCCTTCAAGTTTATTTACTTGAATGAAGAGAAAAAGTCCTTTGATTACAATTAGAGAATACATTTGAGGCCTTGGTTGTGTAACTGGTGGACCATAGTCACATTTAACACTTGTTACAAAGTTTGGGAGTTAAAACATTAAGTAGATTTGATTTGTGATGGACACATTTGGACGGTAGTAACAATAACTTGAAATCTATCAAGACTTGATTACCTTATAACCTATGAAATTCTAGCGATGAAATGATAGATTAATCATAATGTCACCTTAGGATCACATCACCATGAAAGAACTTCATCCAACATCCTTATGAGTGTAGGTACCACCAAATAGGTATTTTTTAGATCTGTCTTCCTCAAGTGAGGGAAATTCAGGAAGAGAAGAAAAAAGCGAGATATGTAGTATGTCTAAAAGAGGGAGATCAACTAGAGGTCAAAAGATTAGAAGAAAATTCTGTAAACGCATGGAATTTTTTCTTGCTGAAGGAGGGTCATGTTCTTGTGATGATGAGAGCATAGGTGACGTCGAGGTGCCCTTGAGGTACAAACATCTATAGAAACAATGGGTACCCAAGGAACTTCCTCCAATAAACAATAATTTTTGTGTCAACGAGAGGATATATCGCATAACACCATTGTCATTACATGGTTTGGGCCTATTTTGCATGGACGACATAAAGGTCTGTTACGAAAAAGTTACTAAATTGATGGAGTATGTCGGACCCTATTACAGTTACAAAGATTGGATGCAACTGATTCGATATACACGAAGTACGTGTAGGTATGCACGGTCAACAAATTATATACAGCTAAAAGATAAGGATCAAAATAAAGGAGTTGCTATGTACATTGACGGAAGGCAAAAAGCATCAGGGAATATTGTAGGGTTTATAAATAGTACATGACCTGGGTCAAAAAATAAGCAACCCAATTGCATATTCGAGGTGCGCGAGGGAAACCATGTATTTGTATGTGTGATAAAATCAATAACTGTAGGGGAAGAGTTGCTAATTGATTACAATTTGAATTGCTTAGTTACAAACATAGTTACTATGGGGGTGGTACGTACTATGTACCATTTTACCCAACCTCCAATTAATGACTTCAATATACCATTTTATTCTTATGTTTTTTTTCGTAAGTCTATTGGTTTCATTTTGGTAAATTTTTTTTATATTTAATTTTTGTCATAGCGAGACATTGATCATACATAGAAGGCTCTGACCCAGAGCACAGATTGTGATTTATCTTCAGGCGCTTCTACTCGACAGGTTTACCTCATTATAATTGTACAAATTAGATATGAGCAAATTTTTTTATTATTAATAAGTTTATTGGGTTAATTTCAATAATGTTTTTAATATTCTTGTTGTAGTTGACTGATCGGGGAAAGGCACTAGCAATAGACGAGAGCATCCATAGGGAGGTGCAATCAATATTATGTGATGATGACATCGCTTATTCAACAAACCCTCTCGATATGATAAGGAAGACCCAAAAAAAATGCAATGAAGAAATCCTTAAGTTGTTATTCATAGTGCCTCAAACATATGAGATAAGAGAGAGGGTTAAAATATTGACTGAGAGATCACAAAACTTGCAAGTAAGTTGTCATGAGGTCTTTAATTATAAAATAAGTTAATTCATGGTTTTATATTTTGTACTCTTTTATGTCATGAACTAAAATATGTGTTGTTTTTACAGGTTTTTTTGCGTCCTCATGATGCTCCTGGCCATGATCAGGGTACTGCAAGTGCTGCCCGAGGAGTAGGGGTTGGTACAAGTGTCCATCCTGATCTTCTTGCGCATACATCACATCATCTGACCCCATCATCTGTGCCTATATTGTCGTCTGAAATGTCAGCAACACATACTATGCAGGTATTCGTTAGTGCACCCTCTGGCAGCGAACACATGCCAGAACATACGTCAGGACATGTACCTGGGGATGCAGAGGCCACTAGTACTGGTGATATTTTAGCAGCATTTCCTGGATCTTCTCATATTGCTAGTATGGGAACATTGCTAGTCACGTTTGTGGTGACCGAGGATTTTGTTCCCATAAAGATAGAGAAGGTCCCAGGTACTTTAAAATATTTTAATTATTATTATATATAATCCAATTGAAATTTACTTATTGATCGCTCTTTTTAGACTATTGAACCCATGATCATTTTGCAGGAAATGATGTTTTTTATAAACATCTAAGTGATATTACATTGGAGCTCTTCAGGCCCACCATACGTACACGGTGGAATGCCCAAAATCAAGATTTAAAAGATGAGCTCATTAACCGTTTAGTTGTGCTATTTGGTGATAAAACATTCAACCAAACTAAGGTCCTTAAGAAAGCTGGTACCTATCTAAAGTATGTGAGGGACCAATATAGGTCATATTTAGAGGAACAAAAAGTATGAGCATCCCGCCATGATTCCGAAGAGGGAGTGGAAGGACCTAGTGTTGGATGGAAAGGAGAAGGCTGAAAAGAAAAAAGGAAAGACACCACCAGGCCAAGGAAGGTATGTGATACTATCAACAATGTAATTATATACTGATTACTCTTTCTTTTACATAATCTAACGTATTTCAAACTTTTCATAGGCTGCCCGACACATCGAAGGCAACAAAGCGTACTAGAAAAACACGCAACACTAACTTGGCTCGTGGTTATATGAAATTAGTCACATCGACCAGTATCAATAAATGAAATATTGTATCCAAAAATAAATTGAAACAATTTGCTCTTTATCAATAACCATAGAAGCAAAATTCATGATCTTATGCAGTGTAGGGCTCTCGACCAACGAGTTCCCACGTGAGGAGGACCTCAAGATTGCCTTCCAGCAAGGCCATGGAGCCGTGGCTGAATGCCTAAGAGTCTTGATTGGGAAAACACAATCTTCCACTGCATTCGACACGCAGGTAAATAAACTCAATTAAGTTTATTTAAAATTGAATACTTGTGCAATCTATTCAATATTAATTTCCACCATAAATTAATTACATGCCTATTTGTTTTGAACATTCAAGCAATGATAATACTGCACATGACATTGGAATGCAACCTGGTGAGGGTGGAGCACAATCTGCAAATGAAGGTCATGGTGTGCATCCTAGTACTTTAGAGCATGTAGAGCGTGATCAACATGTTGAACATGATCAGGCTAGAGAAGATCAGGAACATGATGTGGCCCCATCAGGTAAAGAGGACCACTCTAAAGTTCTTTTAAACATATTTAATTGCAATTGGTGTATTAATTAATGTAACCTTTCGTGTTTCAACTTTAGAGCATGTAGAGTATGATAACATGTTGAGCATGATCAAGCTAGAGAAGATCAGGAACATGATGTGGCCCCATCAGGTAAAGAGGACCACTCTCATGTTCTTTTAAACATATTTAATTTCAATTAGTGTATTAATTAATGTAACTTTTCGTGTTTCAACTGCAGATCAGGATTTAGAGGGTGTTCAACATGTTGAGCATGATTCTATAACAAAAGTTCAGGAACATGATGTGGACCCATTAGGTAAAGAGAACCACTCTAATGTTCTTTTAATTAATGAAATACTTGTAACAATAATAATAAAACATATCAGTTTAACATTTCTTGTTATTGCAAAGAGACCCTGCACAGTCTATGTCGGAGCAAAACCACTAGGCGCATATTAATAAGATCACGGTAAAGAGGATAGGAACAACTAAAGGGATAGATGATTTAGAAAACGATATCTATTCTCAATTTTTTAGCTTAAAAAGAAACAAAAAAGTGATTGTAATCATATCAGCATGCCTATATTTTTGATAATATGTAAAAACAAAGAAATTTAACATTACTATATGTTAATGAATGAATGTGAATATGTTAATTAATGAATGTTATATGTTATTAATGGATGAAATTCTGAAATTAACGTGTTATATTTATTAATGGATGAATGAATGATTAATGCTATATGATTGGGTATGAGGAATTGAGAGTGATGTGAGGGGGGAGAGGACAAATGAGCTTCCACCGTCATGTGGTTGGCCCTGTTAAGTAGAGAATATTAAACTATTCTCGAAACAAAGAGAAGCTCAATAAGGTAATGCACTTTTCAATATAAGAAATGCATCATTTGAAGCATCAAACCAATATACAAAGATGAAAGAAAGTGCTAAATTTTCACTATGGTGGAAAAAAAATGATTCTTTATACCCTGAATCCATGCTTTGCATCATAATTTAAAGTTGTTTCTATTCCAATGTTCTGAGTTTAGTTTGTTTGTATGGCTTTGTATGAATACCACATTGTGTTGTGGGTGGATTTGGTTTCAAAGCTCTGTTTCTTCTATTTTTAGTGGTGACATAACTCTAAAATTTGACTTTTGTGCGTAATAGGTTAGTGGAAAAATTGACAGCTCTGAAGGGTTTAGAGGCTCAATTGAGATAGATACATGAATATTTGGATCTTGTTGTTGATGGGAGGCTTCCACTTAACCATGAAATTTTGTACCATCTACATGTATGCAAAAGTTTCTCTACTTACATTCATTCTTGATCATAAATGTTGTATATGATATTAATGCTTCAAAATTAAGATTCGTTTCATTTTTATAATGATCAAAATGTTATATTTTGCTATACATTCAAGCATTCTCTTGCACCCTACCCTTTAATGCTTCAAACTTAAGATTCGTTTCATTGTTATAATGATCAAAATGTTATACTTTGCTATACATTCAAGCATTCTCTTGCACCCTACCCTTTAATGCTTCAAACTTAACATTCGTTTCATTGTTATAATGATCAAAATGTTATACTTTGCTATACATTCAAGCATTCTCTCTCCCCCCTCCTTTTAAGAATTTTCTTTGTCATAAAATATTCACATTTCTGTCTCATTTACACAAATTTATCTGAAGCGCTAGGAGTGAATAAAGATATGCAAAAGATGATGGATTATGTCTAAACAACAACTTTCCATCTTATAGCTAATTAAATCCTAAATATTTGAATAGTTTAGAGTTTGAATAATGCTTGTATATGCATGTGTAGCAATAAGGGAACCTATGTGAAGATTGAAATTTAAAACATCACTTTGGTATTTTTCCTTAGGCAGTGAAATGATATTTTGAGTAATACAAACCTACACACACATTGATATTTTTTGGCATTGCATTGAGGAATTTTTTCTCTCTTATACCTACCCTCGGCTAGACATGGAGGTATATAATATTGGTTTTTTGATTTTTTCTGTAAGTAGTTAATTTCACAGAGGAAGACTAAAATATTCTTAATGTCCTGTTAGGTGTGAAAGCATATGAATCACTTGCTGAAGGCACCATTTTGTATTCATCCAAAAATTGGTTTGTTCTTCTTTTTTTATGTTTCTTGCAGGTTTTTTTTTTAGGCTCTAGAGATGTAGCTCGGCTCTTTCTTTTACACTTTTCATCTATTTTGATGATTACAGTAGATTGTCCTCATATTTTTTCATGTAGATATTTATGTAACCTTATTTTCTACCAATCAATTTGCAAACCAGTCACATATTAAGGACCATTTCACTAACTTGTAGTAATCCATTACTTCATATGTTGCAGGTTGTGTCTGTGTGCCAATAAATCCTGATGATTGTGAGAACTTTAATCCTACAAGTGTACCCAATCTTTCTCAAATAAAAGTCTTACCTTATTTTATAGTACTTTAAATGGTTAATTGAAGGTGCTTCTTTAGATTTGAGATAGTTGAACCCTGGATTAAAATATGGTATTAGATGGGCAGTATAATGATAAAAACTGAGGTCCATTGAACACAAATTATGAACATAATTTATGGACTATGAATAGTGTTACAATTATAATTATTTCTCCTTTACCTACCTCATTAATGAAAAAAGATAGCAGATATTGAAGTTCATTACATGTCTCATGTATGTGTTAGTATTTTAATTTTGTTTAAGTTGTTCAAGAGCTTTATTAGGTCAAGAATATGTTCTACAAGCTCTGCTTCATTAATCGGTCGTAATATTTCTTTCCTACACATTTCTCTTCAATCCAGCATTATTATTTTAAATTCCTTCCTTGTTAGCCCTTGGCTGTTCTCAAGTGTAATGCTTTTTCTATGCATCTTGGGTACCAGATGTATGATCAAATATCTCTCTTATGAAGCATGGATTACCTTTCTCATGGAATTGTTGTTGTGATTAGACAATTTCCATTGTGAGAATAATCATTTAATTTTGTATGGAAGTAAGTATTTTCATATTATTTGACTTGGTATTGTAAACTTGTCTTGCACTCCATTCTCTAGTGGGGAACAACAGAACTATGATGATAGGTAGAGCTGTACAACAATTTCTACAAACATTTGGCATTATCAATATATTTTATAGAATAATCATGCAAGTAAAATGGAATGTGCAATGACAGTAAATCGTCTCTCAAATTCAAATCTAAATATAGTTACTATACACAAGAAGATGGTATCTATTCTATGACGAAAGAACCCCAAAATAAGCAGCTAATAGGTTCCACTGGTTACTTGCTCTTAGATTTGTTTAATTGATGAGATCCGACCGTCTTTGGTCGAGAAACTTCAGTTGTTCAAAACTCTTTGAAGAGGTCGACAAAGGTGACATTGATCTGCCTTGCCAACGAAAGTCATCAGCAACACATGGACTATCGAAGTGAGTTTTCTATCCTATGTCGATGATTGATCTCTCACCGATGGGTTGGCTTCGATGGTCCTCGCCAAGAGTCTCCATGATGACATGGTGTAGGTCTATTTAAAACTCCCGAAGAGGTCAGATCGGTGTGACATTGGATCTGTCTTGCTGACAAAAGTCATCGACAAGACATGGACTATCAGAGTGAGTTTTCTATCCTGTGTCGATGATTGATCTCTCACCCATGGGTTGGCTTCGGCGTTCATCACCAAGAGTCTCCGCAATGACCTAGTGTAGGTCTATTTAAAACTATCGAAGAGGTCAATTGGTGTGACATTGGATCTATCTTGCCTGCAGAAGTCATCGGCAAGACATGGACTATCAGAGTGAGTTTTCTATCCTGTGTTGATGATTGATCTCTCACCCATGGGTTGGCTTCGATGGTCATTTCCAAGAGTCTCTGTGATGACATGGTGTAGGTCTATTTAAAACTCCTGAAGGGGTTAGATCGGTGTGACATTGGATCTGTCTTGCCGACAGAAGTCATCGGCAAGACATGGACTATCAGAGTGAGTTTTCTATCCTGTGCTGATGATTGATCTCTCACTGATGGGTTGGCTTTGGTGGTCATCACCAAGATTCTCCATGATGACATGGTGTAGGTCTATTTAAAACTCACGAAGAGGTCAGATTGGTGTGACATTAGATCTGTCTTGCCGACGGAAGTCATTGGCAAGACATGGACTATTAGAGTGAGTTTTCTATCTTGTGTCGATGATTGATCTCTCACCAATGGGTTGGCTTCGGTGGTCATCACCAAGAGTCTCCACGATGACATGGTGTAAGTCTATTTAAAGCTCCTAAAGAGGTCAGATCGGTGTGACATTGGACCTATCCTGCCAACGGAAGTCATCGGCAAGACATGGACTATCGGAGTGAGTTTTCTATCTTGTGCCGATGATTGATCTCTCACCGATGGGTTGGCTTCGGTGGTCGTCGCCAAGAGTCTCCGCGATGGTACATTTCAACGAATATTTTTTTTAAAAAAATTGCATTGTTTCGTCATAATTTCGACGAAGGCCACTGATGATTCACCGAAAAGGTCTGACAAAGTTGCTATAGCTGTGACAAAGGCTTTGTCATAACTCCTTGCCCATTTTTTCGAAATGGCGACGAACTTCTAGTGTTGTTTCGACGGTTCGGAAGAGCCATTGCAATTGCATTTTGGTTGTAATTCATCAGTGGATACACGAAGTTTTCGTCGATATTCCAACAAACATCTAAGTCATTTTATGATGTCGACGACTGATGAATCTGCGCCATTATTTTGACGTTTAATTTGTCGTCGGAATTACGATGAAAAAATGGCGACAAATTTTTTTTCGTGAATTCGTCGATTGTCTGACAAATGTTTGTTGAATGACCGACGAACATTTGTCAGAAAATGGAGTCAAATTCAGTAGTGATTTTATATTTTAGAGCTTAATTGGAACTGAATTTAACACATGAAAGGTCTATTTTATCAGTTCAATTTTTGGTAGTGAGCCACACTCCATTTTGTAATAATTTCAAGCTGTGAGCCTTTCAAGGATAGTGTGTCCTAACAATGTGCCCCTGTAATATCTTATAACTGGTTATAATATATTGTGAGCTAATCCTCACTGTGGTTTTTCCCATTTTGGATTTTCCATGTAAGCATATTGGTGTTTACGTGTTATGTGGTGTTATGATCTCTTTCATATCTTTACTTACAATTGTTGTTAGATGTGCTTTAATGTTTGGATGGTTTATAGTTGAATTGTTTAATAGAATATTGATTCATCCCCCCTCTCAGTATTCTAAGTGTTTAACAGTGTTAGGAGTAGTAAAGTGATCAGAATTTGTGTTTTCTTTTCTCTTATGCATGGGAAATGTATTGGAAGTTGGTTGAGGAGGAGGATATTTTTTGTTAATGAGATGGGCCAAGATGCATAGAAACTCTATTCCTTATTCATGGTTAAGCATCTTTCGTATGTTCCCTATGAGACAAATGGCATTAGCAAAAATAGGTTTAGTTCTCACAAAGTCTTGCAAACATTTTAATTCTTCATTTATCTTTCATGCGTTTTGAGAGACATTAGCAACCATTGTTTGAACATCATGCAGATTGATTGTAGGTAGGGAATTAATTGAAAATGAGGTATGAAGACTATGATCCATAGAGGGTTGAATATCAACACTATTAGTGAAAGAGTTGGAGAACCCAATATCCACAGTGAATGGTGTATCGTGGGATGACATGAGTCTCAAACTATGTCTCACATAATGTACACCCAAAATGGAAAGAAGGTGAAATACAATGCAATGACCTAGAATGTAAAGTGCAATGTAAATATGTAAATGCAATTTTCAAATTTCAAAGAAGATAATTTTCTGATTATACTATGTAAAAACCTGAAAATGATGTCTTGTGAATGCAATTTTGAATTCATACAATGCACTAAATTTATCAAATGAAGATAAATGTGATCAATTCCAGTTAACAAAAATTCTGCAAACTAAAACAAAAAATTGAAAACAACAAAGTAGGATATAGAAATAGATGTTTTAATGCACAAAAATTTAGGAAATGACCCTGATCAGGGACGCATTCGCCCAGGGGTGAATGGGTCCTAGGTTAAGGTTTTAATTTATTTTTTTATAGATTTATGAGTTGATTCTAGTGGTTTCCAGATTCTAATTTAAAACAGTGAGTTACAGTTTGATTTTTTTGTGAAATTAAGGTTGAATGCAAATGTAAAATATGATAAAATGACAAACTAGGAGACCTAATTTGATGTGCAGTTTTGGTTCAATTTTCAAATGTAAGTGAATAATGATGCAATTCCATGTAAATGATTAGCAAAATGACTGATTTTTTTGTATTTTTCATATTTAAAGAATGCAGAAAAGAAATCCTAAAACCCCTAAATGAAATGCAAACCAAGTTAATCAACCCTAAATGAGATTCAATTCAATGCAAATGAATGTAAAATCTAGATCTAGGGTGAAAATGGACTCCAAAATCAGAAAAATGAAATGATCAAAAGTCGAGTTCACCAAAATGAAATGGTGAAATTTTTTGGAAGTTCACCAAAATGGGGTTGATGAACTAATTAGGGGACCGGTGTTGTATATGTGGAAATATGTATATCTAATTCTTTTAATGCATAAGATGTAAATGAACTCTTGTTATTAATTATTTTGTGATGTATGTTTAGGTTGGTTAATCATTATGTTTGTAATGTAGTCATGATACCCTAAATGACATAGTCAGTGCAATTGTACATGTGGATTACATTCTATGTTATTGATACTATGATATATATGTTGATTCACTTTAAAAAAAAATTGTGTCATAAAATTTAGTTAGTTGTGTTGTCCTTTGTGGTTGCATGGCGGGGTGTTTCACCTAGTATCAGAGCCTAGGCTCATACACTGGGCACTTTGGATACATATGAGCCCATTACATTGACCTAGTTGCTTGTACTCTTGAGTTTACATTTTCCTTTTTGGGTCATCCTCACTTATCAACTTGAGATTTTTCCTTAGGTGGTGTTTGTCCAATGGTGCAAAAAACTGGTGGAAAGGATAGGACCCTCGGTGTAGTGTGCAATTCACCGATATTCTTCCTACTGGGGATATATTATGGACCCTTGTGTAGCCTTGTGATGTGTTTCCCGGTGATTTGAATTTTTGTGTGTATGTGAAGATTGTGTGTTAAATCTAGAATTTTGTGCTTATGAAGTGATAAATTGTGTTTTCTATTTTTGAAAAGGCATAAAATAATGACCTTGTGTCGCATATTATGAGATTTAGCATTGTAAAAAGAATAAAGAGGGAATTCTTGTGTGTAAGTGATGAATATTTAATGAAAAATGTGTGCCTTGTGTGCATAATTTTGCTGCATTTTGTGGAAGTATAGCATTTTGATGTAATGAATCAGCTTTGATGATAGATATGTAGTGGATGAATTATGATGTAATTGTTGTTATTCATTGATGTCGATTATTGTTTGAAGTGTCTTGGTGGGAGGGACAGTGTAGCATTACTCGTTCGCAAGTACCCTACTACGTTGTGATTTCCTCTCACGATGTGCTTGATTGTTATATATATATATTGTTCAATAATTTGTCTAATGTAGATTGCAAGTACCAGGTATCGACTCCACCTGAACTATCAGGTCTGATCATTCCTTAAAACCCAATGGAATTTTTGTTGAAAACAGAGATGACAAAAGGTCCCCTACCCTAGCCATCATCATCGAGGAGGATGAGCATCCAGTCCGTTACCTCGTCAACATCATTTGATGTTTGTGGTCAGTTGGTCCTGCTTCTCGACCTTGGTTAAGTTTAGGTAAATGTTTGACTTTTGAGTTTGCTTGATTAGTTGATGTTGCTTGTATTTACATTAAAGGAAAGGTGAATGTGATATAATTTAACAAATTTTTGAACTAATGTGTGTATGTTTTACTCTAGTCTTGCAACTTCTAGGAGTAAGACAAATCTTAGGGGGGGAGGATGTAGCGCCCCTTCATATTTCGCCCTTTCTTGATATTTGATTAAGTTAGTTTGGGTGAGTTTTTTGATACATAGTGTTAAAATTAATTGTTTATTAAAGTTGTTGTTTGATGTAGAATTAAATATATAATTAAATAAACTATGTTGTTAAGTGGGTGTATATGTTGTGTTTGGATAATTAAACTATTAAATTAAGTGATTAAATTATAAAGTGTTTTTTATAATTAAATATAAAGATAATTATTTTTTAATGTTGAGTTTAATTAATAAATTAAAAAGTGAGAAAATATTAAAAGAAAATAAAATATTAAAATTAATATTAATTTTGAATGAAGATAAATGATAAGAAATAGAAACAATTAAAAAGTGGGAAAAAGACTTGTCAAAGCAAATGCGTGACTTTGAACTGGATTTTGTTTGGAAACATGTTGTTTTTATGAGTCTTTTGTTTTCTTTTTGTTTTCGAAAAACAAAAGCTTTCCTGGGATATTAAATATTTATTTTTGGGAGATTATGGGGGACAATTGATTTTTGGTTTCTGAAAAGAAAATCTTTCTTTGCAAGAAAATTTACGTAGAATAATTGCATTTTGTTGATTAATTCAAGAAAAAAAAAGGAACTTGGGGGTTCGAAGAGATGTTCCTGCTGTCGAAGATTGTTTTGGCACCGGGTTTTTGTTTCAGCCTACGTCAATTTGAGGTTCCATTATTCTTCCAAATTTTATCTTTTTGTACGAAAACAAATGCCTGATTGCATGTTGCTTGAAGGCATGGTATTTATCTATTTTATTTATGTTGTGAAACCATCTAAATATTCATTTATATACATATATTCTGTGATTGTGGTATTCTAGGAGGATCTGAATCTGTTTGTGCATAATTTTGCTACCTTGAATTCCTTAAATCGTGTCTCTTGCATTTTAGCACAACCCACTGCATATTCTTTTTATATTGGCTATTCTTTTGTTGTGATTTCCTTTTAATGGTTTCAATTATATCTTGGTAGTTATATTTAATGGTACTAGTTGCCTTGTGTTGTGACTTTAAATCTTTTGCATTTCAGCTATAATCGACACTAGTTAATGCGAGTTGAATTTGAAGGTTATAGCTTAGTCTTTGGTAGCTGAAACCTTGTTTTCCTAGCTCCACACTAGGGTGAGATTGCATAGCCATTGGATGTCGCTTATTGTAGATTCACTCCCAATGCCTATCCTTGATATTTTATAAGATGAGTTCCATGGCACATTCGTCCTTCCTTTGGCATTCAATGCATGTGTTACTTGGTGCCTCCTTGGGGTGTTGAGATAACACCACTGTGGCTCGGCCTCGTTTCCACATTTTAATCTATAATGTTTCTTTATTTTATTTGAAATCTAATCATGTGTCTGGTAATAGTTACCACCCTCTAGAGTCATGCAACAATTGTTTTGTTGGAACGAATAGCATAGACAGCTATGGCTTGTGTTTCTATCACGAATCCTTGAGGTACCCTATCTAGCATTTTGTGTAATATTCGAAATAGGAACCACTTATACCAGCTGCAATTTATATCCATGGATTTTGATACCTTGTTTTATGTCTCATTTGATGAATTTACAATATCGCTGGCTAAATTATTCCTTTTAAAAAATCCGATTTGTGCACACCTTGCCAACATTTCATTCCTTGAGTTGTGATCTCCCTTGGGGCCCTCTGTCAAACCGTTACTACTTATCCTACAACCTTCCATTCCTCAAATTGGCGCCCAAACACGCCTGGTAAATACATTTTCTTGAAAGTTCCTTAAGAATTTTCTTCAAAAGAAATGTGTGCCAGCCTGTTAACAATGCTTTCCCCGAATGTGATTACTTGTGGACTCCTGGCGGTGATGGCATATCTTCTATATGCAGCGCCATTGTTTCTTTTTCCTTTTTGTGTACCGTTGTTGCCTTTGCAGCCTATTCTCCAATGTAACCTTCAACACATGTAGGGTATGGTTGCAAATGTCATTTAATATTATCAAATGTGTTTTCTATAGCTATTGTGAATTGTGATTTAAGTTTGATAGTTTATAATTTACACTGCAGTGGATGTTTCATTTTAACTCAATCGCCCTATCTTTGTTAATCTATGGCTATGTTGTAATCGAAACTGAAGGTTTTGATTTTACTTTGAAGCTTTTATTTATAGCATTCAATATCTATTTGGCATGATCTTTTTGTTTGGTGTTCAATGTATTTTCCATTCATTTTATTCGATTTCGGTGATGTGCCTTATTTTCGATGGAAATAGGTTGTATTTGGAATTCAGTTAGTTGTTTAGGAATAACTAATAAAATAAGCTATAGGTAAATAAAGGATTAAGTAATTAAATCTGTATTACAAATATAATTATGAACATAGATACATTCTTAAATTATTCTTTTTGAGTTCAATATTGTTAGATTATTCTTGAGATAATAAAGTTAAAATGATATATATATATATATATATATATATATATATATATATATATATAATCTTATATGTCATAGATTTAAAAGAAATAGGTTGATCCACTTAAAGGAAAAATCAAGTAAGAACGTAATGTGTAAAAGAGAATTTCAAATCGGATAGTTGAGGGTAAATTGGATATTTTAATCATTACAGATAAGGGAATTGAGTACATAATTAAGTGAATTGAATTGTTTGCATATATAGATAATTGAATGACTGTAGGTTCGATAAATGATTCAGATTAATTCGTTCAGGATATAGAATACTTTAGTTACCTAGTTAGCAAAAGATGTCAGATATTTGATAAAATTTGTTATGTGAAATAAGCAATTATGATAAGGTCAATATAGCATTATTTTATAGTTAAAATTTTAATACTAGGGTTTTGAAATGATTGTTTCATTGATAATAGAGTTACCCTGAAATATCATTATATAATCTTTTAATTTGATCAAGTAACCTATTTTAATATCGATTTATTTCTACTAGACAATTAAGTTCTCTTTAAATTTGTAAGGGACAACATAGTTTAAAGTTAAAATTTTCTTTTATAGCTTCTGTAAGTGATTTTCTATAGGTAGATATATGTGAGGGAAAAATAGTTCTACTTATTTATTTTGAATTTAAATGAGTATTTTAGAAAGAATAAATAAATGAAAAGATTTGTTTAAATAAATGGATTAGAATATTTGTTGCTTTGTGAATTCATAGTGTAATTTGTATAATTGTATTATAGTGGTAAATGCTCTATTAAGTAGTTTAAGTGGATTAAGTTAATGGGTAATCTGAATTGTGAAGAAAATGCCTTTTATGGAATATTTCATGGTCATTTTGATTGTTCGTTTGTGTTGATTTATTGGGTTGATTTTAGAAATGAGTTGTGAATTGGTTGATTTTACTATTATTGTCGTGGTTGTTTGATATTGAGAATATTTTGGTTATTGTGGTTGATTTTGTATTGAGATCAAGTTATTTTTGCCACTTTGATGGCAAACTTTTGTGATAGTGATTTATTAGACTTTCAGAGGCTTGGGGAAAATGGCTTGAGTATTGGTTACATGTTTTTTATCATTTTGAAGGTGGATTGATTTTATACTTGAATTGTCTTATTGAAGGTTTAAGCCATGTGTTGCTTAGTCATTGTTATGGTTGAGATTTGTGAGCATGAGGGTTCAAGCCTCACTTTATGTGTACATGCATGCGATTTCTAATTTTGTGCAAATGGCTTTACTTGGTTGGATATTTTTGGGTCTTCTAGTTTTTAGTAGGGGGAGTGGCTCCCTATGGGGGTCTAGTGCACAAAGTGGCACCAGGGTAACTCATTGAGAGTTTCTTTAATCTATTATAACCTAAAATAAATTAGGGGGTTGGGTAGTTCACATTAATCAAGATAATGCCTCACTTGTGGCTCAAGTGCTTGTTTAGGCTTGAGATAAGTGGGAAGGCCTGGAATGGCAAGATCAACTGCCTTATCCTTTTGGAAGGTATGTTGATCTCGTATGAGTTTGTATGGGGGTCCGGTGACCAGTAGAGGTGGCCAGGGTAACCCAGGATGGGGATTTGGTAGCCTAGGAAGGTTCACCAGGGTAACCCATAAGAAGCTATGTGATGACACTCCTACCTATAGAAACCTAGCATTCCCAAGTCATTTGTTTCCCTTGGTTGTTTGCATACCTCTAGAAGCGGTGTCATTGTTATGAGTTGTTTGTGGTATTTGTATGTGGGAGTCATGTTACCTCTTTTGTGTCATGTTATTTTCTTCTTGTCTACTTTGGTGGTGGGACCTTATTGTTATCTCCTAGCATGAGGGGTGGACCTTAGGGTTCCACATGGGTGGGTGGAACATGCCATGTACTCCATTGGGTTCCCAGTTGATTTCCGTGAGCATGGATGTGGTACCTGATGTAGAGATTCCAGATCTTGTACCAGACTGAGATAGCGTTAATGTTATGTAATGCAATCATTTCAGTTGTATCTTATCATGTATGTGATGTATCCTTCCCATTGTTATAAGGGAAGCTTTGATGTAAACTTGTAAGAAGTGTAATGATTTACCCCATGTATGGGAAGTTGCATATGTATTCATTGGTTTGTATTCTATGCTCTTGAATGGTGTTGTATATGTGGAAATATGTATATATAATTCTTTTAATGCAGAAGATGTAAATGAACTCTTGTTATTAGTTATTTTGTGATGTATGTTTAGGTTGGTTAATCATTATGTTCGTAATGTAGTCATGATACCCTAAATGACATAGTTAGTGCAAATGTACATGTGGATTACATTCTATGTTATTGATAGTATGATCTATATGTTGATTCACTTAAAAAATTGTCATAAATGTTAGTTAGTTGTGTTGTCCTTTGTGGTTTTGTGGTGGGGTGTTACACTACTTTTCTTGAAAAGTAAAGAAATTACTCCAAGGCTCCTTTATAGTCAGGTCTTGACCATGTGGGACAGCTAAGCAGTCATTGTCAACATAATTCACAAGGGATCTAGATTTTAGCTTTATGGAAATAACATGCAATTATAAATAATAGATCTAACAATTCAATGAATGCATTGCATGTTCAAATATTTAGTAGATTTGTATCAATTGAATGCTCTTTTCAATAATTCCAAACTAATTTAAATAAAATTCAAAAGAGAAATAGTAACAAGAGAGATTGAAATAAATTCTAAATCTAATGGAAAATGATAAAACATGTTTTAGTAAACAATTATGAACATTTAAATGAAATCCCACAAAACCATTATCAAAGCAAATAGTCATTCACACATTTTTTGTTCAATAATGATGCGATCTTCAAAGGAAATGTAACCAAATACAATATTTTCAGATTTCATGCAACCAAAAAACCATCAAGAATGTGAAAATATAAGATGAAATCTTACTTAATTTCATAATAATACTCAATATTTCACCTATTTATTCAATTTAGATAACACAGAATAGTCATACGATTACTAATGAGCCAGATTGAGACGCATGCAAAATAGGCATAATCCTCTGATTAATCAAAATTTAGACCTCCAAAAATTCAGTAAGAAAATCCACATTTAGAATGCATAATTTTATTTTGCACAATACATCAAAATTGGATCCTTAGAAATGATCTAGAACTAAAGTTATATATAAAATTGAATTCCTATAATTTTGGATCTAAACCAAAAAGCTAACTAGAACCAACTCCAATACTCTAGTTCTAATTAAAAGCAAACTGAAAATAAAACTAAAGAAAAAATGGGCACCCTAATTTGAGTCTCAATTCGAGCAAACTAAACTAAAGGAAATAAGAAATTATTACTAGAAGTAACCAACAACCAACTAAATTTCTAACACTAGCTTTTATTTCACCAGTTGGGCATGGGAATTTATTATATCGGATTATTCAAAAATAAAACACAACAATAGCAACAACTCTTGTCTTCAATTACTTCGAGAAGCTATCAGTGAATGTTGATATCACATCATTCATTTTTCCATTGGAGGTCAGTGATATTGTAGCTTTATTTTTTGGTCAAAAGGTGACTTCTCCATTTGTTGTTGTTGGATGTTGAAGGTAGACAACTCTTCCTATAGGGATTGGAGCTTCGCCTTTTTATTCATCATCTTATCAATCACCACCTATGTAACTTGTCCCTACATTTGATTCCTCAGTTCTTCGACCATCCTACTGGGATCCCTTACTAACCTAGGTGTTTCCCAAAATATGCAATCCAAATTTTCAATTGACTAGTGAATTTTTTTCATTATTTGTTCTTCCAAGTTCCTATCTTTGCTCAATTTAGATTTGTACTTATTCAAAAAATTTACTCTAAACTCAGCTGCTCTTACCCACTTAGGAAGCTTATCTTGATCCTCTTCTTTGATGACAGTAGCTTTCAAAAGGTCTTCCAATGGTTATTCCTTTATTTTCTACAAAATTAGATGTAATCCTCCCAAATCAATAGCTCTTCATCAATGCTCAGCTCAATTCTTTGAGTTGCACTACCCTCATCACTAATGGAGTGATAGGATTTATTAATTTCTTTAGCACCTTAGTCGCTAAAGACAAAAAATATGATTTCCACTGGTGTGTTGTTAGAATCCATCCATCTGGTTAGAATTTCTAACCTCGCCTTTTAGGGAAACTTTCAATATGAACTCAGAAGCGACAATATCTACTAGTCTAATCAAATTATTTATATAGGCCATTAATTGGGCTACCTGAGCTTTTAACTCCTCTTTTCTGCTCTCGTCTTTCTGCATTCTCTTAAAAAATGTAGAAATAAACATCTGGAGAGACTAATTCTATCCTTACCTAGTCTAGACTCCCAAATCAACTTGCTTGATTTGGTAGTCCTCTGGCCTTATTTTTAATTCAAACTTATCAACTAATGGAACATATATTTTTGCTATTTTGTTTCCTTTATCATCCATTTTGCTAGTTGATATTCTCCAAGCTTTCTTCTTCTAACTAGTGATTGGAAAGATTCTAACAAAATGCTCACACTTTGTTCTGAGTTGCTTTCTATTGAGAAAATTTGTCTCAACCTTGCAATTACATAAGGTATTGTTGATACACAAGGTAATGTTCAGCCAACAACGACGTGGGGGCATGGGGGGATCCCCCCACAAGGGATCTAGGGGGATCATTCCCCTAGCTAGGGTCCAGGGGTAACGCACCCTAGCGGGCGTTTGGGGGTAGTGCCCTCGAGATGAAAATTTTATTTATATTTTATTATTGTAAATCTATACCATTCATCATTATGTCTCATATCCAATGGTCAATATTTTATTAGCTCAACTTTCCCTAGAAGGAAACCATATTTTATGAGGGTATCATATTACGGTTGGGTATTGTGATGTATTCTAAGAGTCTGATAGTGGTTGTGTTGCCTCTAGATCTCTAAGTAGTGATACTCCTATGAGAAGCTTGCTCTACAAGTATATTGTAATCTTTGTGATTTTTGAATAATATATTGGGTGACTTTTGGAGTGTGTGTTTTTTCTCCCGAAAGGGTTTTCCCCACGTAAATCATTGTGTTTTGGTATGCATGATATTCATGTCCATTTTTTTTTAAGTTTTTGTAACTGTTAAAGATCTATAAATTTGTTTACATTATTCTCCTCTCAAGATTAGTTGTAAGAATTTTTTCCACTACCTTAGCCTCCTTACAAGTGGTATCAAAGGTTGATCACCTTTGGTTTCAGTTGTGGGTTGTTGGGTTTTTTGAACTAATCTAGTTTTGAGTGGGAGCTTGTACAGAAGACACTTTGTGATCTTGTTGTAGGAATTTTCAGATGGCAAGTTCATCAGGGAGAATAGAGGTGGAAAATTTTTCTAGAAATAATTTAGAAATGTGGAAGTTGAAGATGGAAGATTTGTTGTGGGATGTTGTTGATGAGAATATTTCAAGGCCTATAGATCTCACTTAGGCTTCTAAATATGATGGTATGGACCATAAATCCAAGGGTCTAATTAGATTATGTTTGGCATAATCTATTTTAATCAATGTCCATGAAGAGACCTCTACACAAAAACTATGGAAGAAGCTTGGTGAGAGGTATCAATCCAAATATTTTGTGAACAATATTTTCTTGAGGAAGAAATTGTATTCCTTGAGAATGGAAGAGGGTGGACGAATTACAGACCACCTAGAAGCATTCAATATGCTAGTGGCTCAATTGGCATTAGTTGGTGTCAAAATGTATGAGGAAGAGAAATGTTAAATCCTACTTTGTTCTTTACCTGATTCGTGGGATTCTCTTATTATGGCTATTGGGAGTACTTCTATTATATTGAATACTAAATATGTGGTGGGTTCTTTGCTTTCTAAATAGATGAGGAGGAGGGTATCCATTAGTTCCAATGAGGCCCTGAATGTTCATGAAGACCTAAGGAAAAAGGAAAGAAGAATGAGAAGCATGACAAATCCAAGTCCAAGGGGAGATCTAAGTCTCCTAGAAATTCCAAAGTTATTTGTTGGAATTGTGGTAAGCCTGGGCATGCTTGTAAGGATTGAAAAGAAGAAAATAAGAAGAAAAAGAAGAAAATTGATTCTGATTCTAAGTTTGAGAAGGAAGATGGTGATGCATTCATTGCAGGTTTTTGCAACTCATGTAGGTAATGATGTATGGTTAATTGACTCAAGTGCATCTTTCCATATGATCTTTAATAGAGATTGGTTTTTGAAATATGAAGAATTTGATGGAGGTAAGGTGTACTTGGGTGATGATTCTTATTTAGACATTGTTGGTCATGGTAAAGTTAAAATCAGGTTTCTTGGTGGTAGAATAAGAAAGATTAATGGTATGTTGCATATCCCTGGTTTAGCATGAAATTTTTTATCTATGAGAAAACTAATAGATGCAGGTGTGCAGGTAGTATTTTATGATGTAGGATGAAATATTTTCAGAGGTGCTATGGTGATTGCTAGAGGTGTCTGATATGGCACATTGTATAAGCTTGATGTATGCACTATTGAGTACAATGATACTTCTATGAAAAGAAAGTTTGTGGAAGAAGTGAGGGTTTCACCTTCAACAAATGGTCATGGATTTTGGGTACCGAAGGTGTTGATGGGTGTTTTTGCACCTTCTCAACATAGGCAACACAAAAATGCACTACCTCTCTTGAAAGGTAGAAATCTACAAACAAGTTCCATATTACTATCCCAAGGTCTCTTGGGTGTCAGGTCATAACAATGCTCAGAATAATTTAGTTGGTTGATGTGATTTTTTGGTAATCACAGGGTGGCCTTTATGGTTTACAAAGCATGGGAAGTTGGGTCTACAAATGGAGTTTCAGAATGTTGGAAGTGAATGAGCAGTGGCTTCCCACTCAGAACAACAAGCTAAAAATCACCATGCTCATCAAATTTAGCATTGTGGTGATGCTTTGAATCCTACTCTAACAAAGGACTAAAAGAAATTGAAAAAGAGGAAAGGGTAAGAGATATGATCTAAGTCTAAGCTATGAATGAACATTGACAATGGAGGCTACTATAGTAGAAAAACTTCCTAAACTAATTTTGTTTGGCCAAGAGGAACCTACAGCTACACAAAACTAGTACAATTTCTTAAGGAATGCATATTTTCATATTGTACATGCACTTCATGAACATAAAATTGAACTAAGTTGCAACAATGAAATAAGGAAGCCTAGACTAACTTTGCACAACAACTTGTCATCAACAAGTGCCAAAAGTATGGGCTAAAATTTCATCAAATACTATAACAACAAACACCATTATCACAGCCAACACCATTATCACAACCATTCAAGAAACTACAACTAAATCTAACATGGAAGTTGAATCATGTAAGAAATATGAACAAACTCAAAGAAAATGCCCATAAAATCATGTAATTCTTCCTTCTATTGCTACAAAATTCCCTTTGCACCAATTCTCCAACCATTTACAAATGAGGGGCAAGCCCCTATTTATTGTTTTCCAAAGCCCAAATGAATGGCCATGATTAATTTACATTGTGTGCCCAGATTTAATACAAGTTAGGGTTTTATCTACCCCCAATATTTCACAATTTAAAATAGGTTATTTTGTCTTCTCTATTTTTTCTTATAGCCTATTTTGTCATCTAGTGACCCTAGCACTATAGCAGTTTTTCCTTGTAGTGACTACCTTCCCTGCTGTAGCTTCTAAAGGCTTCCCTTTGTATAATGTGTTTGCAGCATTCTTATAGCCAATTAAGTGCATTCTTTTTGTAGATTGGTGTTTCTAAGAAGTAGATATGCTACTTCTGATTTGGATGGACAGCTCCTGGCAATCACGGTTGTTTGGAGGAAGATAGAACTCCCTCCTGCTCCTTGTTTGAAAGCATTTCTCAACTTGGTATTGCCTGACACAAATTCTTAAGTGGGATTCTTCAATTAGGTAGAACTCCCCTAGATGTCAATATTGGGATAAGCAGCTCCTTTGGCAGTCACAATCACCCTTCGAGCACAACAAACTCTACGCCTTTAGCATGGTTCCATGAATCCTACACATAAGAGGTGCAGTAAGTGCTTTCATACATAAATCAAGGAAAATGTTAGTCAAATCCTGCAAACACATGGTTAGATCCATCCATGCATCATTAAAAGATCATAATATTCATCATTGTTCCACATTTGGAACTCATTTGGATCATAAAAATAAATGCGAGTTTAGGGGTGCAGGTGTAGGAAGGTCGAAGGATGTTTGGAGTCTTTGCTACTAAGCAATAGAATTTAGAGCATGACGACCTACAGGTGGAAGTCCGTACTGTGGGACCTACAGGTTCCTCAGACGTTCAGGGCTATGTGTGAAAGTCTGACCAATTTAGGAGATGTGGGAGGGAGCTACCAGGCCGCCATCGTATGTTCACTATTAGGAGCGATGTTGGAGGGATGGCGGTCTGCAAATCCACAACTCTTAGAAATTTTGAGTTTTTCAAAATTAAGCACATGGAAGATGCATTAGAAGGGTGCCTAGACCTATTCCTCAATGATTTGGCCCTTTTCAAAAAATGAAAAAATCCAGAAGGGGGAAGCAGGAGGGTCCATTTCCTTAAAAATGGCATTGAGCACATGGAAACCCATGGATAGCAATGGAGGGATAGCGGCCCACAAGGAAGTTCCCACAGATGGTGATAGAGGGATGGAGGTCCACAAGGAAGTTCCCACGTATAGCGACGGAGGGACAACCCACAAAGGAATTCCTGCAACTTCACAAAACTTAGTAAATTTGAGATTTTTCCATTTTAGCACATGGGAAAATGGGTAGAAAGAGTGCCAAGACATATTTCCTTAAGATTTGACTCATTTTGAAAAATGCAGAAATTTGGAATGCGGGAGTCGGAGGGTTTGCTACCCTTTTATAATGGCATTGCTCAAATGGACTTCTATGGATGAACTTCCCCAGTGAAATTTTTGCAATGTCTGAACACATGGAAAATTTTATGTAAACCCCTTCAGGCTTGTGAAGACACTCATTTTATGGGCCCCAGATGATGAAAAATTGAAGTTTGCACCCTTTTTGGAAATGTGGAGATTTGGAAGGGGGAAGACATGGTGACCCGAATACGGTGACCCACAAAGAAATTCCTACGGACAGTGATGGAGGGAAAGCGACCCGTAAGGAAGTTCCCACGAATGGCGACGAAGGGATGGTGGCTCGCAAAGGAATTCCAGCGGACGGCGACGGAGAGATGGTGGCCCACAAGGGAATTCCTGCAACTTCAAAAAACTCAACAAAACCTTGGAAGTTCATTTAGGCATCACAAAAACATCCCAAATCCATAGGAAATTTGTCCCCAAAGTCAAAAAAATGAACAAAAGCGAAGCAAGCAAGCAAGGACCAAGTCAACAGGAGCAAGGAAAAAAGCAAAAAAAAGAAGGGGGGACTTTGTTTCTCTCTCATATTCAAACACCTCAAGTAAAATGAAGGGCAGGGAGCAGTGTTTATAGGCCAATTTCCATTTATGGCATGCATTGATTTCTTGGTACGAAAAACTCGAGTTAGGTGAGATGTAGAAACCCAAGCTCATTTGGATGCTTGGTCAAGGCTCAGATAAAGAAACTAAGTGCGGAGCCCACCATGCAAGCGGCAATTGGGCGCCAGTTGCTACTCAACAGTGAAACACAACCGACAACCCACATGAGGCGACCCGTAGATGCATGTCCGCGAGGCTTGAGGGACGTGGAGGCAAAGGTAGATGTGAGATTTTCCATGCAGGCGAACGTTAAAGCCTGGCTGTTGGCGAGCAGTGAAATGACAATGTCAAACCACAAGAGGAAACCCGCACATGTGGGCTCACAAGGCTCGACAGACATTAGAGCAAAAAGAAAAAGGAAATCCCCAAGGCCAAGCCCGTAAGGAAAAAGACAGTGAAATTTTGATGGGTGAATTGGCCAAAGGGAATCTAATCATTTTAAGGCATGCGACCCACTTGGACTCTAGAACAGGGCAACACAAATTGAGGCAAGAGAAAAAATAGCCCATCGAGAGCAAGAATGACCCATTAGGAGTGAAAAAGAGGGGGTCCCTGCCTTGGGCGAGGCGTGTGTGCAAAACATGCACAACACAAGGGTGCTCTTTCTTCTGAAATGAAGTTACTTGTAGAGAAAACTATGTTATGACACCGAAGACTTGACCACATTGGAGAAAAGGGTCTAAGGACCTTGAAAAATAAAAACCTTGTTGAAGGTTTGTCTGATTGTAATCTTGAATTTGATTTATGTGAGCATTGCATTTATGGAAAATAAAACTATGTTTAGTTTTACTCGAGTTCTCATAAATCTTCTGGTGTATTGGATCTTATTCATTATAATGTGTTTGGTCCTATAGATATTCCTTCAATTCGTATATCCACATATTATGTTTTATTTGTTGATGATTATAGTACAAGGACATGGGTATATTTTATAAAGAGTAAATTTGAATTTTTCAGTCAATTTAAATAATTTAAAGCAATGGTTGAGTTGCAGACTAGAAAGAAAATAAAATGTTTGAGGACTGATAATGGCAGCAAATTTCACTCTAATGATTTTGATAGATTCTATAAATATTGTGGTATTCATAGAAAAAAGACAACTCCATATTCTCCACAAAAAAATGGAGTTGCAGAAAGAATGAACAAGACACTGATGGAGAAGGTTGGGAGTATGTTGAGTGATGCTAGTTTAGAACAAAGATTTTGGGATGAAGTTGTTACCACTGCTTGTTACCTAATTAACAGGTCTCCTACATCATCTCTTGTTGATAAGACACCTATAGAGGCATGGTCGGGTCGCAAGCTTTCATTAATACATCTTAGAATTTTTGGTTGTGAGGCATATGCACATGTGCCAAAGGAGAAGTGAACAAAGTTGGAGAACAAGGCTATGAAATGTATCTTCATCAAATGTAGCTATGGTGTGAAAGGATACAAGCTTTGGAATCCTATTGCATAGAAGGTAATACATAGTAGAAGTGTTATTTTTAGAGAAACTAAGCCTTCTTATATTACATTGCAGCCAGAAAAAATTAAACAGGAAGATGTGATTCAATTTCCTTCTACACCTGAGAAAGTTGAATCGAGGCCTATGGATAGAAAAGAAGTTGAGGAGAGCACATCTAGCTCTGAATCTTCAAAAGAGGAGGAAGAACCTCCAACTCAGCTTGTTCGTAGGTCTACAAGGCATAGAAAAGCACCTAAAAGGTATTCATCTGATGATTGGAGATGTATTTTTTCTTTGAATACTAACATAGATGAACCCAGATCAGTAGAAGAGGAATTAGGTATGAATGATGCAAAATCTTGGAAGATTGTTATGGATGAAGAAATGACAACTTTGAAAATGAATGATACATGGGATCTTGTACCATTTCCTGAAGGAAAAAAACCTATTGGTTGCAAATGGGTGTTCAAGAAAAATATTGATTCAGATGGAAGTATTGAGAAATACAAAGCAAGGTTGATTGTAAAAGGTTACTCTCAAGTTGAGGGTGTTGATTATAGTGAGATGTTTTCTCCTATTGTAAAAATGACAGCCATTAGATTTTTGCTTTCTATTGTTGCTGCTTATGATTTAGAGGTTGAGAAAATGGATGGGAAAACTGCTTTCCTTCATGGTGACTTAGAGGAGGATATTTATATGACACAACCAGAGCACTACATGGTGAAAGGTAAAATTAAATTGCTTTGAAAATTGAAGAAATATTAGTATGGTTTAAAACAGAGTCCTAGGATGTGGTACCAAAAATTTGATACATATGTGTTGAGTTTGGGATTTGAGCATTGTAAATCAAATCACTATGTTTATTATAAAATTGATGGTGATCATTTCTTATTTATTTCATTATATGTTGATGATATGTTATTTATTGGTAGAGGGAAGCAAATGATTTTAGAACTGAAATCTCAACTTCATACTAAATTTGAAATGAAATATCTTGGTGTATCTAAACACATTCTTGGGATGGAAATTAAAAGAGATGGAGTGAATAGAAAGCTATGGCTTGTCCAAAGTAAGTATGTCAACTCAATTTTACAGAGGTTTGATATGCAAGCTTGTAGACCATTGTGTGTTCATGTTTCAGTTGGAACAAAGTTATCTATTTCAGATTGTCCAACATCTCCATCAGATATTGAAGACATGAGTAGAGTGCCTTACCAGAGTGTAGTTGGAGGTTTGATGTATGCTATTTTTTTTACTAGACCAGACATTGCCCAAGCAATAGGAGTTCTTTCTAGATATATGTCTAATCTTGGTAGAGTTCATTGGGATGCAGTTAAAAGAGTCTTTAGATATTTGCAGGGTACCTCATATTATTCCTTATGTTATCATAGTGATATTATTGAAGATGATATTTCCCTTGATATTCATGGTGATGTGGATTCAGACTGGGTAGGTGATGTTGACAGCAAAAGATCCACCAGTGCTTATGTGTTTACTTTATTTGGTGGTGCAATTAGTTGGATGAGTAAGTGGTAGGCTATGGTTGCTTTGTCCACTACTGGAGCAGAGTATATGGAAGCTACTCATGCTTGTAAAGAATTCATTTGGATTAAGAGACTGTGTTCAGATATTGGAATAAAACAAGGTGTAGTGACAATTTATTGCGACATTCAGAGTGTGATATGTCTAGCTAGGAACCTGACATTTCATGCAAAGACCAAGCACATTGATGTATAGTATCATTTTGTTAGAGATATGGTCAAAGATGGTAGGGTGAAGTTGGTTAAGGTAGAGACTTTGATGAATATTGTTGATTCTTTAACTAATCATGTGAGCACAAAGAAGTTCAGATGGTGTTCAGAGACTATGGGCCTTTCATCCCCTAGTAATTAAGAGATGATAAGGACACCCTTTCATTTTCCTTGAAAGGTGTTCAAAAAGTGGGAGATTTGTTGAGAAATGTGTCTCAATCTTGAAATTACATAAGGTACTATTGATACACAAGGTAATGTTCAGTCGACAATGACGGGGGGGTTTGTGACGGGGATTCCCCCCCATGAGGGGTCCAAGGGGATCATCCCCTTAGTTGGGGCCCAAGGGTAGCACACCCTGACAAGGGATTGGGAGAAATTCCCTTGAAAGGAAAATTTTATTTATATTTTATTATTGTAAATCTGATTGTTCATCATTATATCTCATTTCCGACGTTCGACATTTTATTAGCTCAACTTTCCCTAGAAGGTAGCCCTATTTTATGAGGGTGTTGTATTATAGTTGGGTATTGTAATGTATTCTAAGATTCTAATAGTGGTTGTGTTGCCTCTGGATCTCTAAGTTGTGATACTCCTGTGAGAAGCTTTCTCTACAAGTATATTGTAATCTTTATGATTTATGAATAATATATTGGGCGGATTTTGGAGTGTGTGGTTTTTCTCCTGAAAGGGTTTTACCTACATAAATCACTGTGTGTGTGGTATGCATGATATTTATGTCCACTTTTGTTTAAGCTTTTGTAATTGTTAAAGATCTGTAAAACTTTTTGCATTATTCTCCTCAAGATTAGTTGTAGGAAGTTGTTCTGCTACCTAAGCTTCCTTACACTTTCCACATATGTCTGTTGTCTTCTTTGGATAGTATGATTAATCCAAATGGGCATAGCAAAAGATGCTTCTATAAGGGGAGAAGAAAGGATTTCAATATTGTGGGAACCTTCTGCATCATCTTGTTCAGTCTCCCTCTGCTCAGTTTCATCTCTTACCTCTTCTTCTTCATTGATTCTTTCCTAATGAATCTCTTCTTCTTCATGAGTTTTCTCATCCTGGACCCTTTTTGGTTGGTCCAATTTGTGCTCATCATGCTTTTCTATTAAATTTTCCTCAATGGAAATCTCCTTAGCACGAACCTCATCTTCAACAGGAGGTTCTCTTTGTGCTTCCTCTTCATTTCGAAGCTCAATTTATATCTCTCCTTGTACAAATTCTTCTTTAATAGCCTTAGCAATAATTTCTTCCTCTAGATGGTGGCTCTTCTTTAGAAAGCGGAGGAGGAGAAGGTGGTGGATATGGAGGTGGAGATGGAGCTTTTTCATGTGGTGATGGTGGTGTATGATGTGGTGTTGGAGGAGGTGAAGGTAGGGGGATTCATGTGGAGCAGAGGAGGAGTATGTTTGTTGAGCTTCCCTTTGGGTAGCTCTTTCTCTAATTACTTCTCTGGTTCTCTTTTTCCTTACCAAAGTTTCTCCCTCAACTTCTTCCTCACTTGTACCAACAGTTAGTGGTTCCTTTTCCTTTTTATTCTTCCTTGCTACCTTGGGAGGTGACCTTCTTTTAGTTTCTTTCATAGGAGAAGCAGTAGCAACAAGCGATCCTTCTCCTATTTTTGCCTTTTCAACTTCTTTGGCAGGTTCTAACAACTTCATCATTGGAAAAGGATGATGAAGCCATTTGAGAGAATGGGCCATGACACCTCGTGCCCTCATCTGGATGTCATCATTTTCATCTACAAAATAATCTTCATTGAAGATTGGTTGCTTATACACTTGTTGCTTGTGGTGGATGGGATTAAGGACCGTCCCATCTTCCTTCACTTATTTAGAAACATGAGCTTCTATGTAGGATTTGATTAATGGTACTATCAACCAATAGTAATCTTCCATTCACACTTCAAACTCCTCATAGTTCACCCAATGGTCTTTAATCTTAGGCTCATGAATAAATAAGGAGCCTATCACCTTTCCAATCTTTCCAATTGGATTGAACCAGTGTCGAGCATCATTATACAACAAAAAATTATATTTTGACAGCTCTACATCAGTACCCTTCACATTTTTCATGTTTTCACTAGAATATATCCCCTTTTTGATGGGTAAGTTGTACCTAGATTTATGTTTTCCTGCTATCAACTGGTGAATTTCAGTCACCTATCTACAAACCTCCAACAGGATCATTTTGTTTAAGGGGTACCTTAGGAGATTATATGGCATCTTATGGAAACCTACCACTCAGATTTATGTAAATTTTTTGAACTAGATATACCTATTTCCCCAACTTTTCAATTCTTCCATGGCTTCATTGGAGATCCTTCTAGATAAATCTCCCTCCAATCCTTTGATCACAACATAAATGAATTTGACATTGACAACATAGAAATGTGTATAAATATCCTCCAACTTCAGTTGAGGATAATGTACATAAATGGTAACTTCTTTGAGTTTGAAGGAACACACTTTGTCGAGTCCCAGGAAGGAGGCTTGAGATGGTAACAAATAAACCAAGTATAAGGTCATGTAGAATTTTTTTGTTGCAAGAACATTCTTCAACTTCTCATGAATAGTGTCACTTATAAGAGTGGCCCAGTCAATTTTGTCTTTCCTAGATTCATTAATGGTCACGATGAACTGGACCACCCATGGGTAAAAATCCCTAGCATGGGGATATCCAAATTCCCTAGTCAATAGGATAATCAGGTCATTGATGTCTTCTTTGAACTCACTTCTATGTTGCAACCTAACCATCTTGAGGGATGCTTTCCTTGGGGTAACCAGCATCTAATTGTTAATATAAGTGAGGTTATTTGCCTCATTGTCATCGAAGTACTTGATTGACTTCTTCAAATCAATTACCTCGTATTGAGGGAAGATAGGAATAGTGAAGATCTTATCAATCATATATGGGCTCACATCAAGTGCCACTTATCCTGATGACTCCTTCACCTTCCTAGTTTGTTGATTGTAGTAATGGGAACATGTCAAGACTAGCTCCAGAGATTGAACAGTCACCAAGAAGGAAGCAACTTGTACCAATCTAGAGTTCACTATTGTTGTATCATTACATGTTCTTGTTTCTTCATCATTTATTCTCCTCTTGAACTCCTTTATGTCAACATGACTAAGGTCAATGTCTCCAATTTCTGTGTATAGAGAGAACATCTTCGATGTTGGATGATATCATTTATACAGGTTCCTCGTCTCTATAGGATCCCTTGGTGGCATATCTCTTGCATATAAAAACATCATGTGTTACCATTCATTTTCCTTAGAAGAAAGAAAACCTTCAAAAAATAAGTGATATTAGTTTAGATATATCCCACATTGTAAAATAACAACTTGTTTTTAAAAGAAAGCAAGAAGCCAAACAATCTTTTGGGGGTTAGGCCTTGAGCCTCCATTTTACATCATACCAAGTGGTTACAACATTCTTTAAGAGTTTAATTTTCATGTTTTGGTCCATCAATAATTAAGGATTAGGTCTACCACATCCCTCTTATCAAATGGTTCAAATATCCTTCATTAGTCTAAGTCATTTTTTTGGTCCTTAGGAGATTGAGAATCAATTTTACCTTGTGTCTCTTTTTTCTAACAAGATCATCACCTAAGAAACATTTCCAACTAGCAACATTTGAAGCTTATTTTGGGAG
Source organism: Sequoia sempervirens (assembly GCA_007258455.2). Classification (NCBI taxonomy): domain Eukaryota; kingdom Viridiplantae; phylum Streptophyta; class Pinopsida; order Cupressales; family Cupressaceae; genus Sequoia; species Sequoia sempervirens. Next base: position 16,373 of record VDFB02320327.1, on the reverse strand, counting down.
TCAGATTCATCATTTACTTCTTGTTTGTCATACTTTGATGAGTTTAAGCGGTAAGGTCGATCAACAAACTATGAAAACTTTTGAGGTCGTTGGGAGTTAGGAGTCGTACCTACCATTTAATATTTATCATTATGAGTTTTAATAGCGCTTGGTAAGGTGAATCCTCAAGGAACAATATTAAAAAAATCATTATTTTTAACTTTGTTCAAATTTTCAAAGATCGCTAAAATTATACTCTCCAAAATCATTCATTTTATTAAGGAAAAGGTGACTTTTCACTATGGTTTTGGGTGTCAGAGATCAAGCTTTCAAAATTTCTTCTACCTCAATAAGAAAATATCCAAATGATATGCTTGATTGGCAATGCCTGATTGTCTCTTAATAACAAGAAACTTTTCTAAGTCTTTGTATAAGATATCAAGGATCGGGGATCATGGATGCCAATTACCTTCTGCCTCAATAAGAAGCTATGTAATTGGTATTCCCAATCAGTGATACCAAAAAGGGGGTTCTCAAAGTAAGGATTTTTACTGTCTTTAAATCGGATTTCGAGGGTCGAAGTTTCATGATTACACTTATTCAGTTGTTTAATAGGGTACATAATTGAAACCTGAAATCTGAATCTTTTGGCCATCGAGACTTGTGATTATTTGGAAAAGACTGTGGATTGGGGATCAGACATTTATTGTATCACTTGTCATATCATCAGCTTAACGAGTAAGCCAAACATCTAATACCATACACCTGAAAGGTTGGTTCAAAAAATGCTAATGAAAAAGACCTCAGCAAGGTTGAGGCTCAATGCGCGATCTGATGATGTCATAAATTTCCTCGATCAACACATTGGGAGGAAAGACCAATATGGGAGAGAGGAAAAAAAATTGAAAGAGAGAAATGTAAAACAAAGAAGGAAACAACAACTAAACAAACAAAAGTGAATGAAACTCAGGACGATTGAAAACACACAACACAAGCCACGAAGGAAAACACATCAGCAAAACCCAAGAAACTATGATCAAGCAACAAGAAAAAGATAGAAGGTTTGATTTGACCTAATTAGTCAATCGGACACTCGGATCAAAAGTTATGGCCCCGTGAAGTTGCCCCACTAAAAAGTAAATTTCATCAAAATATCTTCCTAGACAAGAAATCAAGTGGCAAGACTTTTGGTGCCAAAACAAAAGGGGAAGTTACACTTTATAGAACATTCTAGGGGGATTATAGGGTAAAATAAAAAAGGGATAAGTGGGGGTTGTAGAAGGTGGCTCCATTAGTGTTGATTGTGGCTCTGAATAATTTTAATTTTTTTTCAGAGTGGATTTTGTTGTAATGAGTCAAGCCTATGAGGTTGTAGCATTGTAAGTTCTGAATCTATAATTTCATTTTTTGAAATAATTGAAAATGAGTTATTTTCTTTCTTGCGTCTTCTATTTTGGTATCTATTGTTGTGATTTGTGAAGGTTTAGGGTAGTGTGGCCCTCATCAAGTCGTGCCAAAGTAGGTTTTCTTGAGTGTATAAATAGATCCTCGAACGTGAGGTAGTTTGAACCAAGACTTGTGGTTGTGGGTTACTAAGAAAGGTGATCAGAATGCCTCCGTGAAGAAATCGTGGTGGTGGAAGGAATGTTATTGTACTAGAAGAGGATTTTTGAGCCCTGCAGAGACAAGTTCAATCACTGCAAGAGGAGTTGTGTTGAGGGTTTGAGCCAAGAAGAGGAGATGAAAGTGAAGATGAAGCTAAAAATGAGGAATAGTTTGAAGAAGAACAATATGCAGTAGATCGGCCAGAGCAAGTCAGATTATTTAAGGCCATCTCTAAGATTGGGAAAAGGTCAAAGATCGATGTTTCTACATTTTCTAGAAACCTTAACCTAGAAGAGTTGATTGATTCTATCAACAATATGGAGTACTTTGAGTATGAGGAGGTGGAAGATTCTGAGAGGGTCAAATTTGCAAAGACCAAGCTAAAGGTTCATGTGAGTATTTGGTGGAAAGAGGTACAACTAGAAAGAAATCAAAGAGGAAAAGAGAAAATAACAAGCTGGGATCATATGGTGGACAAATTAAAAAGATAGTTCATTCTTGTGGATTATGAGCTAGATTTGTTGAAGAAGATGCAAGGGTTGAGACAAATGGGAAAATCATTCAAGGAGTATATAGAATAATTCTACCGTGTCTTGATCAGGACAGACCATTTTGAGGCCAATAAGGAGAAAGTTGCTCATTACATAAATGGGTTGAAGCCGAGTATTCAAGAAGAGTTGGGTCTAGTAAGAATGTCTACCATTGAAGATGCATATAATTTTTCTTTGAAGGTAGAAGAAAAGTTGAATAGAAGGTTTGAAAGAAAGCAAAGAGATGGGGGTTGTGGTGGAAATACTAGTGGGTGGTCATATGGAGGTCAAAATGAAGACAAAAATAAGGGTGAAGGATCCAGTAGCAACCAAAACCAGAAAGGAGATAACACCTACCATCCTCGTGATTAGAATAATGGAGACCAAAGAGGAAGAGGAAGATCTAGACGAGGAATAGGAAGAGGAAGCTTTTGTGGAACCTATTTTGAGTGTGGAGAAGGACATAGAGCCTATGAGTGTCGTCAACATTAAGGAAGGACCAATAGAAGACTTGAGGGTAATGCATGAGTTGCACATGTAGATGAAGATGTTGAGTCTTCACATTCTGAGGATGTAGAAAGAGGAGAGGTTCTTATTACTAGAAGAGTCTTGTTGAATGAGCAGAAAGAACCAACTCAAAGGAAGAATTTTTTTTGCACTAGATGTAAGTGTGAAGGTAAAGTTTACAATTTTATTATTAATGGAGGTAGTACTGATAACCTTGTTTCAGAAGAGATGGTCAGTAAGTTGTGGTTGGAGAGAAGAAGGAATCTAAATCCATATTGGATTTCTTGGTTGCAGAAGGACCATAAAGCTTTGGTAAATGAACAATGTGTGGTAAAGTTCAAGATTGGAAATTACCATGATGAAGTATTGTGTGATATGACCCCTATGGATGTTTTTCATATGTTGTTAGGAAAATTGTGGTAGTTTGATCAGTGAGTAGTACATGATGGACATGCCAACACCTATTCTTTGACAAAGGATGGAGTCCATCATAAGTTGAATCCCTTGAAAGAGGCAAAGGAAAAGGTACGTAAATGCAAGAATTTGTTTGGTTGATGGAAGAAAGTTCCTAGAAGGTATGAGGCATGAGCATATGTGTTTTGAATTGATCCCTAGTGTTGATAAAGAAGATACTAATGAGGTGCATGTAGAGGTTTCATATATGTTGAATGCATTTCAAGATATTGTTTTTGATAACGTACCTAAAGGTTTTCCTCCAGTAAGAAATATTAGTCATCAAATGGACCTGATTCCTAGAGCTAGTTTTCCGAATAAGGTATCTCATCGTATGACTCTAGCAAAGAGTGAAGAGTTGAACAAACAAGTGTAAGAGTTGTTGTGGAAGAGATTGATCAGAGAGAGTTTGAGTCCATGTGTAGTACCTACAGTACTAGCACCAAAGAAGGATGGGGAGTGGCAGATGTGTACAGTTTCTAGAGCCATCAACAAGATCACCATCAAGTATAGATTTCCCTTGCCAAGAATGGATAACATTATGGATTGTTTGAGTGGATTTGAGTACTTCACAAAGATAGATTTGAAGAGTGGATATCACCAGATCTAGATTAGAGAAGGAGATGAATGGAAGACAACCTTCAAAACCATGGAGGACGTGTACGAGTGGTTAGTCATGCCTTTTGGGCTAACCAATGCACCAAGCATTTATGTGGCTTATGAATGAGGTATTGAAAGAATTTTTAGGAAAAAAATTATTGTTTATTTGGATGATATTTTTATTTTCAATAAGACATTGGAGGAGCACTTGATGCATATCCAAAGAGTTTTTGAGAAGCTAAGGGAGGAGAAGTTGTTGATTAATTTGAAGAAATGTAGTTTTGTGAAAAGGGAGTTGGTGTATCTAGGATTTTTTGTCTCAATAGAGGGTCTTAAAATGGATCCAAAGAAGGTGAGATTTATCATTGAATGGCCTACCTCGAGGAGTGTTATAGAGGTAAGATCATTTCATGGTCTAGCAAGTTTTTACAAAAAGTTTATTAAGAATTTCACTAGTGTTTGTGCACCTCTAACTGAAGCAATGAGAGGGGATAGAAAGGACTTTAAATAGATTGTAGGAGCATAAAAGAGTTTTGATCTATTGAATAAGTCACAAAGCAACCTATTTTGGCACTTCTAGATTTCAATAAGGTCTTTCAGGTAGATTGTGATGCTAGTGGCACTGCCATAGGAGTTGTTTTGAGTCAAGAAGGTTAAGCCTGTTGCCTAACTTAGTGAGAAGTTGAATGATGCTAAGAAGAAATATTTTGTCTATGATCAAGAGTTTTATACTATAGTTCATGATTTGAATAAATGAATACACTATTTGTTTCCAAGAGAATTTTTTTATATACTGATCACCAGGCTTTGCAGTATCTCAATAGTCAAGGAAAGTTAAATCAAAGGCACTTAAAATGGGTTGATTTTTTGTAGAGCTATACTTTTATTTTGAAGCACAGGAGTGGAAGGTCAAAATGAGTTCCAGATGCCTTAAGTAGAAGGAAAGATTTATTGATAGGGATGAATATAGAGGTTGTTGGGTTCAATGAACTCAGAAGTTTGTATCCTGAAGGTCCAGACTTTGCAGAAGCTTGGAAGGCTTGTTTGGAACCTATTATTTTGGATAGGACAAGATGGTTGGATTTCTTAATCCAAGATGGGATGTTGTTTAGGGGAAGCCAATTGTGCATTCCAAGGAGTTCTATGAGAGATAATCTAATCAAGGAGAAGCATAGTGGAGGATTGGTTGGACACTTTGGTTGAGATAAGACCATTGCTCTTGTTAGTGAGAATTATTACTGGCCACAGTTACAACAAGATGTGAAGAAGTTTGTGTAGAGTTGTAGAGTATGTCATATGGCGAAAGCAACAAGTCAGAATACTAGATTGTATCAACCATTACAAGTACCTGAGAGGCCATGGGAGGATATTAGTATGGATTTTGTTCTTGGCTTGCCAAGGAAACACAGAGGGCATGATTCCATATTTATGGTGGTGGATAGTTTTTCAAAGATGGCACATTTCATTCCATGTCATAAGACCAGTGATGTTGTTCATATTGCAGAGTTATTTTTTAGAGAGGTAGTGAGATTACATGGCCTACCGAAGAGTATAGTTTCAGACAGAGATACCAAATTTTTTGGTTATTTCTAGAGGACATTATGGGAGAAGTTGAAGATAGATTTGAAGTTTAGTTTTGCACACCATCCACAAACTGATGTACAAACAGAGGTGGTGAATAGGAGCTTGGGTAACCTACTAAGATGCTTAGTAGGAGATAATCTCAAGGGATGGGATTTGATTATACTACAGGCATAATTTTCTCACAACAATTTTTTCAGCAGGAATACTGGTAAATCACGATTCTAGATTGTGTATGGGAGTAATCCAAGAACTAATTTTGAGCTAAGAAATATGGATAAGGGGGAGAAGAGTAGTACTGAGGCTGATGATTTAGATGAGCACCTGAAGAATCTGCATGAAGAGGTGAAGAAACATATCAATAAGATGAACTCACAATATAAGGCTAAAGCAGATCAAAAAAGGAGGTATAAGGAGTTCTAAGTAGGAGATGAAGTCATGGTTTATTTGTGAAAGGAGAGGTTTCTAGTTGGTACATATAACAAGTTAAAGATGAAGAAGTTTGGACCATGCAAGATCCTGAAGAAGCATGATTCAGGAAGTGCATATGAGGTAGAGTTGTTTGGTGGAATTTATATTTCACCTGTGTTTAACATCTCATATTTAACATGATATCATGAAGGAGGAATTGATGAAGAAATAATAGAAGCACAGTGGAATATTTCAGCACCTACTTTAGGAAAGGAGGAGATAGAAGAAATTTTGGATAGTTGTGTGGGTAGAAGCACAAGAAACAGGCAATATGCATAGTACTTGGTGAAATGGAGAGGGAGGCCTATTGAAGATTCATTGTGGTTGTCAGAGGCTGAGGTTAACCATCTTGGGTTCCCTCTAACCCCTGAGAAGTGACAGGGTCAATTTTCAAATTACCCTAGGTGTCTAATGCAAGAGCATCCAGTGGTGTAGGGAAATCTTGCATCACCCAAAAAAAATGTTTTTCCTTATCTTCTTTGGTTGTTTTGAGTCCCATTATGGAACTTAATGGGTTTAAGACAATTATGAGTCAAAAAAGGAAAAAAATGGTCACTTACTATTTTTAGTTAGTCAGTCTAAACATGCTTGTATGGACCTAAAAATTTACCCCAAGGAGTAGAACTAAAAAAAAAATTTGGTTGCGAAAGAATCGTCTCAATACCCTTCATGGTTTGGGAGATATTAAAGTTTTTGTCCCAAGAAATTTCTCCAATGTAGCTTCAAATTCAACTATGAAAACCTTAGAGGCCCCAAAATATCTTGAAAATTGGACAAACCAAACTCTAATTGATTCAGAGTTGTAGATCTCTTTGAGAGATTTCCAATGATATGTTATAATATCCAATCGGACACCCAGATCAAAAGTTATGGCCCTGCGAAGTTGCCCCACTAAAAAGTGAATTTCATCAAAATATCTTCCTAGACAAGAAATCAAATGGCAGGACTTTTGTGCCAAAATAAAAGAGAAAGTTACACTTTCTAGAGCATTTGAGGGCAGTTATTGGGTAAAATAAAAAGGGATAATTGAGGGTTGTAGAAGGTGGCTCCATTAGTGCAGATTGTGGCTATGAATAATAATTTTTCTTTTCAGAGTGGATTTTGTTGTAATGAATCAAGCCTATGAGGTTGTAGCATTGTAAGTTCTAAATTTGCAATTTCATTTTCTAAAAATAATTGAAAGTGGGTTATTTTATGTCTCACATCTTCTGTGTTAGTATCTATTGTTGCAATTTGTTAAGGTTTAGGGTAGTGTGGCCCTCATCACCTTCAATCATTTTTTCCCAAATCTTCTTCATTTCTTCTTATATAACATTTTCTCTCAAATACCTTGAAATGATTTACTCTTGTAGACCTTCCCTTCCATAGTTCATATGGTGTTTTGTTATTGTTTACCTTGATTAGTGCTCGATTTAGAATGTAGTTGTCATATGAACAACTTCTCTCCAAAAAGTGTCTTATAGCTTGGACTCATTCAACATAGTTCTTACCATTCCTTGAACTATTATATTCTTTCCCCCAACAAATCCATTTTGTTGTGGAGTCCTTGCAGTTGAACATTGCATTCTTATTTTATGTTGTTCATAGAATTATTTAAATTCCTTTGAATTGAATTCTCCTCCTCTATCAAATCTTAGGAATTTGATTCTTAGCCCCGTTCCATTCTCTAGTAAGGCCTTGAATTCCTTGAACTTTTCAAATGCTTCATATTTTTCCTTCAAAAACGTAACCCAAGTCATCCTAGTATAATCATTAATTAACAACATAAAATAACTCTCACCTTGTAAGCTTTTTTTCCTTGTTGACCCACATAGATCAGTATGGATAAGTTCCAAAGGCTTTGATGTAGAGTACTCCTTTTATTTGAAGTGTTTCCTTGTTTTCTTACCAAGTTGACATTGTTTTTAAATATTGTTAGGATGCTTTGCAATCTTTAGCATTTCCCCATGGCTTTCTTATTTCTAATCTTCACAATATCTTCAAAGTTCAAGTGTCTCATCCTTCTATACCACAACTAACTCTCATCTTCTTTCCCTGTGTAGCATCTTTCTCCTTTGATTTCACTAAGGATATAAATATTGTTCACAATTCTACTTGCATCTATGACTAGATTCCCTATGCTTTCTTATTTTATTTCACAACCATTAACATGAAATGTGAGAGTGTTCCCTTGGTCACAAATTTGACTCACACTTAGAAAATTTTGTTTCAAACCTTTGAAATATAACACATTTTCAATCTTTGTCTTCCCATTGTTGAGACTAAGAGTACATTTTCCCATTATCCAAGTTTTGTGGCATTATCTCCAAAATTCATGGTTCCTTGATTTATTTCCTTCAAAGTGAGGAACTTTCGTTTATCCCTTATGTGGCTTGAACTACCATGGTCAATATACCACTGATTTCCCTCATTTTGGGCATGAAGGGTTTTTTGCACTAGCATGGATCTCTCCTTATTTTCTTGCTCTCGCTTCTTCTTCCACACCCTAGTAGGTTCTTATTTTTGTTTGTCATGAACACCCTCCTTTTTTTGTCTAAGAGGTTTCGAAAAATTGCTTCTATAAAAATGTGTGGTATGACCAGAATTGTTGCACTTGTAGCACATAATGTTTTAGTCCATTAGAGGAGAAAATGAGTCGTAGTTTCTCTTTAAGAAACCAAAATCATTTCTTGCATGAACTCTATAGTACATTTCTTTATGACCAAATTGATTACATGAAAATAAATAACCATAAAATGAATTTTGGAACTTGATCTTATGTGCTTTCCTCAAAGGAAAGAACTTTCTAAATTTTTCCTTGTCACCGTTTGGAGGAGTACTTGAATTTTGTGGGACATGGTTCTTCTTCTTCTTGCTTATGGGACTTTTGAGAGCATCTACAAAGTTTTTTTTCTTTTCCTCATAAGCCTTCTTTGGAGGTTCTTCATGATCTTCTTTGTGATCTTCTTTATTAGGCATCATATTCTCTTCAAAACCAAGACTAGTCTTGATGAATGGTGAATTTTGGGCATTGATATTGTCCTCTAATATTTGTTCAATTGATCATTTGTCTTTTCCAATTTTTTCCTCAAGGAAACAATTTCATGCTCAAGTTTCTCACAGTCCTCTACCTTTTTCTTTAGCTAATTTCTTACCACCTCATCTATCATCCTTTCTTCTTTAATTTGAATTTTTAGATTGATGATAATTTTCTCTAATTCTTCAATACTTTGTGATATTTTCACCTTAGAATCTTATTCTTCTTGAAGTTGTAGTTTTTTCTTTGAATTCTTCTTTCTAAGCCTCTTGATCTCATCTAGGGAACAAATGAGTTCTTCCTCCAAATCTACTTTGGAATCCCCTTCTCCTTCTAACTCCTCTACTTTTTCTTTGTCTTCACTTTTCAAGGCATCATCCTTTTTTTCTATTGTCATGAATAGAATCTCTTCTCTATTGATGTCCAAAATGCTTCCATTGCTCTCTTTGGATGAGCTACTATCTTCCTTGGAGTAGAGACTCTTTTTATTCTTATGGAAGTACTTCTTCTTTATGTGCTTTCCTCGTGCGTAATTCTTCTTGTGATGGTGATGTTTCCTTCATTTCATTTTACCATAGTCTTCTTCCTCATCACTACTTTCACTTCTAGCTTGTGGACACTTAGTAGCAAAATACTCTCTATCACCACAATTAAAATTTTTAAGTATACTTACCTTTGTGTTTGTCGAATCCTTTCTTGAGCTTTCTCACTAAGTGGGCTTCTTCTTTATCACTTGAATTATCACTTGATTCAGGTTCTTTATTCTTCATCTTTTTGCAATGCTTTGAAAGTGGCTTCACGATTTGATGTCTTCTCCTTATCAGTCCTCATTTCATATGTCATGAGGATCCCATGAAATTTGTCCATCTTCAATGTATCTAAGTCCGTATTTTCTTCAATAGCAAAAACTTTTGCATCAAATCTCAAAGGAAGAGATCTTAGTACCTTTTGCACGATCACACATTCTTCAATTTATTCACCAAGTCTTCGAATGGTATTTGACGATTTCATCCAAATGAAGGAGATAGGCTACAATTTTCTCTTTTTATTTCATCTTCAAGCTCTTGAATTATCTTCTATGGGTTTGGAGCTTGCCCTTATTAACCTTTTGATCACCTTCATAAGTATTTTCTAGATTGTCACACATATCCATTGGTGGAGAAAATAGTGCAACATAACCATCCACTGCAAGTTTCCAAATATCAAATCCAAGTGACATAAGGTAGGTGTGCATCCCTACACTCCAAAATGCATAGTGTGTTTCATCGAACAATGGGGCTCTATTTGAAGAGAAAAATTCTTGACATGCTATGTGTGCTTTTGATATCTACCTTCTAGTGGTTATGCTATCTCCAAAGGAACCTGCTCTAATACCAATTCATGAGAACGTGCTTATACTAAGAGGGGGGTGAATTAATATAAGAAAATATTTTACTTTTCAAAACTTAATATCCATAGCAATATCAATCACATAAGATCAAACAATTATGGAACTCAAGAAGAACACAAGAGTTACATGGAAACCCTTTCAAGAAAAAACCACGGAAAAATATTGTTTATATTCAACTTCTCTTACAAACTTTGTAGACACCAACCCACTAGAGACACCAATCCCCACCACTGAGCATCAACCCAACAAGAGACACCAATCTCTTCTAATGGGAGGCACCAACTTCCAAATGAATGTTATATTTTCATTATTGAGTATCATTGTTGCAATATGCATCACAAATCTACCTTAATATTTTCACAAAAAGTAGTTATAATTTGGCTCACAAATCTTCTATATTTTTTCTCTTAGATCTCTCACAAATCTATTGTAATCTTCCTCTTGATCTGCTATAATTACTTCATAAAATCTTCCATAAAAATATTCTTAAAATCTTCTCATAAACTCCTTCCAATTTTCTTATAGATCCAATTTAGATATGCTCCTCAATCTACTTAAATAGGAAAGATATTCAATAATTTATTTCATTCAAAAATACTCCATAAAATCACTTTTATATCTTCTTGGAAGGGAGCGCTTCATGTAAGGATATGTCTTTTCCAACGAATGCAACTATTTCCTTTATACATGCCTTTTCACCTCCAAATTTGGGCACTCCAATAGGGGTTAGACCCTATAACTAATGAATTTATTTAATATTTATTTTTTACAAGGAAATAGGCACCACTATGAGAGGGTTGTCCCTAGGAAATTAAAAAATAATTTAATTTTCCTCCTTTGACAATAATGACAACAATTTCCAACATAGTATATCAAACATTCCCCTTGTAGATAATTGAGAGAGTTAGGAGGTTCTAAGGATAAGAAAGATCTATTCTCTAAAGATATTTTGACCATTTCACAAATTAAAATTTATAAGACTAAATTTAATTGTGGCTCAAAAGGTAAAGCAAGGGAAATTTTGTGTAAAGAAAAGATCAAGAATCAATGTTGGTTGGTAAATGAAAATTTTTGAGGGTGTTTTCCATTGCTACTATTGGTAGGGTGGAATCCCCTCCACCTCGGCCATGATTATCCTTTCATGGAATTTTTGGGGCTTGAATGCCCCTAACAAAAGACACTTAATCAAGCATCATTTACTTGTTCAAAAAGATGATGTGGTTTTGTTGTAGGGAATTAAGTTAAGTCAAGAACGATTTTCTTTGATTCAACAAAGTTGGCATTGAAGGAAATAGGAGTTTGTTTGGGGTTCCTAGAACCTTGAGTCATTTTGGAATTATTTTTTCTCCTCTATTCAATGAATTTTCCACTTAATGTTTTAGAAATAATCAACAACTTTGCAAGGTGAAAACATTTTCTTCCAATTTAATATTTTTGTTCAACATTTATGGTCTAATTGGCCCTCTTTCTAAGAAGATAGTAGGGGCTTTCAATACAATTACTACGAAAAAGTATAAAAAAGGAATTTATAAGCTCAACCAATCATATATAAAAATGTTATTCTCTTAGAAACTTAAATTAGGGTGATTTGGAGCCAAAAATGAGAGATTTAATCTTATTAATAGGAAAGCAATGATATTGCAAATAAGTTGGATATGTTCTTATTGTCCAACTCATGACTTGGTAAAGATTAGATTTTGGAAAGTAAAAGTCTTCCCCTCTCAACATTGAATCATTTTCTTATTTATGCACCATTCTTGGAGACTCCCCTCCTAAAAAGTGTTCATTTAAGTTTGAATCAATTTGTTTGAAAGAACCTAAAAATATATTTACATTATTTTTATTTGTTAAGTAATCATGTAAATGAAGTAAAACAACAAAAACTAAGGCATTTTCACACTAATTACCTAACAACAAGAGTTGGGACTGACTATAAACTAAAGATAAAGAAAAAAATATGACTAAAATGAAAAAATGCACACACTAAGATATAAATAGAAAAGAAAAAAAGGGTTTAGATATACCTAAATAGAGTGATTACCACTCAAAAATGTCTTAGAACAATGTAGGGAAGCTCCAAGTCATAATTTAACAAATTCTAATGAAAATACCTCTATGCAACCTAGTGGTATGCCCAAGGGTATGACCTAGTCCTAAGGTTATAGCTTGGTCTTATGTGTCATAGAGACCCCAAAAAATTAAGAGATGTTCATAACAGTTTTCTAATCACTTCTTTATATGGACTGTTGAAAATGAAGGTGAAATTGTAGCTTAAAACTTGTAAACCTATGTGACTGTAGATTTAATTAAGTGTTCTTTGTTACAATTCTTTGTGTATGATTAATCTGTTTAGATCAATTTTACCAATTGTAGAAAGAGACAAAAGATTGTAGAAGAATGAGACAAGAAGATAGAAGTGACACAACATATACGTGGAGAAACCCTTTCGGGAAAAAAATCTACCACCAGAATCAATTGTGCTTGTATTATTTAACCTTAGAACAAGATTACAATAATACTATATCAATCCTTGATTGATATGCATCCTTGCCTTCAACAATCCTTCTTCACAATCTACACAAAACTCTCATGCACTTTCTACAGCACAAGCTATCCATGCATTCCATGTGACCAAGCATGAATCCACACATTCCATGCCATGCTTCAAACCCTCACACATGCACAAGCTATACCTACTAACCTCCAATAAACTCTTATGCAATTGCTACAATAAATAGATAATTAATGAGCATGAAAACTCATAAGAGTTATCAAATACAAGAGCATAAAGCTCTTCTCAAAAATCTATGCCTAGATTGTGCAAGTAGAGTTCCAAACTATAACATGAAGTCAAAACCAAAGTTTCCTCAATTTAGGCATCCCAAACTGAATACTTGACTAATTGTTGGTCAAGAAAATATTGTGCAAGCATCACCTCAAATTTGGCACCCAAGAATGGGCCCACTTAACTAAGCCTTGTAAATATCTTCTCATGCAAAAGGTGTTAACTCAAAGATGCCAACTTGGATGCCCAAGGTTGGTCCAAGTCAATCTTAGTTAATTGAAACATATCTCTCCACCAATTCATGCAAACATTATACATGATTGATCATCCTCACTTAATTGAATGTATCCACCTGTTATTTGTCATGCAACTGAAGACATTAGTCATGCAACTCAAGTCAACTAAAGTCAACTAGCATTCAACTCAAACTAACTACATGCAATTGAAGATAACTGAACTGAACTGAACTCCACTCATGTAAATATCAATCCCTAATTTTTAGGATCTTTACATGCATTACTAAAGTGTTATCAATCCTCCAAATGGTTAACTTAAGCAAGGTGGGTTCCACCTTCCATGTGGGTGCCCCATGTGCTCCTATTTTGTAGGATCTCTTCTTGGGTGTCCCCACATGTTCCTATCATTTAGGAATAATTACAAATATCAATTTTCATGTTCATTTCATTCGAATTTAATCTCTTTCTAATCCTAGTGTTGGGGAACACTTTCCAAGGACTTAGGAGATACATGAAATATGTTTAGGATTGCAATTAAATGGCATCCTATTCCCAACATTCTCCCATTTGACATTATACATTGCAATTATTCTAAACAAGGAATCATTATTATAAATCAAGTACAGGACTCAAGGCCAATGGCCTCCCTGCACCAAGAGAACTTATTTGCAACATTGATCAAAGTGTCAACTTTCTCAATCAATACCTTTCCCAAGTCTCTATAACCAAAGTATCATAGGTAGAACTCCATGCTATCAACATAACAACCCGAATCTACAAACAAGTCCTTATATATCCACCATCTTGCAAAATAAGACTTCAAGGTTATAACACACATAGACATGCGGTAAAAACCCTCTAAAGTAACTCATTGTAATAAAGTGTAACTAGTCCAAGAGAGGTGCCCCTCTCATATAGAACACATATACCTTTTGGAGCTCCCACTGCATAGGTAATGTAAAATCTAAAAACAAGATCACAACATTAACAATTCCTCCTATAGCAATTCAGATAGAGGATGTGGCTAACTCCTCTATCATAGTGGAAGCATACAATGATATGAAAAATACATCTCTCATAACACAAGAACCTTCAAGAAGAAGACAATATTCCCACAAAGAGAGAACCTCTAAATCAAACCATGTTCTTATACCACACTAACATGTGCCAAACTGTGTAAAGTAAGATCTCCTTCAACACTCCCAAATTGAAAGGATATCAACATCTAACCATTCAACTTATAATGAAACATGGCAGAACTTAGATGTAAACCTCTCACAGAAAGTAGATTAAACTTAGCCAAACATTCCCACAACAAAAGGGAATATTCCCAATGCCACTAACTATCTCCTGTACCTCTCCTACCTAAATCCTCAAAACTAACTCAAGTTCAAGATTGCAAGGAGAACAATGGAAATACATAAAATCATGCATCTACTTCTCAATAATCCCTTAGAACTCAATTTTCAAGACTAATGCATAAGAGAAGACAAGATACATATAAATAATGCATCTAATAATCAAGCGGGCAGTACCTCTTAGATCATTTACCTGCCGAGTAGACCAAGAGTGGGCTACAAGATTGTCCTGTGCATATAATACCAAGCAATATAGGCTTTCAATAAAGACAGCCTTCTCATCAGGTCTATGATGGAATCACATCCATTTCCAGGTGTAGGCTCCTTAGTCTTTACTGTTGAATTTTTTTATAACAAGTAACCATTCCAACACATATCTCTTAACATAAGAAATATCTAGCCTAACCCAAATCTCTCTAGTATCCATGAGCACGCACTAATCAATCCATGCCAACTTCAAATGCAACCTGCATAATCATGAAGCTCCAAGCAAATGATTAATACTCAAAACCAAAAAGAACTACATCCTCTCCAAAGAAAGAACAATAACACCTTTACCAAAGACTCTAAGGGTCCTTCATGAAACAAGATTTTAAAATCTCTTCAAATTACATGAAGATAACCACATCCTACCAAAGCTCCCACTGAATTGTGATATCGAGCTATACATGGCAACAAGATAAACATCAAACCATCACTGTAAAAAAACTCCCACTGAAACATGTAACCAAGCTATCCATGACATCGTGATAACCATCTACTAAATGAAGATCATCTATGGCCTCAACACAATCAAAGAATCTTTTGTTAACAACACAGCTCCCAAAAGGTCAATAAAACCATAATCTCTAAACCAAGAAGATAAAACACACTTCTTTTACAAATTTGTAATAACTCAATAGTACAAGCTACCACTACAGCCAAAAAACCTTCAAACTTTTAAGAGAAAGATGTCCCAAACTCTACCCAACCATTAGCTCTGATACCAAATGTTGAAAATGAAGGTGAAATTGTAGCTTAAAACTTGTAAACTTATGTGACTGTAGATTTAATTAAGTTTTCTTTGTTACAATTCTTTGTGTATGATTAATCTGTTTAGATCAATTTTACCAATTGTAGAAAGAGACAAAATATTGTAGAAGAATGAGACAAAAGATTGTAGAAGAATGAGACAAGAAGTGACACAACATATATGTGGAGAAACCCTTTTGGTAAAAAACTCCACCACCAAAATCAATAGTGTTTGTATTATTCAACCTTAGAAAAAGATTACAATAATGCTATATCAATCCTTGATTGATATGCTTCCTTTCCTTCAACAATCCTTATTCACAACATGCACAAAACTCCCATACACTTTCTGTAGCACAAGCTATCCATGCATTCCATGTGACCAAGCATGAATCCACACATCACATGCCATGCTTCAAACCCTCACACATGCACAAGCTATACCTACTAACCTCCAATAAACTATGATGCAATTGCTGCAATAAATAGACAATTAATGAGCAAGTAAACTCATAATAGTTATCAAATACAAGAGCATAAAACTCCTCTCAAAAATATATGCCTAGATTGTGCAAGTAGAGTTCCACACTATAACATGAAGTCAAAACCAAAGTCTCCTCAATTTAGGTGCCCCAAACTAAACACTTAACTGATCATTGGTCAAGAAAATATCTTGCAAGCATCACCTCAAAGTTGGCACCCAAGAATGGGCCCACTTAACTGAGCCTTGTAAATATCTTATCATGCAAAAGGTGTTAACTCAAAGATGCCAACTTGGGCGCCCAAGGTGGGTCCAAGTCAATATTAGTTAACTAAAACATATCTCTCCACCAATTCATGCAAACATTATG